>JAVLVB010000526.1:2806-25081 GCA_032876305.1 Orestias chungarensis
GGGGGGGGGGGGGGGGGCAAAGTCGGGTACAGTTTGCTTTCATTTTTGGAGGATGCTAAATTCAACTATTCGCTGAGAATATCTAAAATACTCCAAAGAAATTGCAACTCAGGAAGCTCTTCTTTTTCCCCCCCTACTGCCAAAAATTTGCAAAGCATCCCGTCAAGGAGCACGGTTAATATTCTTTGCAGCCCATTGGCTAAAGCTAAAAGAGCGGAGATAGGGGAAAAATGCTGTAGTGCTTAGACGGTATTAAGGTATATTTGGAGTTTGAATTATTAAAATTATTAAAAATTATTATAAAATTATTATTGAAATTATTATTTATAAGCATTTCAGAAATGCTCCTTAACTCCCACAAACACTGGATTTCATGTCTTTGTGCGATGCAGTTTTACCACATTCCCACGGCATCACAAGTCCTCCACCATACCAAACAGGAAAGGAAAGCTCATTCTTTCTCTTAACAGAAAAAAACCCCTTGGTTCCCGATAGAGCCCCGGTTGCATATTTTTTTTTTTTTTAGACTCCACAGGTTTACGTTCTTGGTTGTAGGGTATAAAATTTGTCTGTAGTAGATGTTTCCTGATGAGCCTTTTCCAAATTTTAAATATAAATATAATAAATATCGAAATATATCTCATTTAAATGGCATGTCATCTTGTTGCTAAAAGAAAATTTATTAAAAACAGAAACATAGTTTCTATAAAGTATGTTTACAAAATACATCAAATGTCTTTAATTTAGATTGAGTCACCGAAAGATTCTTAAAACAGGCTTTTTCCTCCACAATGAATAAACGTCCCGCACCAATTGGACCCTTCTATGGTTTCCTGTGAGAAATTTGATTACGGCAATAAAATAATAAATTAAATCCAAGGCTCTTCCACATCTTTACCACAGTGTTGCCATTACATGCGGTCGACACCGTGAATCTACTGTTCACACGTGAATCAAGAGGGGAAGCAGAAGGAAAGCAGTGTAATTGGCATTTGTCACTTTGCATGTCCAAACTTCCTTTTACAGCAAACAGAGGAGGCCCTCTGCTGCGTCCAAGGTACTGGGTGAGCTTCCCAGACAATCTGCATTTTCCCAAACAGCAATATGTAAAGCGCAACCGCACCACGTTAAGAAAACCCTCTGGTCCAAAACGAAACACACCCAACCCGCGATATTCTCTCAGTAGCCAAATAATCCCCCCCCCCCCCCCAAAAAGGAGGAACGGGAGCGTTCAGAGGTTGCTGCTAAATCAATAACACCACAGAGGTCCAACAGTGGGACATTTCAGCGCAGGTCAGACCCGGACTTTGCATATCGCCATGGAGACATGTCAAACACGCTGACGTGAGGAGATATATGTATGATTTTCCAAAGGCCGACTTCAATTGTGGCTCGACCTGCCACACCCAGAGCAAACATTATCCCAGCCGGGTTTGTGTACGACCTGAAACCAGAACGCACGCACGCACACAGCGCACAACTCCATCAGGACAAACAAACAAAAAAAGAAAAACAAAAGAAAAAAACAACAAAACAACACAACCTGGCACGCTGAAACACTTGGTCGGCTTTCTCTCTTACTATTGTGCGCAGTCGATGAGCTGGTATTCGTTGGATCTCTCGAAGCAAGCCTTCACTCCTTCGTCGTCCCACAGCTTCTTTGCGTGATCGAAGAACTCCTGAAGAAAAAAAATTAAGACAAAAATAAATTAATAAGAAAATTACTTCAGTTCCAATTTTTACGTAACATCTTAACAATCATTAACAGTGTTAAAGGTCATCCATGGTGACTAACAAGGGCTCAAAAGTCCTGAATGATGCACAGATTAGTTAGGTTTAAAACTAATCACGCCTTTCACATGTTTTTCTTTCATCTAAATTATTTAACACACTTTAATTTGATTTTACTTAGTCAATTATTAAACTTGTACAGCAGTCCTTATCTAACTCTATTGTAGGATTTTCTCATACTAGATCAAATTAAAGGAAGATTTTAGTTAAGTTCTATTGTTTGTTTTAATGTATCTTTACATTTTCTTAAGATATTTGATAATTTTGTACCACTTGTCAGACACAGAGGGTTGGAAACATGCCGACTACAGAAAGAAACATGTTAATGCAAGAAGGAAGAAGGCATGGATCATGATTTTCCCAAACATTTTTTTGATGAATTTCACTAAAATGAACACAACTTTATTTCATATAAAAACTGACTTAAGTTGGTGGTTGGGCTTTATTTTGGTTAAAATGTTTGTGAGGAATGCAATTTATCGGCTGAAATAATTAAATGTGTAATTTAATATAAACTAATGTACTGTTAATCTATGTGTCAGAGGATTTCATAATTTTCCATTAGTAAAATGCACTCTGTTTTTCATTTTCTATTCATCTTAAATACCAGATTATTGTAGATCTTTACATTTCTAATAAACATTTAAACAGGCATTTTTAGTTTGATATAATTTGGCTAAATTTGGTTTAACTAAAGTTTTTCATTTTAAAATTTGATATCTTTTTTGAAACAGTCCGGTGTTTTTTTCTCTGTTTCAGAGTCTTAATGCAATGAACTGTCTTGTGTTATTTGCTTTCCGTTGTTGGTCATCTATGTTTGGAATGATACAAGCGTCATCAATGCAGTTCTAATAAACAAAAGCGCTCTGTAAATAACGGGTGGAAATTTAAGACTACAAAAAGTTTATTTGGGTTCAGCCGTAGAAACACTCGTACTTCAGGCACAAATAGTGGAAATGTGGTCTTCTCGGAAAGTAATTGTCAAATAAGTCAAACTAGATAAGAAATATTAGCGTTTTTATTCATATTTATTTTAATAGATATGCAATGTTTTAAGTTCGTATGAAAATTATTTGGAGCGTTGGGAACAGACATGCATTACCTGATCTAACCATTACCAATCATCTAAACCAGTAGACTGGCAGAGAGCCTTTTTTTTCCGTCGGATGTTCACTTCGGATCATATCAACACGAATGAAGATCAACAGGAATGAATTGACAGACATTACACAAGCATAAATAGCTCCCATTCGTGGCCTACACTTTATCCCCATTAAAAGAGTGTCAATCATTAATAACAAACTTCAGGAAACATCCTTAAAAAGAAAGTTAGAAGATGACAAACGTAACTAACGTTTTCTCAGACTGTTACTACCGCTTTCACTGCTGCCGCTCCTACACCTGTTGCTACACACTGTGGATTAAGTCCAGGGAAGATGCTTTACTATCTGAAGGATGGCTACCAATCTAGAGAGCCATACTGTTAAACCTGTAAATTGTGCGTTACAGGTTTATTATGTTCCAAACAGTATTAAGTCGTCACTTTTACAACTTTGTTTTCATAAACAGAGACAGGGCTTCACAAAAAACAAAAAAAACGTTTTCAGATTTATTATTGTAGTTTACTGTATAAGTTTATATGATAAAGTAGTGGATCAGGGGGAACATGTGTCGACAGAGAACAGAGACACATAGCATAGTTTTGGACATTTTAGAAAAACTATTGAGAGATTAGCCGAGTGTTAAAATGTCAAGTCAATTACATTTCTTTGTGGTAGAAGCCTCTAAATATTCGAGGTACACCAATCGGTTTTGAAATGGAATCTTCTTATGTTAATATTTAGTGTTTTTGGCATGGGTAGCTCTTGTAAAACTTTAACCTCCGAGAATTCAATCATCGAGAATTCATACCAAATTCAATCAGCGAAAACCATTTCCCAAAGGGTCCCAACACTGGAGGTAAAAGGATGCTAAAGTCACCATCGTTCTCCTGCTTTCACAGCAAGAATCAGGAATCCTATGACTTTGAATAATCAGTGCATTTCACAATTCAACTGATTAGATGACATTTTAGATGTCAATACAAAAAACACCAAGTTGTTTGTTGTTACTGTGATAAAGGAATATTTCACAATCTGGTTTAGGCTAAATGGAATTCTCAAAAAAGAAAATCTCGAAGAAAGAAAGAAAGAGAAAGAGAGAGAGAGAGAAAGATTTAAAAGCCAGACTGGGATGTTTGGGCCTTGATGGAGCGAGGATGGGGGGGGGGGGTCCTTAGGGCTCTTTTCCACAGAAGCGTGTGACACAGTGTTTTTCAATAAATGCTGTGTGCTGCAGTGCCCTACAGAGGAACTGATAACACAGAAAGAGACCAGGAGGGAATCTGCTTCTTCAACACAACTTTATTTTATTATTTTATTTAACTCTTTCACGTTTTCCCCCGGTCTGCTTAATCAAGTACAGTTTGTAATGTAATGTCAGTTGAATCATATAGGTCAGGGGTGAGGCGGGACAAAATGGCCTACATCTCGTTCTTATCATGAGAACAGTCTTAACAGGAACTAGTTACAAGGGAAACCTGGCATTTTGTATCTGCCAAACATCAGTTAAAGCAGCAGTTAAAAAATAAAAATACAATACCATGCATGAGCCTTCGTCTCATATACCAATATAACTGTTTCACAAAACAGGAGAATAACCCAAATTATGAATAAAACTCCTCATTCCCCAAATAGATTTCTCTTTAAAATGAACTAAAAAGCTTCACTTCTGATTGGAAGTGAGACGGGCGTCGGCTAAAAGACAATAGTAGGTTAAAAAAAAATTACACATTTTAGATACGATTAAAATCATCCTTAATAATCAATAGAAGGCTTTCTATTAAATTAAATAAGAAGCTCTTCTGCGAAAGTAGAGGAAACCGATACGAAAATGTGTCTATGTCTAACAATAACAATGCTGTTAGTCTGATATTCCTCATATACCAATATTATATTTAGTATAAATATTTTTGCTCCCCTATCAAGGCGTGTAGAAGCGATCAATACGCTTACAAAGCTTCTCCACTTCACAAAAAAAAAAAAAAAAAACAACTTTCAGCACTATTGGCCGATCACTGTCACACGACCCATCCCTATCCCTAACCACTTCCGTTTTTCTACATCGGGCCGATATTGATTTGTTAAAACATGGAAATGTTGGCTGATAAAGATGCTGATGCAAAAAAATCTCTAACTTAAAAAAAAACACAACTGTAGTCTGAGTGGAATAACTCAGCTCAGGTTTATCCCAAACTCCTGGTTTATTAAAGACAGCAGAACAGCAATTACTTCAGTGCCGGTCAGTTACTAGTGTTGTAGTTAATTAGGGTTTTTAACAATTACATTATCAAAACCACTTATTTAATTTTTTTATCATACTCTGCCTACAGATTAATGGGTGTGATTAATAAACAGTTATCTTTTGATGGAAAATATGTATGTAAAATAAAGCAGTATTGAGCCATACTGCCAATCAGCTGGCTGAAAAGATCCCCTCCCATTTTTCACAACGACAAATTTGTCTGTAACAAAATTGTCATAAGTATAAGTAGTAGTAGTCTCATAAGTAGTTAGTTAAAAAAATGTCTTTGAGTTAAAACATTTCAAATTATTATGATTCCAAACAATCCAAACCATAAGTTTAGGATGAAAAGTAATAATATGGGGCGTTATTTATGGCTCTAAAAGTTGAGTAGTCATAGTGCCACACCTGTTTTAAAAGGAAACATCATTACTAGCCAACAAGTCTAAAAGAGGAAAACAGCACACTGTAAATCAGAGGATAAGGCTCATTTGAATTTGGTTTATTTTCAGTTGAAAGACACTGTCGAGTGGTTAACAGCGGTGACATTTGTTTTCATTTGCATAGACGACCGTTTGCATGCTTTCCGTTTCATGGATCGGCTCTTGTACTATGACAGAGAAGAGCAAAAAGACCGGGCTTTTTGTTGTAAGGCTCCTCTGTGTAAAACCTAAAACATTGTATAAAAAAGTAAAAACTCATCTTTTATTCCTTTAAACTGTGAAATTGTGATTAAAGGTTCAACACAGAATTAAACAGATACTGTGCTATGTATATATCAAGCATCCTAAAGAAAGCAGGTCAAAGGTTGGAAAGTTCATCGCCGTTTTTTACCATCATACCAAACTTTTTAGGGTCAGAAAAAGAGATCTCGACAAGTGTTTTTCAGAAAACAGTTATATTCTGCTGTAGTCATTCTCAAATTTCTCCAGCTATTCTAGTTTTTCAAAAGAGCAAAACTGTTAAAACAAATTTTTTTTTACCACATAGAGAGAAGTAGCAGGACAAACAAGGGGCTCCAAATATAAAAGGCCAGCATCGTCATAGCCGAACAGTCGTGGTCATGTTTGCACTAGAGGTGTCCCAATCCAATATTGAGATCCTATATTGGTCCAATAGTAGCTAGCAATCAGATATCAGTCTGATATCAGCCAAAAAAAACAAAAAACAAAAAACAACAACAAATGTTGGATTACATCAGCGTACATATAAAATCTCACACACCAGGGCTGTACAATGAAAAAAGTACTTGTGTGACGGCTTTGCAAGCCGTTCTTTTTCTAATAGGAGCAGCAAAGCCATGTCACATCACTAGGCTACATAGCAGTTGTAGTTCAGGGTTGCCCAATACGTAAAGAGTGCAGGCAGATTGCCGGGCATTAAAGGAAGTAGATGGTCGCCTCCATCCTTCCGTTTGTCTTTTGATTCACATCCCGGGCAGCAAACTGATGCGGACTCTATGTTAGCTTTGCGTTAGCAAACTACCGTGTCTAGCAGCGAGTCTCCCAGTCTCTCTTAGCAGAGGCGGAATAACGCATACAAACTAAAATGCATGCATTTCTCTACAACTAATACAGCATACACACATATGACACAAACTGCTCACGTTCCTTAACACATACTAACACTTATGTAGTAAACAGATCTACAGTAATACAGATTCAGTTTGCATTTTCCCTGTAAACATGTTTTTATATAAATATTTGAATTGTGTTTTCATTGTATGCATTACTCATATGCACTACTTTTGGTTTTTACAGTTTTTAGTGAACATTTTTGTGCCGGTGCTACAACTTTTGGTTCTGTGCTAAAAAAAAAAAAAACGGCTGCCTCTGTAGCACCTAAGCTACAGAGGCAGCTTAGGCTAAAAAAATTAGCGTACAGCACACCATGCCGAACTAATGTAACTCCCTCACTCCGATGTATTTATCATTGGATATGACATATTTAGCTGTGGTTTGCAACACAGTAATCGTGGAAGAGAGGAACATCTGAATAATAACTGATAAGTTAAAAAATCTTTTTTTTTTTTTCGTTATCAGAAGCCAAAAATCCCGACAGTATAAAACGAACCTCAAAGCAAGGACAAGGGGACTCTCGTCTACTAGTCCACGTCTACTAATGATTCCCATACAAAAGGAGCTCAGTCTCTTATCACACCTTTCTGGTACAAAACACTAAATAAAAACCTACTAGTGTCAGAAAAGCTAACAAAAACAAACAACTGATATAATTTCTGTTGCATTGCGTCCCAATAAATAGATGCCAGCAGTTTGGAAAGTCATACCAAGAATACGAAAGATCTCCAGATTTCTTTACTTCAAAAGTGAATAAAATGTTATTCTATATCATTTTTTGGAAATGGAATCAAATATGCAATGATAAAAAAAACAATTATTAGTTTGGAAAAATAGTGCATCAATAAGGCATTCAATAATTAGAAGATTTCTCTGATACCATACCAATACAAAAACTTGTAGTATTTTTTTTTTTTATGCAGCATATTATATTTAAAAATAAATTAACACAATTTGTTGCCTTCCAAAAATCTGGGAACCTATTCCATTCTGGAAATAAAATGCATTTTAACTGATTCACAAAATATTTCTTACATGAAAAAGAAAAACTAGTTATTGTCACAATTAATAAATGACAGAAACATATTCGGAGCAACCGATTTTCCTCATATTTTAGTACTTGAAGATAATGAAAGTTTGTACATATTTTCAAACTCAGGCACAAATTTTCCATCTGAATTGTGATGCAGCAAAAAGTCTTGCATTCATTATTCATTCCTGATCCTCGTCTGCGTCTTTTAATCCAGAGTGTTTCCACATAAATAAACTGACACAACCTTTCTGTTTTACTAAATCCTGCAGCTGTGATTGTGGGTGCTCTCCCCTTCCCCCTCTAACTTTTTATAAGTTGGGTTCTTTTTGGGTTCAGTGAGTAAAACGTGGAGACATGTGAACCAGCAAAGAGTAAGGTGCAATTTGCGAAAATTTGGGCTAGGCAGATAAAAGCAAAACAAAAGAAAACCTCAACTGGAAGCAGGTTACGACAAATTGCATTGAGTGGGTTCTAGATAACGAGTATTAAGCGGCAACAATGGTGAGAAACTGGATCCAGGACCAACTGTGAGTTTTTAAACTATCATGCAGTCATAACGAATAACAAAGTTTGCCGTTTCTTAATCTTCATCAACTACCAGTATATTTAACAGTAGTCCAATACTGATGTTTTTTTATTATTATTTTTTTATTTTTTATCTTTTGCAATTAAAACTTTTTCAAAAACAGTAGATACTGAAATACTTTAGTCTTAGGGTTATGAAAAAAACAAACTAATTACAGTTTAAAATCTATTTCACATTTCTACATTATTTCAATCCACTCACATACATGTAAACAAATCCTTGTATACCCATGTAATTAACCGCAGGTGGAAATGAAAACATACACAATTGTTTTTGGAGTGGTAAAGATAAATTATAGTAAAAATATATTTTAGATGCACTTGGTGACGTTGCCCTCTTTAAACAACACATTAAGACCTACAATCAAACCAAAATAAACTACCAGCGACATTCTGCTGGGAGATGATATTCACTGGAGTCACATTTTCTTACAGTAGACTTTGCGTACTTGCAGATAAAGGACTTAAAAACGACTTGTTGCCCACGTGGCCACAGAACATCCCTAATATTAACACAAACGGTCAACAGGTGAAAGTGCTGAGATAGATATCCTGTTGTTACTCGGACATAGAGCAACCAATACTACAAAGGACATAGATGTAGACCCACTAAAAAAAGGCTGGATTAATGTGTTTGCATCATTTTCTCAAACAAGATAAAACATTTGCAAGGTGCAGTTCCTCCAACTGATAGAGCGGATCCTTACTGTATTTATCAATAGGGTACAATTAGTACTTGGCCATTCCGTAAAAAGGCAAATTTCATGTCAGCAACACCTAAGGAGTTACGAGTTATCATCTACTTCTTCTCTTTCTTATCACAAAGCATGACATCATCCGTGCAGAGTTTTCCCACCAAAGCACCCTTCCACTTCTTTAAACGGCGCCACCAGAAGAACGGCCGGGGCCTGGGACACTGGATACAATGCCTGACGGCGCTGAGTGACAATGTGGTGGTGACACCGACGGCGCAACTGAAGCCCGAGACCGATGACGACCACAGACAGTCCAACACAGAGCTGTGTTGTTCCCTTTCGGGCCTGGGAACTTGAATATGCCTCTCTCTGTGGCTCCAGGGCCCCTAAACACAACCTGAGACAACATGGCGGCTGCAGAGGGCCAGTGCAGCTCAGACAGGAAATTAAGGTTCTTAAGGTGAATAGATGCTAAAGGGGAAACATTGTGCTTAAGATGAAGATGAAAAAACAATAGAACAATAGAATAGAAAAAAAATACTGCTTTCATTTGGTTACTGTATGGATTTGACTGCCTGGAGCAACATGTCAGGGAGGGAGCATACGACAAGTCTATGCTCTATCCAGTCACTTTACACTTCACATAGCAGCAAATTTTAAGCCAAATTAAAAATTACAGATGCAAAAACCGTTTTCCATCCAATCTTTGCTGTTTTCTTGCATTTCAACATGTCTGATACGACAACACTTCCGGGTAGTTGTAGTGTAGAAGGGATATGAATTTACAAAAAATTACCTTTCATTTCTGCTTCAACGCTGATTTCGCTTACTTTCAGCTGATTCAATAAAAAAGTAGCCTAGCAGATACTATTTGCCTACTTCTAGATTTCTAAATGCAATCACACCGCCTAATAAAATCAACTAATACCTGTGACTAAACACATTTTAGTAAAAAAGGTACGTTTTGTTTTATACGTAACACCCAGGCCTGTTTAATGTTAGAGCTGTACGATCAATAAATCAGTTAGGTTCGGTGTTGTAACAGATCTGAAAAATGTTTTAGCCAACATGAAGTAGGCTAAAACATCTAAAAAATGCATAACTTCTCAAATTAATTAAATTCAAGAGACTATTTTATATTTATCAATCTGGAAAGAGTTTCGAAACCACTAGTAAGCTATTGGAGGAAACATGGAGCGGTGATGAACATTTTTAGGAGGCTGATCTACCAAAAATACAATTTTAAAAAATTGAAAAAAGAAACACTACAGCAACTCATCCAGGAAGTCACAAAAACACCCAAAGACAAAACCTGAAGCGCTGCAGGACCCAGTTAAATGAACAGAGATTCAATAAAAAATGTAAAAACGTTTTGCTGAATGACAAAAAAAATACTTTTGGCAAAATATTGTATGGACCGACCAGACAAACTCATCTTAAATATAGCATAAAATTATCAGTGCATTAAAAAACAAGGTATTAAACAGACTGTCAAACATGGCGGTTGTGGTGTGGTGGTCTGGGGCTGCTTTGCTGCATGAGAACCTGGAAAACAGGTTGTGACTTAAAAATCGTGCAAAAAGTAAAGTTGTCTAGTTAAAGTGCAGCTTTGACATAAATGAAAACAAAAGCTTGACTTGCAATTTTATCCAAACACTTTGTGGATGTAGAGAATGACAGCTTTGTGTTTAGTCGTATCTTATGTCCTAATCATTGTCTCCAATAAAAAAAAATAAAAAAATAATTTAGTTTATGTTATCAGCGTCCTAAAATCCTAAAAAGTGGATGCAGCAATATAAACAGGAAGCATATAAATATATATACATATATATATATATATATATAAGCGATATATATATATATATATATATATATATATATATATTAAAACTGCTTATTGAGAACATCTATGAAAAGAAAGTGAATTGAAAAACCGGGCTATCCAAAGTGCAGCTCAGCAGACAGACTACAGATTAACCCTGCGCTTCATTCACACCGGACAGACCACTCACACTTCCGTTTGGTTACAGTAAAATTCTATCTATAGCTCTTTATCAATTTGTCATTCCTGTTCTGTGGCGCTGCACAGCCCGTGTCAAACAAGGAAGACTTTCAGAATTATGTAAAACATTATCTACATTTCCAACACATGACCCGCTGCTGTTGAATGGATGATCACACACACAGAAGAATCCCGTATGTTCCAGCTCCAGCATTCAAATCCACACGTTTAACAGGGAACTGAGCTGCATAACCAGCCGCCAGTGTGTCACTTCCATTCTTCCCTCTAAAGTAAACAGCTGTGACTTCTTAAGAAATCAAGCCCCACTGTGAGAAAATATAAAGGAAACAGCAGAATTCAAGCTTTAAAAAAAAAAAAAAGTTTTATCTTTTTGTCGCCGGACATACAAGCCCATCATATCAAATGCCATCTAACGCCCACACAAGCACGCGTTGGGGAAAAGAACGACTAAAAACAAACGCACAAGCAAACACATTCACAGGAACCGCAAAAGAAAAGAAATACATTTTTTTTTAAATGGCTCTTACCTGTGGATAGTCAAAGTCTGAGAGTGGTGCTATGCTTTTGATGTATTCGATCCTAAACTGGTTCTCTGGATTGGCTATTGGGACTGGGGGTATTAAAGTGCTCATCGCAGACACTATAGTCTATGAAGCAGAAATGGGAGACAAAAGAAAATAGAGAAGGCGCTAAGCAGGATGTATATAGGAAAAAAAACATAATAATCAGTAAAATGGGATTGTACTGGGATTCTCTGTAACATCAGACACTCAGCAATTTATGTTGGGTACTGCAAATTCAAACTCACCACTATGGCATCCTTCACGTTTTTCCGAATATCCTGTATTTTCTGTTTCTTTTCTCTGCATGGAGACAAGACACAGTCATCAAGCGGTGCAAAGCAAAACAATTCAGACTTTTACTGATTTAAACACCAACATTTGCTTTGAATTGAATTCAGACGTTTCTACTAGGAGAAGGCAGAAAAAATGAAAGGATGGCGGAAAGAAAGGACACATATTAGAATGGAAGAAAAGATAGGACAAAATGTATGATGGAAAAAAGGGAATACCCAAAGTAAGATGGAAAATAGCAAGGACAAAATGTAGGATGTAGGAAAGGAAGGACCCAAAGTAGAATTGAAGAAAGGTGGGACACAATATAGGACGCAGGGGGAAGAACACAAGGTAAGATTTAAGAAATAAAGGACAAAAAGTAGGACGGAGGAAAGGCAAGAATTAAATGTTATAAGGAAAGAGACAAGAAGGCCCGGACAAATAAAAAAATAAGTTAAAGACACAAGTGACACAAAATTTAGGAAGGAATTTCCAAAAAGATGAAAGGGACGACAACGGAAGATGGAAGACAAGAAAAAGAAGAAGAAATGACAAGGATGCAGGTACGGGTGAGTTAAAGAAAGGACAAACAAGAAAGAAAAGGTAAAAAAGTAAAAAGGATAAGAAAGGAAGGAAAGTTACAGTAAAGAAAAAAACAGACGGACTCGTAAAATCACGTAAATACACAGCAAAGAAAGACAGACACAAGGGTCAGGAGAGGAAAGACGAGAACTGGATTTTAGAAGCAGGAGTCTAGGAAGAAACGGAGTTAGCTAGGACGATTTTTGGGACAGAACATTTCCTGTAACACCAGATTCAATGACACTGAGCAGGGTTGGCCATCCTTAAAAATATTATTTCTAACTCTGAATTATTTCGACTACTATATTTCCTTGTATGCCTAGGAGTAATATTTACATGTATGTTATGTGATTAAAACTGTTGCAAGTAAATTTTATTTTAAAGCTACTACTTGTTAAAACAATAAATTATGTAAAATTTAATCTTTTCAAAAAATGACCGAGCTTTGTGGAGATCATCCGCCTTTAAATCCTAGAGAAAATCACCTGTTAGACTAAACGCTTCAGTAAAACCAAGAAACCCCATGTGAACAACGTTTCATGGAAGTTACAGCAGTTATTGTGCTGGTAAAAATATGTAAAATCAGAACATAGCTACATCAGTAAGGGGATTTGTAGATTTTAGAACTATATATGTGATTTCACCTGTGAAAATTGATTTTTATTTTTTTTATTTTAGAAGTAGAAAGCCTTTATGGAACAAAGGCAACCATAATGTTTAATCATTCCTTTAAACTATTGTTCTCCAAGTAAAAAATCAAACAAGCCTTTTTAAACTTTCCAAATTACAAAAATAATGAAAGTCTGCCTGATTCAAGCTGATATCGTATCGGGTCAATATCGGTATCAAGCAATACTAAAGACTAAAGTATTGGTGTCATATCGGTATTGAAGAGTTGTACAATAAACTGCTTCTACTTTGGATAAATGGCATTTACTTTGAAGTCAACAATAGTTGGCTTAGGTGCCCACAGCGATAACAGCCTAGACAGACACCATATGCAGAGCTTTAAACAACATCATAGCTACGTTTACATGGATATAAGTAGACAGGATAAAATGCAGATCAGATTAAAAATGCGGTGTATCAAATGAGAGGGTTGGTGTCTGAATGGAAACACTGGAAAACTGACTTGATTGCACGTGTGTGGCCTGGAGCAACATCGAACAAGCTTAACCACAAAACCTGTTCATTAGAAACGTTTACCAGAGCTCAAAATAATCAGGAGTCCAGCAACATCTGAAAGCTTACTTGAACGAGCCACGGGACGATTAAGAAACACGGATTGTTTGTTTTTACGTTCAGCACAGATGGAAGTACAACTTCTTCTTCTGTGTTTTTTTTAGGGAAATTTTAAAACTGTGCATGTCAGTGCTTCTATTTTGTATAAAGCCTGATGTCATTAATTTAATTTCTGGCCATGTGTGCATGTAAACATGGTAGTTGACTTCTAACTAATAATGTATTAATAAAACTACAACTAAGGGTTTGTTGTTATTTCCATTATTACCATTACATTTTGACAGATAACCATGATGTTACAGTTGTCAGTACATCATGCTACATTTTATGAAGTTGCAATAACTACTGGTACCAACAGCTAATAAAAATCCTAGTCAGTTTATTATATAATGTATCGTTGGAGTTACTGAGTCGATTAGGCCCTGAAACACAATCAGTTCCTAACGTGGCTCTTTAGAAATATCAAGTGTTTACATTGTTCAGTCTCATAAAATGAAGGATCAAGAGCTAATAATGGAGAAGTTGTTAAATGGGGCACAGCTTTAGCTATTAGAGATGTTTAGGTAGCAAACCGCACCAGAAACCTTTAATCAAACCTTTAAACTAAAAGGTTTTTACTGAATTACACACAGCCAAAACTTTCCTTGGTCCCTAATTTAATGATGATCCAGAGGTTTGAATATAATTCAAGTACACATAGGTAAAAATCTATGATTAAAAGCTGTTATTACTGCTACATTAAAATTCTTGATCCCGCCGAAAACCCTGCCCCTTCACATCTCTACATTCATGCAGGGGATTTTCCAAAAGAAAGATTCCAACAAGTTGAGATCAACCCAGACAGAGAGGGGCAAGAAGGCAAATTGGAATCATGTTAAGAGGTTAAAGGTGTTAAAGCAGCCCTGTAGTTGTACTGTTAAACATTTTAAGCCTACAGTCTTGAAAACGAGCCTCAACTGTGATCAAGCGTCACTTTACATAGTAAGTCGCAAAACAAATATATAATATTTATACATATATAAGTCACAATGAATGTGTTGAACATAGCTGAAGCTTTTCTTTTTATAATAAGGTTTATTATAATTTAAAAGTATGAATAGTACAGCCTAAGCCCAAATCAGGATATTAATAATATGGCTTGTGACTCTAAATGACTTAGTACACTATACAATACTGGCATTTCTTGTATATCTAATTCATTCATTCATACCAATAAGATGGTTAAACGTTTTTTGACATGTTTTAGGCCTTTTTAAAACGGACCACGGTGAAAATATACTTGAGACAGTAAGGGAACGGGGTGAAACGGGTCTATAGCCTTAGAGATTATTACATTAAAGCAACAACATGTAATAAAAACAAAAGAAAACGTCTAAGAGCAAAATCAATGCAAAGAATCCTCTAGAAATCTAACATACATGCAACTGTTGCTATTAACCTTGGTCCCAATTTAATAACCATCTAAAACAAAGCTGAAGTAACTTAGCTCATGCGAGTACAAGCAGAGCGTTAAAATCTTGACCCACACACAGAGGATTTTTCCAGCAGTTAAAACACTCTGACATGTCGCAGGCCTGCTTAAAACAGACAACAGTTAAGATCAATGCCATGCAGGGCCTTGCAGCAAAACAAATCATCAATAAAGGCCCCAATGTCGATCACAACCTCTATTCCTCATGCATGAAACAGTTAGGGGTTGTTGTTTTTGTTTTTTTTAACTGATGCACACAGATTCTAATAGATTTATAGCTGTATAGATATATATATGGAAAAAAGAGATATTAGCAGGTTTGCGTGGTGAAAGTGGGCCCAACAGGCAGTCCTGCAGTGACAGCAGGCTTTGCTCTGGCCTCAGCGCTGTTATTCATTAGCAGAGCAGCCATAAAAGCACAACATTTAACGTTATTTGTAATTATTTGTAACACTATTATTATTATTAATATTAATAAAGCGTAGCACTCACTCAGCGTTGAATCCGTTGACGTGTAGGATCCTCATCTGCTTCACAATGGTGCTTTTTCCGGACTCTCCCGCACCTTCGACGGAAGAAAATAAACAAAAAAGGCAGCATATATTTAAAATGTATATATAATATTAAGCCAAATTTAGCAACAATTAACCACATCCTGACTAGATAACAAACAGCAGAGATGAAGGAGGAGGAAGAAGAGGGGGAGGTTGATTATCAAGGCGGCTAATTGTAAAGCGAGGAGCTTCCATCATGACCGATATATTTATTATCGCCGCTTTCAAAGAGAAAGCGGGTAAAAAACGGTTAACGTCCGAAAAAACATCAACCGCCGCGTTGAAACGAGCCTTACCCAGCAATAAGAGCCTGTGTGTCGCTTTATACGCCTGTCTCTCCTTCTGCAGCTGCTTTTCTATCTTTTTATTAGCTTCCCGTTGTGCCTTTTCGTCGATGCGTTGGTCTTCAGTCTTGCTGTTGCCCAAACAACCCATCTTCCGTCGCCCTCAACCCCCGTTTTTTTCCCGTATGTGGAGCCGTTAAAAATATTATCGTTGTAACAGAGAAGAAGAAGAAAAAAATGGCAGCCAGGAGGAGGAGGAGGAGGGTTGTGTGTTAAAAAAAAAAAAAAAAAAAAAAAAAAAAGAATAATATCCAAAACAATAATTATTGTGCCGTTTAAAAAAATATATATTCTAATTATAATAATAAATAAAATCTCTCCGAAGCTTCTCTCCGTCCCTTCGTCCGTCGGAGGGAATGGTTTGTTCCCCCGTTATGATTCCGCCTCAGCCGCAGCAAACCGACATCCGCACCGAAGAAGAAGAACAACAACCGCCCGGTTCACCGAGGAAACATTTAAAATACATTCATAAATAAGAACAGAAAAAAATAAAGAGAGAGAAAGAGGAGGGGGGGGGTTGACGGAGAGAGATCGAGAGAGAGGGGGGAGATTTCAATTTCTGGGAATCCGGTCAACTGTTCCTATCACGTCTCCGGCCCCTCTCCTCTCTCAGTTGGGCTTTTTTTTCCTTTTTTCCCGTCTGAATATTTCTACCAGTGTTTCTGTCTCTTTAACTCAGCACTGCCTCTCTCTGTGGCACAAGGAAGTAGCCTGCGGACCGTGGAGGTGGAGAAAACAAGCCTCCCCTCCGTTAAACTGTAACCGTTAACCATTTTATAACTGGGGGAAGTTGGAGACGGAGAGAAAACAGATCTAGACAGGAAATATCAGGATATGGACGAAGAAGCGTGGAAGAGGAGGAACGGTAAACCTAAAATTGAACTGGATTTATAATCTTTGGACATAAAGAGTGCGTCTTTACAGCTAGAAACGACTGATCTGGGTGGACTCAGAGCCTTCAGAGACACATAATGGTTACAAAGTCCGCCTTCTATCACCTGAACACGATTTCTGGAATCAAATAACTAATTCATCAGCAATATCTAGATAACGTTTATCTTTAGTCGCATTAAATATTGCAACGGTGCCTTCACAAGTCTCCCTAAAATGTAATTTATAACTAAAGCTAGGAAAGATGGAGAGCATAACCCCAGTTGTAAATTCCCTACACTGGCTCCCTGTAGCTCAGAGAATAGACTTTAAAGTACTGCTATATGCTAGATCTATCTATCTATCTATCTATCTATCTATCTATCTATCTATCTATCTATCTATCTATCTATCTATCTATACATCCATCTATCTATCTATCTATCTATCTATCTATCTATCCATCCATCTATACATCCATCCATCCATCAAGAAAAAAAAAATCCTGTTTTTCATGTCCTTTTTGGGGTTGGTTACCTCATACAACTAGGAAGGTTAGTCAGAACTGTGACTCAAGCAGTGAGTAGATAAAACAATACAGTTGTAAACAGGTTGATTCTGTATTTTTATAGTACCCCTTTTTTGTCAGATAGCCTCTATTTTCCGTGGGTTTATGTCGGAAACGCTGCTGCCTTTAGGATATTGTTTCAAATAAGATATTAACTTTGTAATACGTTTGAAAAAAAATCATTTTTAAGAACCGTTCCGCTAAACTTTTTTTCCTCACCCTTTATTATTGATTATTTCAATTTTATATTTTTATATACAAACATACGCACATATATATATATATATATATGTAGGGCATATAGGTAGGTACTAGGGTAAACTATGTCTGTGTGTCTGTATGGGAAAGGAAGGGATTTAATCACAGGTCCAAGCAAAAACTAACCCTGTTTTATTAAGTTACCAAAAGAACAAGTTTACTAGCGGAGGAAAAGGTCAAGATGTTCTACACTGAAAGTAGTATTACATTCATAACTGAAGGAACTTTAGTGAGATGCTTCTGATAACCATCGACCAGCCACTGAGTTTGTTCTAAGAAAAGTTTTTTGCTTTTCGCTTTTAGCTGAGTTTTTTTTAGGGGGTTGTTTGCCTAAATAGGCCATTTCAAGTCCCCTCACAACATCTCAACGAGATCAAGGGCCGAGCTTTCCAATTTTTAACATTGTATGACATGTTTTAGGAAATTGTCATGTTGCAGTTGTGCTTCAACCTTAGTATTATTTACGAACCGTCTCCCATTTAATACCAGAACGTTCTGATGAATGACATTCATTTAGTATATTTTCAGCTCCATCCCTTGCAGTTTGTATGGGTTTCCTGAAATTATATTTTTGATGCCAAATGCTCTCAGTTTTGGTGTCCAAATACTTATATTTAGACTCCGTCTTCGTTACAGACCAACGAGTTCTTCCTTGCACACTTCCCATTAAAGTTTAACTTGTAAAGCCTCTTACTGATTGTACAGGCACTTTTAAATTAACTGCAAGAAAAGACCATTGTGGGTTTTGCAAGGGTTTTTTGGAGACTTCTATTAGCAACTTGCGGTCTGCGTCCATAACATGATAAGGCCTGTTTCTTAGAAACTCACCGAAGCTTTGACCCCTTGGTACTTAAAGCAATAAGAGCCCTAAACTGGCCTCCAGAGTTTTTTAACTGAAGTTCGGCGTTCCTTTAAAAGTTGACTAATAAACTCAAGCCTTTGAGACTTTTACAGGCCAATCAGAAACCTTTCTCTGGGGAGCAAAAGTCAAGTATTTGAGAATTTTTCTTTTTATTCATGCAAAGTCTGCCTGTTCAATCCCTTTGATTTTCCTTCTAATAGTAACAAAGGAAAAAGAGATGACAGATGAGGACGGAGGAAAGAAGAAGAGAAGTAGAGAGGAATCAAATATAGTATGGAGGGACCGAACAAGGAAATAAAACAAGAATGGAGATTCAAAAGGATAGAATAGCACCACGAAGGATGAAAGAACTGAAAGGGTTATAACGAAAGGAATGATGAAAGCACACAAGAAATAAAGAAAAGGACATAAAACAGGAAGGAAGTAAGGTCTGGAGTATTATAGAAATGATTCAAAAACAGTAGGACTGAAGGGAAGACCCAATATATAGATAATGAGACATAAGTACAGTATGGAAATGCCCGCAGTGTTTCTTTCTATGCTTATCCTGACCTGGAGAATGCTGAACACAAAGGCAAGTTCACTGGACCCAAACTTCACCTTCACCTATGACCTCTGGTCTCCAAAGACATAAATCCAATGGAAAACCTGAGAGATGGCGACTTAACATGGGACCAAAGACTCGTGGCTAACAATATTTAAAGAATAAACCTCAAAGATCTATTTTAATGAATGATAAACCATGTGAAGATTCAGATGGGTAGACTTAGTTTTGGCAAAACGTGGCAAGAAAAAAAGTGATCTAGTTAAAAATTTGTTCTAGTAACAACATGCTGTAATTATTGTAATGGGTAACTCTCAATGCCACTTAGTGAAAGGACGAGCGAATAATGTTTGTGTTGAGCAATGAAGTTAATACATGGTACATTCGTCCAAGTTTCAAACCTACAACTGAATTTAGCAGCGCCCTTGCAGTAAAAGTCCCCGGTTTAGACAAGCTTAAATGAATAGTGTGCAAAGTATGTCACGTTCAGCTCACTACGGTTTCCTTTGACACACAATATGTGGCGCGGTTTGTTTATTAACCATCACCTCGCTCTGCAAAGGGGCAACCTTTGTATTATTTGTACATTGTGTTCTGTTATTTCATTAAAACAGGAACTTCCTAAAACCCACCTGTGCTACAGAAAGTAACACTTCTACACGTTTAATTTAAATCCAACTAACTGTGCCGTACATATGCATTCAAATTTACAGCAAAATAAACTCCCCCTGTTCATTTGTTAGCAATATAAACATGTTTCTGTTGTAATTGTCGCTAATATGGAATGGAATGTGCAACACTACTTGGCTGCAGTTTTTCAAACAATGCATGTTAACCCCAAAACGTGCATTCAATTTATAACAAACCCATTAATAAGCCCCTTGAAACTGATGTAAAAAAGAAAGAGAAATCCAGTTTCAGGGACTTACAGAAAAAGAAAAGGCAAGGTCAAAACCAGTCACTGATATGCACTTCCCCCTAGTGGCCAGAGTCGGTATTGTTCGTGTAAGTCAAGCAGACATCATAAAAATGTAATTTACGTATGATTTAAAATCCTTTAAATGAAATTAAAAAAATATATCTGCTTAAAAAAATAAAATTCACAAACAAAAGTATCTCCTGTTGGAAAAAAGAAAATCTATTTCACAAATCTAGATTCAAAGTCACCAACAGATTTGCAGCATTATTCCATTTATTCCTGTTTAACCTTTCCCTTGCTTGTGTCTATTCATATGTCAAAATTTAGACACACAACTGTGCATATGAGGACAATTTAGACTGCCGAA
The DNA here is from genome assembly GCA_032876305.1 of Orestias chungarensis. Classification (NCBI taxonomy): domain Eukaryota; kingdom Metazoa; phylum Chordata; class Actinopteri; order Cyprinodontiformes; family Cyprinodontidae; genus Orestias; species Orestias chungarensis. The sequence continues at coordinate 23,270 of JAVLVB010000526.1, forward strand.
CTAATCGAATTTGCGTAATATTAAAAGGTAGAAGGAAACCCCGGAGAACCTGAGGACAGTGTATGCATAGACAACAACAACAAAAACGCATAGAAAAGGACATGGATAAAATTTGAACCCAGAACCTTCTTTCTGTGAAACAAAATTGCTTCATCAATCTATTTCTTGCAGCGTTTTTGTTTTTTTGCTTTATTGTTTAAAGAACATGCAGGGACTCCGGAGCTTATTGTTACAAGTCAACAAATTAGTAAATAACAAAGAAATAAAAACAAGATTACAGATGGTAAAAATAATGACTTCATTTCTGCATTTGATGCTTTGCAACTCAGTCTTAGAAGCAAAGGTCAGACAGGGTCACCCAGAGATCACTCTAACCGGAACTCTCTCTAGCTCCTTATGAGAGATTCAAAGGTACTCCAAATTAAAACATGCATCCTGTTAATCCAGCAAATTCTGTATGTCCTGTAGATTCATTTGCTCAAATACATCTGGAATTTCTGCAAAAGAGGGAACTGAGGAAGCATCTGAAGTCCAAATGACCCTAAAACCTACACCTATAGCTAATGTCCCCAAATCTGGTCCTCAGGGCCTGCTGTTCTGCATGGATGTATACTTTGTACAGCAAGCCTGGTCTAAACGTGCCTTCTGCAGAACCTGTTCAGGTTTTTAATAGCCAGTCCTTATTTTCAGCTTCTTCTTAATAAAACCGGATAAGAACACCGCCCCTCAATTCTGCAAACAAAGTTCTTGCACGATATCTGGAAACAACGGTAAATAAGACACTTGATACCTGAGCACCTCTACTTAAGACTTAACCTTAATCAAGAGGTGAGCCGTCCATCATTTTCCAGCTGAAAACTAGACTTTCTAATAGCTTCCTCTCATCTTTGCTGCTTCGCATCTGACTTCAAACTCCAACAGTGAGTGTACCGTCTTAAGGCTTTTTCTAAAACAGAAGTCATGGTTCCTCAACTAAACCGCGTTGGTCTCCGTTACTATGTTTAAGAAACTGGTGTTTGGTCGGTGTGGGGACTGGAACGATTTATGGTTATATTGGGATCAGATGGGCTTCTTGACATAAAGATGATTAAATACGTCAATTCCTAAGACATGGTGAACATTATAAATGTAAAAAAACTGGTGCTAGAAAGACCTAAATTTGGGTAAACAAGGCAACAATGGTATCTAGTTTTACTAAATAAAAATCTAGGCTACAAAAATGCTAAGAAGGTTCCAACCTCATGAGGAAAGATGTCATTGCTCAATTCAAAAAGATGAGTTAATGACTGTCTTTAATTACAGCCCTGTAGAAACCAATAAATTGACATAAGTTTACAGCGTAGTCGCGCAACACAACTGGAACTTCGAAAAAAACAAAATATCTAACATGAGTCAATTAATTATTTTGTTCATGGTTTATTGTTTTCTGTGGAGATGTTTTCATTTTTTATTTCTAAAAATTAAATAACATTGGGATGATCCTTTACACTTTCTACAGCCATTTAATCAGAGGCGGCTAATTAGTAATGGGTTATACTGTTGTGTTTAACAATTAACTAAAAATAATTATCTTACACTTGAATTAATTTTGGACAGCATTTATTTGACTTAGTAAGAAATTAAATTAGTGCAGATGAATTCAACTTTTCTTTATGTACTTGGATGATTCAAATCGTGTTATTGCAGGAGCAGAGCAAACTAAATGTGCCGGGAACTTAAAAGGATACAAAAAAGTGTCAAAAATGTATATACAAATTAAATAAATATAAATATATTAAAAAAGCTGAGAGTTTCTATTTAATTATATATATA
>JAVLVB010000526.1:25181-35350 GCA_032876305.1 Orestias chungarensis
TATATATATATAATTAAATAGAAACTCTCAGCTTTTTTAATATATTTATATTTATTAACATTTATTTTATGTTGTTATTCAGTACAAAAAAATATATACTGAATACTAATAAAAATCTACTTAATCAATTAACAGTTAAAAATCAACCTGTTGGCTTTTAAGAACCTTAAAATTAGCTGCTAATCACTTCTCAGCAGTGCAATAGTAGATTTTAAAGAGTTACATGGATATTGCAAGTGTTATATTGTCGTAAACACTGTCTCTAAACACTAGTTTTATTTTACATGCTTATTTTTGCGGCATCCCACTATGACTGAAGCATACACTGTATAAATGAGGCACAAGTCCAAACAATACGGAGCTAAATTTAGATTGTTTTATTTATTTTTTTCGTGGAAGCACTCCCTGCAGGAACAGAGGCTCTTGGAAAAAATAAATAAATAATAAATTATACATTAAGCAAACTCGAAGAACCGGCCTGGTCCGATGTCCTTCGGACTTGGCGTGGTTTCCCTCCGATTGAGCTGATAAGACCATTCACACTGCACTCCCTGCTATCAGTATCATAAATGACAATAACTCATGTTCCAGTACCTCCTGTCAGCGGTGACAGTAACTGGGAACTCGCTGAGTTGCAAAGTTCAGCCGTGGTCAATGATAAAACTCACTTAGACAGAAGCAAAGTTCACTCGGTTTCAAAGGCCTGTGCTGTGTGCCTCAGCAGATGAAAAGGATTGCCCTCAAAATTTAGTGTCCCACACAAGACAGTGGTAAAAAACAACAAACGAATCAAACAAAGCCACCTGACGGATTCTGTGCGAGTCGTCCGCTATGCCTTCTCAGTAATTCAAGTCTAACAAGGAACCATTGTGACGAAACAATGATGTTGATGGAGCGGATATACGAAACAAAACAGTTGAGGAAATCTAGGAAAGCTGCATCAGATATTATCTATCAAAGACACTGAAACCGATCTAAAACAACAGGCGACAAAGTATTTTCCTCCAGGAAAACAAAAAAGACAGTAACCTTTGACATGATCCCCAGGTATGTACCGCAGGACTAGAAAATCTGCAGATATGACTCCCCAAAGTTCAATTAAAGCGTTTCCATACAGTGTATAAAGGTGTACAAATCTTTCTGTTTTAAGTCAGTTGGATTACCAAAATTATTTCTATTTGATAAGATTAACAACATTAAAGACATTCTGAGTTACCTATTATTTCCTTGGAAGTTAGAAGTTTACACAAAGTAAATGCCTTTAAAAAATTGGGACTATGTTGTCTTGGCTTTGTGGGCTGCTGATGGTTAAATCATATAATTTAAATAAATATGAATTTAATCATTCTGAGAATGTCTTAAATTAAACTATTCCAGAAAGAGAACAAAGCTAAAGCTAAGCTAAATCTGATAAATCAATGTTAATATCTAATGCAACATGTTGCTGACATGCCAATTAGCAAGGAAGAGGCCATTACTCCAAAAGCAACTCACAAAACTTTGTAAATACCTCTTATTTTTTGGGGGATTCTTGTCATGGAAATAAAATTGACATTTGGAGGAAAAATGGGGGAAACTTTTAAGCCCTCGAAAAAAAAAAAAGAAAGAAGACAACCCAAACTGGCAAGTATAAAAGTGGCCGCGTCATGTTTTTGGGATGTCCTGCTTCAGGAGAGCTTCATATTTTTAACAAAAAAGATGATATCGTGAGAGAAGAGCGTTACGTGAAGCTTGGGCACGAATAGATCTTTTAAAAGAAGAAAAAACCCAAGTTTCACGTTAGCTACAAAGTTTTGGACTGGCCATAAAAAGTTCCTGATTTCGGTCCCACAGAAAAATTTAATCTGAGCCAGACGTGCTCCAAACCTGACCTGGATGATACAATGGTGGACAAAGGAGAAAAAAAAAAAAAAAAACATTGCGTGACTTTTTATTTGGCACAATATCTGCATTTAAATGTAATTTACTGTATTCATACAAGTCCAAACCTGAGTCTCTTATCGTAGATCTGACTTGATTTTAGTACAATTACACAACAGTTTCAGGTTTCTTTACTCTAGAGCTCAACGTTAGACTTTGAATTCGAAAGGTATCTTAACTCATCTAACTTTATCGGTATGATTATAAAACTGAAGCAATTATACTGTTAAGAAACATCCTATTGAACTATTATGTAAGCAGTTATAAACTGAAGCAGATAATTATTTCAGGTTTGCAAATTATTGATGGATAGTTTAACTTTTAACTTGTGGGAAGATGTTGAAACATTCATCCCTAACATTGATGCATCGATACAAACACCAAACATTCAGGTTTTAATAACAAAAGCAAAACAAGTGAATACATTTTCCCAATAGGGATGTCTTAATGAATGAAATAAACCTAAAATGTGATTCTTTAAAGCTTTTCTCACAAGAGAAGACAATTAATCTAATAAATCTACGACGGAAAAAGGTTCAAGGTTTGACCAGGTTAGTAAGTCAAAGGAGAGTTACGGTAAGTGAATGCAAACCAATTTTTAAAAATGGCCGTCCGTAGCAATCAGACTTCTCTTTGCTGATGATGTGATTTACAAATAACTCTCAGACGTTGGCAGTAACGTGTGTGCGCGTAAAGAAATCCTGCCTTTCACAGGAAACTTTTCTTTCTCTCTGTGAATTTGAGACATGGATGTGAGTGAGAATCTCAGTAAACCAGTCAACGTGGCACCCACAACAACACCATGCTCGAAGACTCTCGGTTTCCCTGTCTTCTTCGTTCTCATGCTTATCCTGCAAGATGTCTTCACTGCATTTAGTTGCATTTATAGCGAAGAACTGCACTGAGTTGCTGCAAACATATTGCCTAAGTCACCTATTTTTACTGTTAATGAATAGAACAGGCGTACCTAATTTAGAGGCCTCTGAATGTATACTACATTGTTGTTGGATCAGTTAGAGCCCTCCAATTTATTTGTTTTGTCAGTTTTATCAACATCTCTTAACTATCAAGTAAGTTAGCATGTCATCAATTTCATATCAGTGAATAAACTTCATTTCCATCTACTCAAATGTGTATCATTGTCTTGTTTTTTATTCATTTATTTATTTATTTTGCATAACTTTGTACTTTTTGTGTTATACAGAATTTGCTTAAATATCATTTAATTTAATTTGAATTTGAACGATGTCACTCCATATTTTCGTCAACCGGTCTGTTCTGCTTTAAAGATGATTAACTAACCTTGTTTGATGATGTTTGTTTTTTTTTGTTTTGGAAATTATGACGGAAATTTTATATTAGATTAAAAAAATATACTACTGGCTTTGGATGGTTAAAACAGCTGTTTTTACGTCTTTTTTTTGTCACTGTAGGGCAAAAGGGAACAAAGATTAAATTAGGTATAAACCGCCCAAGAGTAAATATTAGGAAAAATCCACTAATGCAATCAAATTGATCTAATTGATTTTTGCACTAACCATAATATAATCTGACTAATTTTGTCTCAAAATTTGCTTTGAGTCTGTTGTTCTAAGAAGTTCTGCTGTGGGTGCAAAGACCGGGCAATGCTAACATCAAATAATACATTCTCTATCCTAAATACATGCAAATTTCTTGACTAAGACAAAAGGAAATAGTTTTTTTGTTTTGTTTTTGTGTTATAATTTTTCACCTTTGAAACAAAAATTAAAAGACTTTTAGGCTTTGCATTGTTAAAACAGCGGGTTTAGTAGTGGTCTTGCAACTTCCAGGTTGCAAATTAAATTCTAGCGGTCCACAGACACTTCTCAATGTGCCCCTGGCCAAGGCGCCCAACCCCAAGTTGCATATGAATCCTTGTATTGGTGTTGAATGAGGCTTCAGTGTAAAGTTCAGAGGTCAGTTTGATTAGGAAATCGCTATATAAGTGAAGTTCATTTACAATAATCCAGGAAATGTCCTCATTTTTTATTCCAGTAGATCACAAACATACATATAGGTACTGGTTCATTGGCTCTGGTGAGCCAATGAATATGTATAATAAATTAAAGGTTCAATTTTTCTTAATACTTAATTGTGTCCAGTTAAATCGACGCTACTTTTGACTAACAAACAAACTGCTTTGTCACAGTTGGTAGCTTTAACAGGTATGTAACCTCACAGAAAAAGGACAGTATCACTTTGACAGCTATATCTGTGATGCATCTAATCAGTCTAATCACAGTGACGCGTCACCTTGTTTTGTGGCTTGAAATGTTTTCGTCTGTGTGCGAAAACGTAGCACACCCACAGGTGAGCATTAATTTCTGCCAACCTGAACATGACATGTCCCAGTTCATTTGGTTACCAGTCAGACATGTGAAGGTGTGGCGTCTGAATCCCTTTTACGCATTTATCCAGCTTATTACTGCATCTTACAGTTAGGCCTGCTAAATGTTTTAAAATGTAGTTTGTTTTATTGTATTTTTAAAATTTTTACCTCTGCAAAGATTTTACTTTAGTACCTGCAGCAAACACAGAGATAAAGTGACCAGGATTGGTGAGCGTATGTCGCCTTGAAATGTAAGACAATTTAAAAGGTGTCTACTTTCAGAGGAACACAAACCACTTCGGCTCTCTGTCATGCAACAGGAGTCCAGCCGGAGTACCTGAGGGGCATAAAAGTCCTGACGGCCTCCTGAGAAAAACCAGAAGCGGCTCGTGGCGAGTGTCCCAGAGTAAGCGTGACGCCACAGAGGTGCAAAAGACAGAGCCGCCAAAAGCATCGTGGTATCAGCTATGAGGAAACGTGGACGAGATCCGATTTTATCTTAAACTTTTTTCAGAAATATTCACTGGAAGTTTTCCAAGATGAAAATAAATACTTATATAAACAATGTATGGTGTTTAAAAAAAAAAATCTCTATACAAATTTGATAACATGTCATTTTTTGCACAAATTAAGAAAGTGGAGGAGAGGTACACAAAGGTAGGATGAATAATGCTTTTTCTCTTCAACTTTAAAGTCAGTTTAATAAGAAATATGGCAAAAATCTACACTACATTGAATGTATCTAGAGAAACTAAACCTACATACACTGACTTCAATACAAAACAGTGAAACCTGCTAGAAGATGGTTCTATTTAGGCTTAACTTGGCACACATGCAGATCTGGAGTGTTTTTTTTGTGCATTTCTTTTTTTATAATTTAATTTCCCACATCTGTTTTGGTGTCTTTATCTCACCACTGCAAACACTACACTACACTACACTACACTACACTACACTACACTACACACCACACTCTCAGACATTACATTACAGTACAACCAACAGGTGTTGTAAAAACACACAATCCCACAGCTATCAACAACCATCGAATGCTAGCAGTGCTGTCGTCTCATGTTCTGAGTAGGGATGCACCGATGCCGACACTGGTATCGGTCCGATACCGACCATAAGTACTCTACTCGTCACCGATACCACAACATCGATACCACCCGCGCCGCTACTATTGGGCCTGGGTGGGCCTTAAAGCGTGATCTCTGTGCCACCAGGTCCGTTGTCACAGAGCCACCTGAAGGAGCAACAACCGCAATCGTGTGCCCACGAATAGCAGCACGAAAGCTTAGTTTGCTAGCAAGTTTGACCTGACCATCAACACCATTATTGATAAGTTCATGCAACATTTTAGAGCAATTCTAACAAGATGGAAATTAAACCTTTTTTGCTATAATAACCAAAATTTTGATGAACACAAAAAATACATACAAGTATGACAACTACCCTATTTTAACAACAATAGTACAATTTCAAACTTTTATATTTTGAACCGCAAAATAACAAAGTCCATAATAACTAGATACCCTGTGTGAAGTAATAAAGCATTGCTAATAAGGCCATTAAACTATTCTTATCTATTTATGACTCCTGTTAGAACTTCATAAAATGCTCTAAATTTAACTGGATTTTTGTTGCTGGCACAAGTAAAACGGACAACTTGTTCTTTTTTTTTTTGTATAACAATACAGTATATTGTACTCCTTATATTTGCGCTTTATACAGTTTTGTGTTTCAAAAGAGCAAAATGATTATGTAGCTACTCTTTCATCACAACAGGAAGATAAAGTGTTCAGACTTTCTCCCTGTTGAGTCTATAAAGAACAATCTGTACTGTGAAAGTCTATATGGCACAAAATACACCAAAACAGAATGACACGTCTCCGCTCTGTGGTGAGTTTGGTTTATTTATAGTAAGCAAGAATGAAAAACAGACTACATTTTAGCAAATCTATACTGGAACATGTGCCCCCATGTTTTTGGGGGGGTTTTTTGGTTTCTTTTTCTCCCCTCATGTTTTCCCAGAACAGATGTCACACCCTTATATAATACTACTACTGGTTTTAAGATAAACATGGCCTCCAGCTATGAGGTCTGTTTCTGTATTTACAAAGGTGTGAGTTTGGTCAATTTCTATCGTATCTTTCCCAAACGCCCTGATAAAAGAGTTAGGGATGGAGCTCAACTATCAAATGAATCCAACAATTGTTATATACTTTATATATATTTTTATAGATTTTAATCAACATTGTGGAGTAAACTTTTCATAAATTTAACAATGTTCTTTTAAAGCTCAAGTAAACTATACGTATTCGGATAACTTTACTTGTCTGATTTATTTCTCCTATATTAATCCCCTGCAAGAAAAAAAAAAAGAAGAAGCTTATTTTGGATACATACATATAAAATTGTTAGCAAGTTTACTGCTACTTTTAAGTGAGGTTAATAAAATAGTTTAAGCCGGATGAAACGTTTTAGAGCCAGTTCTAACATTGTTGCGCATATAAAGTTGCCTTGACAAGAAAAGGTCAAACTGACCAGTTCAAGTCATTAGCAACAATTCATTTTAGAGGGTAAAAAAGCTAGCAAGTCTGACATTAGCATTGGTGCTGTTTCAAAAAAGTTTAAAGTGAAAATAAAATGTTTATTTCAGTTCTAACAAAGTGCAATATAAACTGTTTTCTTGATAACAACAGAACGGCGGTACACTCATTAGCCATATCTAGCATTAGGCTTAGATGATTAAACTGTGTAGCAAGTCTGAAACAAACTTTTTAAATCAGCTTTTAACAAGGTACATTGTTAATTGTTTCCCTCACAACAACATATAAAATGTATTATTGTTAGCTATAGCTGCATCTGGCTATAGAGGCAAAGACAGTTAGCAAGTCTGAGATTAGCTTTAGCACTTTTACTAAACTACAGTAGTTTAAGGTGGGCAACAACAAGTTAAACAAGTTCTAACAAAGTGGAATGTAAACTGTTTGGATTTATGGTCATTAGCTAGCATTAGGCTTAGTTAAGTTGGCTAGCAAGTCTGACATTAGCAATAGTCCCATCGCTGAAATTCTTCAAGCTTGAAAAAAACTTTTTAAATTGTTTTTTTGTTGTTGTTTTTTAACAAGGTAGACTGTAAATTGTTTCCTTGACGACAACATATACAATGTACTATAGTTAGCTATGGCTGCCTCTGACTATAGAGGCAAAGACGGTTAGCAAGTCTGACATTAGCCTTAGCGCTTTTACTAAACTACAGTAGTTTAAGGTGGGTAACAAACCTTTTAAATTAGTTCTAACAAGGTGGTATTTAAACTGTTTTAACAACAGCTGTGAAGCCCTGTTCTTTAGCAACAACTCCCTCAAGGCTTTCCAGAAATTAACCTTAGCCATACAGCTGAATCTTAATTATGTAAGGAATAGTATTAACTTTTAATATCAATTTCAACAAGGTTTAAAGCTTGAAAACCACAGTTAAGCTATGGGGCTCATTAGTAATGACTTCCTCAGAGCCAAAAAGCTTAGTTTGCTAGCAAGTTTGACCTGACATTCAACACCATTATTGACAAGTTCAAGCAAACCTTTTAGAGCAATTCTAACAAGATGGAAATCAAACCTTTTTTGCTATAATAACCAAAATTTTGATGAACACAAAAAATACGTACAAGTATGACAACTAGCCTAGCTGTGTGATGATTTCACCTTTTTTTCTGCTAAAACAGTCCTGACCCATGGAAGAGAACCCACTAGATCCCAGATGTGTTTTGGTATTTGGCATAACAGAAGACCCTTATATAGTGCGAGGTGGCGCCTCTGTGGATCTGACTGTTTTTGGGGCACAATGTACAGAAGCTTAGCTAAAGAAGTGAGGAATTGAGAAAAAAAGGAAACAACTCAAAGATCATTGTGAGGCTTGTCAATCAATCCCTTAACCGATTTTGGCTTAAGAACGGTGCATTATCCTCCTGAAAGACTTTACAGTCATTATAAAATACTTCAACCACTGAAAAGGTGTTCATGGTCTGCTAAAGCAGATAAGTAGGTGATATGTGTTTTAATAGCATACATATGGATGGCAGAATCCAACATCTCCCAGAAGTTTGCCAAAAGGATGGGACTGCATCTTTCTTCCTGGGGCCTCGTGTTTCCCAAATAAAAAACAGACACATCTTTCAACCAAAATACTGTGAAACAACATGATTCATCAGGCCAGCCCACATTGTTGGTTCTTCAGCTAGTGAGCAGGCCTCGGGCCTGGTTGACCTTACTGTTCGATTGTATAATCTGATACTTTAGTATCCGAGCCAGCATAAACTTCAGAGATCTGAGCAACAGCAACTTGTCACCGGATTGCCATTACTCCTTCCTTGCTCCACGTTTGATAGCAACTGACCCCTGCACACCCTGAATGTTTTTCCAGCTTCTAACATGTCAACTTTTAGAACGAAATGTTCCCTTGCAGCCAAATGTATCCCATCTAATAATAGATGCAATAAATAAAACATATTTATGTACAATTTTTACATGAAATAGCGTGACATTTTTTGACTAACCATGTGTTAAATTCATACTCGCAAATACAATGTTTTGCATCTACGTAATATTCTATATTCCGCCCAATATGCTGTAAGAAAATGTGGTTATGTTACTTCTATAAGTATCAACGACCTGGAGGATGCTATTTTGGTTTGATCCTGGATCATAGACTTTTCTATTTCAAGACTGATCTTGAAATAGAAACTGATATAAAAAATAAATTATTGGAAACAGAGAGAAATAGAGCTATTAATATAAAATTGAACTATATTACACTGAACATTTTAGCCTATCTAGATCATGTTCATTTAAATGTAAAAAACGAATACTTAATAAAAGGTAGATAAAAATAACAATAAAAACGATCCAGTGTTATTTACTCCAGATTATACTGGTCATGATGTTATTCCAGACCAGTTACACATTCATTCATGAAAACAACTCATATACACAAATCAGCCTTAAATTAAACCTTAAATTAATTTGCAAATGTGTCAGCTTATAACTTTAACAAATAAAATTTGATTGCATTGTAATAAAGGTAGGTTAGTGTATATATATATATATATATATATAATTTTTTCTCCATCAAATGAGGCAACAGGCCTCAGCTGAGCTGGTGACATAATCTGAGAACAGGCTCCTGTTAAAGCACCGGGCCTGGCTCTGGTTCTGGCTTCCAGCTCCGGCTCGACCTACCGAGCAGCAGCAGTCGGTGCGTCTGCTTGTACTCCCGCTTCAGCTCCCTCAGCGCCCGGTCGATGTTCTTGCTGACTTTCTTCGCCTCCTTCTCGGCCTCCTTCTCCTCCACCAGCAGCTTGTCCCAGTGTTTCTGCTTCTGCAGCAGCTGCAGGCGGCGGCCGCGCTCCTTGCCGGAGCTCTTCCCACCGCCGTTCTGTATGAGAACCCCGTCAGAGCCAGGGTCTCCTCTGCGGGGGTCCCTGTCCGGGTCCCCGGGCCGCGCCGGGCCTCCTCCTCCGCTGCTGCCGCCGCCTCCACCACCGTCCTCCGGGCCGGCGCGGCTCTGCGCGCAGGCGGCGTCCGGAGGCTGGTCCGAGTCCGAGATAGAGCCGCTCAGGTCCCCGAAGAGCCGGGGACGCAAACTGTAGCACAGCCCCATGTTGAAACCAATATTTGTCCGCGGATGTGATTTTTCATAAATCAAAAAATAATCGGGCACAGCGAGGCAGGCAGATATTCAGAGGAAATCGCCACAGATGCGCCGCGGAGGAGCTCCTAGCGAGCCATGGTCACGTTGAAGATCCAGCGGCGCGATGTAATTCCGCATCGAGAGAAGAAGATGTGAATGAATTATGCTCCGACATTTGCTATATGTCATCTTGCGTGGTCCCCCCCC
>JAVLVB010000526.1:37433-105106 GCA_032876305.1 Orestias chungarensis
TATATATATATATATATATATATATATATATATATATATATATATATATATATATATATATATATTTAACTATATATATATGTTTAAAACTATAGGTTCAAAGCTTTCTAGTTAATATGTTTATCTCCTAATATTGCAATTATGCTTTAAAGAAGGGAATGGTGTGTTTGTGCTGATGTGCAGTGTTTTGTTTCTTGTCTGATTACCTCACAAAATATACAAATAAAAAGAAAAGTAAACATTTGAACAAATTTACAAAGAATAAAAAATAAAAATAAATCAAACATAAAGGTATTAGCTAATGAAGCAACACCTTACTATTAATAATAATAATAATGATCAGAGAAGTTAACTGATAAGACTTATTGAATAAAATAATAAAAATATAAGACCCTAAAAGTGTGAGTCGTAAGTCATCAACTTATGTCAGCTTTGTCATGTTGTGACAGATGTTTGATTTTTTTCCTTGTTTTGTATTTTATCCATTTGGAATAAGTAAAGTACTTTTTATTTTATTTGAGTGAATATCTGTAAATCTTGGTTATCACAACTGCGATAATATTGGATATTGTGGCCCAAATTTTTAGGCATTAGATTTTCCGTTAAAAAAATATAATTTATTTATGATTAATCCGTATGTATAGCAGCTAGAAGGGGAGGAGTTAAACAAGTTTATCTTTATTTACTTCCTTTTTCAGAAATGTGATTAAATTCATGTCATTTTTTGTTTCTTATATTTCTCTTCTTTATTTTTCCATTATTTGCATTATCATGATTATTTCTTGCTCACAATATTTAGAAAAATATCTGCACTATGTTGAATGATTTTGGTACGATTAATACTGAAATCCTAAAGCAAGATCAAGGTTTGTGTGGCCTTGATTTCAGCATCCCAACAATGATCTTCGTCAGCATCAGCACACTAAAAACAGAAGTTACAATAACCACGTTATTTTGACAGGCATTGGTTTGTATCCCACAGCAGAGTATAGGGGAGACAACATTACCTCGCCAAAGTAATTAAACCGGCCGGCATGAACTTCCAGGAGTTCAAAAATCTCAGTCCCATTACTACAGCCAACGTTCCTGCGGTGCCTGTAAGCACAGGAAAACATGATGAGCCGACGAAAGCTAGCGTCATCACAGTACCGCCTCCAGGTGAACAAGGTGAGCAAACTCACCCAGAGAAAGCCACACATTCGTGGGATTCTGAGATGTCACATAGGCGCCGACGGCAGCCGCCAGGCCGAAGACGAGACCGGCGACCAGGGAGGTGACACTGCCTGTGGAGGGTGAAGTCACATCTGCGTTAACCTTCAAAATAATGATCAGGAATGTTTTTGCTTAGTCTTTACATTTTCTGTTAGGTTTGTAAAATTTTTCTGATTATTTCTCAAAGCTGTCTGAAGGTCACTGGGATGGTGCAATGATTGCTTTTTTTGCCTTGCAGAGAAGTATTCAGATATTTCTCGCAATCTTATTGCTTTGATTTATTCATTTGGGATTTTGTTTGAAAAGACCAACATGATTGTAATGAAGCTCTTCATTACCTTTTCTCATACACTTAAACGGCTGTTTTAAAATAACAAATGACACTGTATAAGAGTTTAGAGTGTTTTATTTTTAGTTGTTGGACGTTTTGGGCAGTTTCTTCTCAGCTGTTACTGATGAGGTCCTGTCCTGTTAAACAGACTAGACAAATTGATAAAATAACAATAATGTCACTAATCTTTAAAATTGTTTCCCAATGTTTTGAGCAAATGACTTACCTCTGTTTTCCTTTGTAGGGTGTTCAGGTTAAAAGAGTCCCCGGGGGCCTGAGCACTTTTTAAAGGTTCCGGAAGAGACCATTGTAAATTAAAGGGGAGGAGTAGGACTGTGTTCAGCTTAGTGTTTAATGGTTAAAAAGTTAAACCTAAGCACAGATGTGATTTTAGGAATGTTTAGTTATGTCTGTCTGCACCTTTTCTCTGCGGCAAGCCTCCTGCTTAAACCAGCCGCTAAGGCCATTCTAACAATGATGCATTAATTTTGTAACAGATACAAAATGATAAAGGATGTTTCACAGCTACAACTCTAAAACACGCAGTCTTTTACCCATTAAATAAAATCTAACTTAAGCAACAGCTTACAGATTTTTAAATTTAAGGCACCTTCTTAAAAACAAGGGAAGAAGTTTGTTTCAAATTGTCTAACTGAATGCAAGAAACATACAAAAATAGTATTTTAGCACCAAGAAGGGAATTCCTTGAAGCAAATGCTTGGTTGTTTTAGCTGGCAACAAGTTTTAACACCACAAAATTTTCTCTCAAACTTCAAGATGTTTTTATTTTTGGCAAACATGAGACGGGTCTTGGTCTTCTATTTGGTCTCCTGTGGTTTTGAACTCTACTAGATGTTGAAAACTGACCTTAAATTAACCAAGTAAGCCCAGATGACCTGGGTTTTATTGTGACTTCCAGAATAGGTTCTAAATGAAAGCATCCCAGCCACTGATGGGAGGATTCATCAACGTATCCACTATTTGTGGAGATCTCAGTGTGATTCTGATGCATAATGCAACTAATTTTATACTTTATCAGTTATTGAATTTCTACAGATGGTTTTTATTAACATTTTTGCCTACGTCATGTTGTCAGAGAACTACTTTTTGTTGATTCTGCATGTCAGACATATTCAGGCCTGGGATAAATCACATTCAATTCATGATTTATCAAAGGTGTGGGCAAACGTTTTGTCACAGAGACAAGTTTTTCTCCTACAGTAAATAAAACCAATTTACTTCAAATACTGAGAATATATTTAAACAAATACCAGAAGGAATAAGGTACCAAACACCAGAGGAAAACACAGAAAGACCTTTATGAAGTTTGGAAAGCTATAAAAAGAAGATCCCATTTAATCAATGCAAGAAAACTGTCTGTTTGTCTGGAATATAAATTTGGATTTACAATCAATACGTGTTTACAGTTTCCAGCTCTAATAAGACTGGATAACTATTAATCAGAACCATTATTGCAGGATAAAGAGAAAAACACTGGATTTAGTTGAATTTGGATGTGTTTTGTCCTAAAACACCTTAAAGTGCAGTAATGTTGAGTGAAAACTGTTTAACTTAGGTTAGTGGTGTTTGATGTGATCATATATAAAGAAAAGCAGACCTGTCTTAGCATAACCCATGACTCCTCCTGCGGACACAAACATTGCATAACTGAAGCCCATCCAGTCCATGATTTAGCATGAAAGTCAGGCTTTATCAAAACAAAAACACCGAATTGAAAAACAAAATGATTCACCAAAACTTTTCTTATCTATTCTCAAACTGTCCTACTTCAGAAACAGCTGTGCAAACCCGCTGAAAACTCCTTAAATTAAAAAAGGAAAATCTTCCCAAATTCGTCGAATTCAAACGCTTCCGTATTTTAAGGGGTTAGCAACTTTCAAAATAAAAGCTGAAGAACTTTACCCATTTTATAACTTTTTCATTGTTTTAATAAAATGTAAACAAAATTGTCCACAGTTTACAATCAGCAACGCAAAACCTAGCTGGGGGAAAAAACTAAATGTATTAGTTTATTTGGTCTGAACGTCACAACTAAACGGAAGTTAAAGGCTTTCAAAATAAAAGCGGCGACAATCTAAACTTAAACTAAGCCTTTAAAGCAACATTCTGGTTGAAATTTCGCAAAAAAATGTGTCAAAATTTACATTGAATATCCAACCACATCCAGCAACAGGAAAATAAAAATGTTTTTATAATACAGTAGGTTGTAATTTGATATAAAAGCACGAAAGGTTTAAGTATATAATTTTATTGTTTGACAGTCTTTTTTCCACCATTTTTGCTCTTCTTTTTGGGTATGCTCTCATCCTCTACAATTACTTCTTCCATTGTCTGTCGGACTCTCTTCTTCTTCGCAAGCTCTTGAGCAAGTTCTGAGGACAATAGAGAAAAAAAAAAGTACTTTAAGAAGCTGAAACCTGGCTATATATACATAAATACACCGAGGGAGAGAGTACTATTATCCTAAAAGTAGACCATAGATTTAGATAAAAGTTTATTTTTTTTATGACTCCACCTTCCGATGTGGCCGGATCAGACGGGCCGTCCAATACTGGCTGAACCGACGAAGGTCTCCACAGGGCAAGGCATGTCAGTCTCGCTGTTGTGTTCACTTCCCCCAGTAGGATAGGAGACTCCAGCTTCTGATCAACACCAGGAATACTCATGTTAAATATATGCATTTATGTTAAAATATTATTTGAACCCCTGTCATTGATATTTTTTTAACCTGGAAACCCTCTGTACTGTTCCCTTCTCACTTCGATAATTTTTCTGGGGTGTTTAGCTCTGAGGTGGTGAAAGAAGATGGCTGCATATCTATTTTTTTGTCTCTTTTTTATTTATGTTTTCCAACATTATCCTGCTGACCCATCTTTCATTATGTGGTACAGTCTGCTGGATTTTCAATTTAAATCTCCTAGTGTGTAAAACTGTTTATTGTGGGTTTAACTTTACATTCCCAGGGTCTTTGGAAGATACAAAACATTTTCAGTAAAACCAATTTTCTTGTAGGATTTTCCTACTTTATGAAAATGAAACCGTACTAAAATGGCAAGGTTTCCTGTCTTTGCTGTTTTTATAAAAATAAAATGAAATTGGTAGATGACCATTATATTTATAACCAGCGAAACAAATGTCTTAGGATTGTTAATTAAAAATGTATTAATCAGATTAACCTAACTGTTTTTTTCCTTTACTGTTTAAATGTACTCAAATAAAAGCTACAATAAAAAAAATTGTTTAGGTAGGAGGATACGAAAATGATTGCCTAATAGTGTGACTACTCATTTATTGTGAAAAAACAACAGAGAAATACCTCAGCAAGATGGATTTTCC
This sequence comes from Orestias chungarensis, assembly GCA_032876305.1. Classification (NCBI taxonomy): domain Eukaryota; kingdom Metazoa; phylum Chordata; class Actinopteri; order Cyprinodontiformes; family Cyprinodontidae; genus Orestias; species Orestias chungarensis. Next base: position 42,334 of record JAVLVB010000526.1, read on the forward strand.
ACATTTTGATGTAACCATCGTTTGAAGCCGTTACTAGCACGCAGAAATCATCCACAGTTAGACTGTCGACTGCCTTTACTCTGAAACCACAAAAACATGCAACATTACCTTGTACTTCTAAATTAGAAGACCAAATTATTCATACCCCCCCTGCAGATTAATGGCTAAAGTAAGCTTTTAATTGATCCATGAAATAGGAAGCGGTTTTAACGTTTGGAGCGACCCAGATAAAACCCAGACTTGGATCAGAAAGGAATTCAGTGGATGAAGCTACAGATAAGGGTGATGGTAGAGAGTCCTTCGAACATTCAAGACTTAGAGCCCACAATCTGAGATAAATCAATATAACACTGGCAGAAACAAGCGATCAGCAATTATAAGTTGTGACTTCTGAAGTAGCAAGAAAGATTCATTAATACAGGAAGGTATAATTAATTTGAAATGCTACTTCTCCATAAGAAAACAGGATTTTTTTTTTCAAATTCTTATCTTCTAGTAAATGCTTGTCTGCATTTTGCATCAAAATCTAAATGATGAATAAAACAAGTTTTACATCTAAAGCAGCTGGGGTTTTGAATAATTTGGGACATAATATTTATTTACCTCTTTGTTTATTCACGCACAAACACAGACCATTGATATAATGAATATTCTGTCTCAACTAATACTTAAACAGCCTATATTTGGGGTGTCCCGCTCTGTTTTAACAAAATATTGTGTTATAACCAACCTGCATTTAAAATCTTTGATATAATCCCTACAACAGGGAGGGACGATATCAGTTTTGGATTCAAGCTTTTGATTTGTGCTGGTATTGCAAAATGTGTCATTTATTTTATTGAACTGAAGCCCCTTCTTTCTTTTTAAAACAGTTTAAGATTTATGTAACAACTATATAACATTTAATAAATACAATGTCATATTTTTTTTTTAATCTTGGTAATATCACCTTATCAAGCCTTTTCTAACATTCCACATTACAAAACTAGGACAGTTTTCATTATTCATGCTGATATTGCATTGGAAAAAACTGAAGACTGAAATATCGGTATTGTATCAAAAGTGAAAAAGTTGAATCAGGACGCCCCTAGTCTATATACTTATACTGTGTATCTCCTTTAATATGTATATGAAAAATCCTAAATGATTTGTTAGCATTATATTGTGCAAGCTCGACAAAATAACAACAGAACCTGCTAATAAATAATGCCACAGTGTAAGATTTAAAACCCACCACAGCAGATTTTAATGAAATGTACCTCGTTTCATGGGCCTTGAACTCACAAATCCATTTGGCTTTTCTGACATCACACAATGTCACGGTTTCATGGTCTCCTGCCACGGCAAGGATGGCGTTCTGGAAGACAAACAAGGTTCGGAACCATTTTCTCAAACTACTGGCTTATAAAATCCCTTTTACTGTCTTTACTGAAACCGTACCTTTTCACTACTACTAGAAAAACAACATAGTGCAACAGTGTTAGTTTAGCGCTTTTAATATTTTTGCTTAAAATAAATTTTTATTTATTTTACCCCAATGCCACTACAGGAAGCCATATTATTATTTTTTTGGGGGGGATTTCCACATTTAATATTCTAGCTTTTCAAACACAATAAGCTGCCATGGTCAGCTAAAAGAATCAGACTAAAAATGTGTGAAAAAGCAGCAAAAAGTAAAAAAAAAAAAAAACTAAAAAGTATTAAATCTTAACATCACAAATAAGTGCAAAACCCTTAAGTTTGCTTATTTGTCCATAATTTTGTCCTCCAGCTCACGAACATTAACTTTTAAAATGAAATTATAGAAATTAAACAACCTTGTTTCATATTATTCCCAAAATTTTTTAAAGGGTTTGTATGCCAGATATTAAATGTCTTTGTCTGTGAACTCACATTCAGGAATCTCACAGATGAGATCCTCTTTGGGTTTGTAATTGTTCCCGTTATGGACGCTGTCTCAAGCTTGTAGACGTCAATTTTGTCGTTGACCACCACCACATATATGTCGCCGTCGGGGGACCATCTGACTATGTGGGCATCTAATGAAGGGTACGAAAACAAAAGGCTAATATCATCACACGAAACACAAAAGAAATCCAAATCTGCTTTTCCCAATCCGGGTCGAAGTTACACTTACTCTGTTTGATGTTTTTGATGAAAGCTGATCTTCCGTTGATGAGATTCCAGGTTCTTTGAAAGATAAAAAAGGGCTCAGGTCATTTTCAGATCATTTTTGAAAATACAAAAGGTTTAGGACACATCTTTTGAATGAAGCTGAGGCTGGATGTGTGGTGTGGATGGACGGACTGGTAGATGGATGGACAAACAGCTGAAAGGATGAGGACTTCCCCGAACTTTGTACTAGAATCACTTCAGACGAGCTGTGAGCTTTACCTCAGAGTCTTGTCTGTCCCGACTGACAGCGCCAATTTCCCCGAAGGATGGACGGAGAGTGAAGTTACGTGACCTCTGAGAAAAATGAGAGGAATCAAGAACATTATTCACAACAAACACACACACTGCAGCTTAACTGAGGAAACATTGTACTCACTTATGAGCTCTGATGGTCTTCACACACTCCCACTTTTTGGTGTTCCACACACATAAGAGCCCATCTTCTCCTCCACTCAGCAAGTTAGAAGTCCCATAGAACTGGAGGCAAGTGATGGTACCTGTTCAGGAAAGAGATCATAAAGCTATAACTCCTACTTAGAGGAATCAGCTTAAAGTGGGTAGATTTGTGAGAAGAAAAACAAAAACCATGCAAAACAAAGTTTAATTTAATGTAATTTAGCTTCAGACAAACTAAAAGGAGCATCTTGTACCTTCATGATGCAGCAACACTCCATGCTCCGTTCTCTTCTTCATATCGTACAACTGTATCGTTTCATCTTTGCTTCCTGTAACCACAAACCTCTCGCTGGCCGCTACGGCCGATATCGAAGCTGTGTGGGCGTGATGTGTAAAGGCAGCTTTGGCTGTCCATTTCTGCATGAAGAAAATAAGGAAAACAGCCCTTTGTAAAATCTTAAACTCTGAAATCCTTTTAAAAAAACGGTTGGAAATTGCAATAGGTTATTATGAAATTAAAGGTGGGGGGTATGGATTTAAAATGTGACCATGTATCTTGTGGTTACATGATGATGACAATAAAAGTAATAATAGAAAAACAACTGTTCTTGGAAAATAGGATTCTTTAGGACACCAGTTACATAAAAAAGTACAGATTCTATCATTGAATTATTAAAAAATACACTAGTTCTAATAAAACAAACAGTTAGGAAAATAATAAAAATACCCATGCAGACAGTCTTTTTTTTATCTTAATGATGCACCTGATAGTTGGGACAGTGTTCTTAGATTAAAAACTCTCACTTTGAAAAGTCCAAACATGCTCGTAATGAGAAGTATTTACATATTTTCTTTATTATTTGACTGAAAACACGCATGTCCAGCTTCAGGCCTTTCCAAGCTGGTGTCCTGCTAGTTTACGATGTCTCTAATCCAACTTCAGCTCAACCTCCCCAGCCTGTTTTAACTTCTGCACAATTCTGCTAGTAAGCTAGAGTATCACATTGAGGAGGAACAGCAAACCGATCCCACAGCATGATGCTACCATTACCATGCAATAACAGTTGGAGCACTGTTTTAGAACATTAAATGTATAGCCTGCTTCTCTGTGTAATAATAATAATAATAATACATGTTATTTGACAGTGCCTTTAGAAAAACACCCAAGAACCATTTAAAACATTGAAAAAAAAAAAAAAAAACATTGGAAATTTCTTTTTTTAACAATTTAAATAGTATAAACAAAAAATAAAAAACAAATATCAAAAAACAAGGATCAAATGATATTAAATAAATAGTAATCACACGCCAAGTATTCACACCAAAAACAATGCATTCCTATTTTATTTTACTTTGTTTTTCCAGCCACAAAAATCACAAACCTACTCACGTTTTCCCCGGTTTCTACTCGGTATCCAAAAGTGATTTGTTCATAGCTGCCCGCGATGAGCTCCAACACTGCTGCCATGATGCTACAAAAAATGCTAACAGGCTAATCCAATTTTCTGTAACTTTCCCTCTGAACTGTGACGCCAAATTTCCACGTCAGCCCCTTAAAACACAAGTTGACACACAATTAAGGGCTTAAACGAATAAAAAATAAACAAAAATGCTAGTTTAAACCTTCCTAAAGACAACATGTGCGCCTGTTTTCTCGTTAAACACGCCTTTCACTACAAAACTACGTGTGGCGCTACTCCGGATGCGCTGATTGCAGTTATTTCCGCTTGGTAAGACTTTTCAAAATAAAACCTAGTTGAGGGTTGTCCACGTTTCACTGGTAAATGGTGTTAAAACTAAGTTAAAAAAAAAGAAAAAAAGAGAGTAAAATATTAATTAATAGTTTATTTCACATGTATATAATGAGTAATGGAAACATTTGCACATCTAAAACGTATGCATTAAGAGAAAATATCAGATTATAATGACACAACACGTAAACTGTAGGTTATCTAAAATAATGTCTAGTTAATTTTTTGTTGGTGTGGTATTTCATTATATAAAACAATTGAATGCTTGAGAGAAATAGATGAGAGTATTTTTTTTTTTATTTGATCAAATTTGAAAAAGATTTCTGAGAGACAGGCTTGATTAATAGAGTCCACCAGTCTTACTAAATAAAGATATTCTGTTTATGATGTTCGAAATAAAACACATTTGATGAGTTTGTAGTACAACACTATGCAAAAAGTAAACAAGCAAAAAGACACTGAGCTGGCACTACTTTTTTTTATACTTTTATTTTTTTTATGATTTTAGATTAAAACTTGATATTATTATATACAAGCATAAAGCAGAGTCTTGTTAAGCTATTTTAAAAACAATTTTGGAGGTTGTGTATTGCTCAGCAGAGCAACAAAACTCCTGATTTCATCCATCAGAAATAGACACGCCCTGCGGATGACGTAGCCGGAACGAAGGGTGTTACGTCACCTGTGATTGGCTAACAACCCCGGAAACGTCATGATTGACGGCTCAGAATATAATAGTTGTGGGTTTTTCTGTCTGGGAGGATCTTAGAAGAAGTTTTCCACTGAAAGAAACCATGGCTAGCGGGTAAGCGTTTAATTAAAAATAACAATAAAACATGTTTTCTTTTTAGTTTCATTTCAATTTAGTGCTTCTCTTTAGTTCTACCCCTAACGCTTTGAGGTACTTCCTGATTATAAAAGCTAAACATGAATCTAAACATGTAGGATCATACTTTATAGATTTTTATACATATATTTCCCTCTAGGGGATAAACATGTATCTCTCTGTTTGTGACTAAGATTCTAAAATGCAGTTTAAATATGTAAAAATGTGGATGTTTTGTGCATGAATGAGGTTTACTGTTGCAGATGTGGCTGCTGCAGGGTCTGGTACTCATTAGCTGAAATTATACAACGAAGAAAAGAGGACATAGTTGCTCCTACAGTTGCCGCTCCCAGTTTCAGAGCTAAAGAAAGAGAAGAAAAGTTTTTGTGCCCCTTCCTGTCATTTGATTCTTACTCACATCCTTCATTACAGGGTGTGGTTTTAAAATACACGTATTAGTGTTGATCTACCACTTCTTTTTGTTATATCATATTTTCAGCCTTTAAATTGGGTAATGCATGAGTTTTACCATGTGGCACATCCCTGTTTTCCACTGTTGCATTTTCTAATAAAAAGCAACAGCACATACTTCCAAGAAACAGACAGGATTGGCTGTGAAAGCTTATGTATTGACGATCATCCAAAAGCTTATTACAGTAGTTGTTTGTTATCTGCATGATTTTATTAAAGGATAAAAAGGGTCTGATTAAGAGAAGGGGATTACCTACACAGCACAATAATAAACTGGATCGAATCATGTGCTGATTAACAGCGAACAACCCCCACCTCTTTTCCCCACCCTGACTCTAGCTGTAAAAAAAACGTCCTCTTTGTCACTCCTCATAGAGTGAAGGAGCAGCTGTACTGGGATAAACGTCGGCTCTTTATTATTATTTTTTCTCACCGTTCTCTTTAACAAAAATAGAGTAACTTGACACCATTGTCACAACAGGCGAGCCTCAACTGTTCACCTGTTGTGACACAAAACATGAACTGAAAACAAACAAAGCTGAAACTACAGTGCCTTGCAACCTTATTACTCTGAGATAATACTTTATGGGAAGAAAACAACAACAACAACAACAACAAAAAACATAACCATCCTTTAACATCCAGACATGGACATATTTGTTGTAGTCAGACTAGGGCATCTTGTTTGCTGCATTCCCAGCATGGGAAAACACGTCTTATGGCTTTCCTCCATCAAACCTCTATCCCTGTTCTGCCTGCTGTCTTTATTGTAATTTATGCAGTTGTTTGTTTTACAATTCTCTCTAAATAATCAGAGAGGCCTTCACAGAACAACTGGATTTAGACCAAAACTAAATTGAACTCAGGATTGGTATTTTTACAATGTACAGCACACTTTTGAAATGTTGCTTAAAGAAATCTGAGCAAAATACTTTTATGTTTTTAATGACATATTGTGGAAATGTCCCTGATATATTAAATAAAAAGCTAAAATAACTAAACCAAAAGTCAAATGTTTAATACAGTATCTATAACAAGTATCATGCATAGAAGTTTTTTTTGGGGGGGGGGGGTTCTACAAAATGATGGCAACTAAACACAATTATGTAGAATAAAATAAGTGACTACATAAATATTCACTGCGTTTAAAGTTTTTCTGCCCTGTTGGAACAGAGGTTTAGACTAGTAGTGCCGGTAGTCTCCCAATAATTTGAATGGAGATCACCTGAGTGGAGTGAGTGTGTCTCGAGTGATTTGTAATATAAAGACATTGGTGTCTGAAAGGTCAATTCACTGACTAATAAATATTCCCGGCTACAATTACAGCATGAAAATAAAACTCCAAGTTGCATATGATCATCTACATACACAATTTTTAAATAGTGGTTTTTATTGTAAATCTAACAATATTAGCTCTACAAGGCAAAATATAGCTTCTAAATTTAAGAAAAGAGATAACCCAGATTGAAGGTTGGTCTATAGTTCATGTTTTCAGCTCGCCTCACCAACCTGCACTCAGTGTTGCTTTGTCTGATTATCATCTTTAGTCTCTTTTGGTTGTTGTCATTTTGTTATATAAGTTTAAAAAATATCCAAACATAGGTTGCTTTACGTGGCAATAATACAATTTAGTAAACAATAAAAAACATCCTGGTATTATGAGGGCTAACTCATCACTGTTTCTACAGTTTTATTTATATTCCTGTTTCAAAATATCATGTAATGGAGCTGGATCTTCTATTGTTAATCTTTGTTGCTTCTACAACACATGATTGCTTACGCTTTCCCTGCTTTTTCCACAGGCGCCAGGCTAACAGGGAGCTGACTGAGGTGCTGAATCAACTGTGGCGTCTGGACACTAATCGTCTAAAGCCGGGTACTGATTACAGGATTTCCCTTCAGGTCAGTCCTGCACGGCAACAGCTGCAAAATATGCAAACTCACCTGGAATAGATGGTAGATTAACTTCAGATATTGGGTCATAGTAGCTCAGAAGCAGCAAACAAAGTACATACAGAGTATAAAACCTAATAATTATACTAGATTGCCAAACAAGTGAAACATTTATGTTTTCTTACCTGAAAATTCCCAACAACATGTAAAAAAAAAAGCCTGTAAAAGATTTTACTCTTTAAAGTGTAAGAGACAAATATAAAAGCAGTCTAAACAGTAGAGCTGGAAAACGTCTGGCCTGGAACTTTTGAATGCTTCTTCAAGAGAAATGATTCAAATCTATGTGTTGTTAGCAGACCTCTGCAGAGCTCAGTGATTAAGATCAAAATATAATCAAAGTATATTCTAGCTAGCTAAACTAGTTTTTATCTCTACAGGAAATGTGCTTAGCTAAAGCAAAACAATGATTTCTGGAACCTTAAAAGATTGCAACATTGCAGGTGAAATTAGTTTTACTTTTCCAGGGGGGTGTCGAGGAATGATTCTTTCGCTTTGAGATTAGGGTGAGAAAATCGTTCATCGTAGAGGAACAGAGTAGAGCTGAAGCTCCTCCACATTAAATTTGGGTTATTTATGCGGCCGCAATTCACAAAACTTGTCGTTTTTAGGCACATTATAAGAAAAGTCATTTATTTCCAATGAAACATAAATGCAAACATGCTAAACAAATTAGTTTAAAGTTTTTCAATCTGAGGAAACTCAGCAGATTTAATTTTCGTCTAGCATGTAATCCTCCTGGATCTGCACACTGAGGCCTGCCGTTGGCGTTGACTTTACAGCAAACCCTCATTCTGAGAATGCATCTAGCGACAGTGGAGAGGAAAAACTCGCCTTTAACAGGTAGAAACCTCCAGCAGAACCTGGCTCAGTTTGAGCGACCATCTGCCACAACTTACTAGGTTTTGTAAGCAGAGGAATCGTAAAAATCGTCAGGCATCTGTTTTTTTTTTTTTCCAAGTATGTCCCACTGGAGAGTAAAACAAAGAATGGAGAAACTGTGTTTCTTGGCTGGTCTGCGTTTTCTCCAGAAAAGTATAGTGGCTGTGGACAGGGAGGTCTGGATCTGAACCCAATCCCAGATTAGTTGAAAGATAATGGACGACCCATTTAATACCCTTGTTGGGCCCATGTACAAATACCTGCTGTGTTGAATACCTTTTAAAAAAAAAAGCAATATCTCCAGGAAAAATGTAAATATTAAATGTGTTAACACAAACTCGCTGTTTGTGTTTGGTTTAATGCAAAATAGGTGATCGTAGGTAGCGTTGCGTTGTCCCTGTGTGTAACAACGAGATCTGTTTGCTTGCCTGTAAATTTGTTTTTACGTGTTTTCAGGGGAAGGCGGGTTATGTGGCTCAGGGCAGTAACTACCACACAGACCGGGCTCACGCTCCTCTGTTTGCATATGTCAATGAAGAAAAACTCAAGAAAATTGAGACGTTTGCTCGTAAGTAAAGATTTACCAAGGTCCCTCTACGTCATTTTTTATTTTGTCACTACACTCCTGATGCTTTGCTGAATCTCATTTCAGATTTTATCAACTTGCTGGACAACTATGAGATGTCTACAGGCGTGTCAGAGACAGTCACGTCAAAGGAGCACCAAGAGAATGTGCTCTTTATCGACGCCATCATGGAGACGGAGCTCATGAAGGTACAACGGCCTTTAGGACTTGGATACTTTGTAGACAATTTGATGAAGGCTCATATTTCGATAAAAGTTCATATTGTTCTGTCTGGGAATCTCAAACTAATCTTAAGGTCCCAAAAAAATTTTTTTATATAAGACTGTGCTGCTAATTTTTATTAGTGTACAGTCTCTTGGTAGAGTATGTTTTTAAGACATTTTTTTAAAAACATTTTATGACATGACAGTTATGGATTTTGTTGTTTTATTTTTTCAAATGACATGCTTTGCATAGTAAGTGTTGTGGTGGCAGGTATGATTTTCATATACATGAAGCATTAAAATGTCTTAAGCAAATTATAAGCATGTCCACCCCATTACCTAATATGTATTTAGTATAGCATTATGTCTTCTGGAATAATATTGGTAAAGATCAACTAAGAAAATCCTAAAGATCTTCTTAAAGTAAAGTCAAATATAAAGAAAAGCTTGTTTTTAAATACAGAATATTTTCAAAAAGTAAAATCTAAAGACAGTTTAATACCTTTTTAAAAATATATATTTTGTTGGTTACACGTAAAATCTAATCTGAATTTTGTTGTTCTGTTTAACAACTTGTAACTTGTAGTGTGCTCACGACTATCTGGTAAAGAAAGGCCAGTCGCCTGCAGACCTAAGGCAGTTCAAGAAACAGCTGTACAATATCTGGTTTCGCCTCTACCACAGAGACAGGAGTGGAGGGTGAGTGTTGCTACTTCACAGGAAAGGCCTAGGGGGTAAAAATAAATGCCATAAAACAAAATATTGTTGTAACATTTAATTATGCTCCTTTTTCCAAAGTTTTTTTTAAAGGGATAAACAACAAATCTAAATGCTTATAATTTTTAATTTAATTTGGAAGTCAAAAGATAAAATGTGTTTCTGTGGGTTAACAATAGAAACATGTAGATTAAAGAAAATAATTGTATTTAGGGTAGAAAATAATGCCCTTTTTCTTTTCTCAGAGAGGATTCCTGTGGTTTCGAGCATGTTTTTGTCGGAGAGACGAAATATGGCCGCGAGATCATGGGTTTGCACAACTGGGTGCAGTTCTACCTGCAGGAGAAGCACGGCCATGTGGACTACAAAGGCTACAAGGCGAGGGACAACAAAGACGCAGTAAGAACATCGTGAAATTTCATACTCTGTTTGAAAAATTAACTTTGCTTTGCTTTCTATCCAACACAGATGTTGGCAGTAGATTAGAAGCAAATCTTTTTTATTAATGCTTGAAATGAATTGGTCCAAAATGACTAAAGGCTCTGCTAATGTGATTATGGAAAAGTACAACATTTTGTCACAAATTATAATGATTTTGATCAGTACAAATCATCTAAACGTTTGGTTTTTTTTTGTTTGTTCTTTTTTCATAATTTTTAGCCTGATGAGGATGACCACGTCCTTAACCTGCAGTTCAGCTGGAAAGGTCTGGTAAAGCCGGTCGCAGGCTCCTTCATCGGCGTCAGCCCGGAGTTTGAGGTCGCCCTGTTCACTATCGTCTTCCTCATGTCGACGGAGAAGATGACGTCAGCGGTGGTGAAAGTGGATGAGTACGTCCTGGAGCTGGTGGTCTACCGTCATGGCGGCTCTATCGGCACCTCCTACCCCAAACTGCTCAGCAGCAACAACAGGGATTTGTAGTGTTGCAGCCATCCCGTTGGAAATACTGATATACTACATTATAACCATAAAACAAACATTAAGCAGGTTGTTTTATATGCACAAAAGCTTGTGCTTTAAATATTTCCTAACCAGAAGTTGACTGAAGTTATGTAAAACTTGCCTCTTGTTATAAGACATGTATGTTACAAAATATTTAGTCCTCTTATTTGCACTCAACTTGTAAATTTGAAAAATATGAAGCTATTGCAACAGGATTTTGAATTTTTGTTTAGAAAACAGTGTAATTGTCTTTTTTTTTTTTTTTTTACTACCGGAAGGCGATCATGTATTTTCATTGCATAGATGTGTTTTGACACTGATGAGTCTGAAGCATTCCTTTTTTCACTTTACTGAAATATTCTTTTGTTCTTTTAGAGCTAAATTAATCACAGGTAAAAAAAACTGTAGAACTGCTCCACTTATGGTGGCTTCATAGTAGAGTGTATTAATTCATTTTATTTCTTTTCAAATAATTTAATTTTGATCCCAAGAATAAAGAGAAGGAAATTTAAACCATTTCTTCCATCGATCACAATGGTCTAGGATTATTCTCTCTGGTTGGCTTTTTTATAGCTGGAGAGACTTCCTTTTTATTCAACTTTCCTGTAAAAGGTTTGAATCAATTTCCCTGGAACTGGATTTAAACCTTTTTTGCCATGATCTCCCTTCTTGTGGAGGGTGGGAATAACAGTCTGGTTGACAAATGTGGTACATCTAAGTATTCAGTTTCATATTTAAAACGGAATGTTCAGTTTCATCAGCTGCAAGTCAAAATTATCAAAATTAAAACAGCCAGACAACTGCAATACATATGTAATCCTGTTTGATAAGTCTTACTTCTGATTTCATTGAAAATATAGAGATACCCCCTACTATCACATTTTAAAATTCTAAATTAATAGCTTAATATAATTGCATGCAATCAAACACAAAAATTTGCAGTTCACCCTGTAGTTAAGCAGTGCCTGCCTGCCTGTCAGTCCTCACTCAGGGCTGAGTTTTGGGACGCCCTCTCGCAGTGCGCATGCGTATTCACACAAGCGATGTCAAACCGCAGAAGAGAAGCTGTTCGCCTGATAACTACCTTACAAACCGGTGAATGGACGGGTGAAAAAAACGAAACCTTGCATTTTTTTAAATAATATTACATTTAACCGCCGTCGTTGACGTCAACAAGAGGCTCCTTGTTATTAAGTCAACTTTTGTAGTTAGTAGCATGTTTGGCTAACGGCGTTAGCTCCGGGGTCGGTTGCCACGCAGCTACCGTTGGAGCCACCTGACAAACGCTCACGTGATTATCGCAACCGGAATGCACACGGCAGGAAAAAGGGTTGTGTTTTTTAGACATTGTTCTAATTTTTAAATGGGTTTTTGGTTTACAGGAGCAGTTCTGATCAAACGGTTGTTGAGCAAGAGAAATACATAAAAATAACCAAACATGTTTGGCAAAAAGAAGAAGGCACCGATGCCCAAAGGACAGGGCGCTGCTGCGGCCAAACAGGTAGAAAAACACCCCCTAAAGCCTAATTTAAGGGTAAACACAGCAGACAGGCTGATATATATGTCTTCTTTATTTTTAGATGGGGTTGTTTTTAGACCTGGACCATGAGAAGATGATGATGGGCGAGGAGGAAAACCTGGACGACCCGGATCTGGAGGCTGAACTTGCTGCTATTACTGGAAATAAAGCTATTGCAAGAGGAAGAGACAAGCCGAAGGGTAAAAGTGAGTTCAGCCTTTCCTAACTGGAGTCCTGTATACACGCAGTGTTGTTTTGTGTTCATATCGGATTAGTGTTAGATCAGATTTCCAATATTATGTTTTAGTAAAGTTTTGGTTTTTTGATATACAAATTGTAGCTGATTCTGATTACTCTAAAGAAACTGTAATATAAGAAGATAGAGCAACGGTAAACAGAATATTTTTTCAGCCTTCCTGTCCTCATTGACTATTGTCCAGAGGTGACTTCACACCATGTGTGTCTTTGTCTGATCTGATTGCAAACATTGTAAACCATGATTATATATTTGGTTGTGTTGGAAGTGGATGACATTGTATGATTATAGAGTTCATAGCTCAGGAACCAGGAGTCTTCTGTGGGGCTGAAGCTCGGCTTTGGACTGAAGCTAGGGGTAAATAGGTGGGGCTTTGCAGGAGTAGGTGCTTAGACACTCTGGGTACGTTTTTAATGTCATTAAAACATGATGCAAAGCCCATAAAATGTGATTTATCAAAATAATCCCCTCCGTTTTATGGTACAAAACTCTTAATGAGTTAAACTTTATGGCCTAACAGACATGATATAAGCAAAGTAACGTAGCACAAGTATCTATCTGTTCCTACTGTTCTGATTTCACTCTAATGGCTGCCTTGTTGGATCATTTGACTAAAGTTTACCTAATCCTTGTCTGTCGCATCTATTCTCTGCATTTCTCCCTTCACTCGAAAAAAGGGGGAAATATTAAACATTAGCCGAGATCGATAACAGCACATACGTATTATTAATCCCTTATAATTCAGCTATATTGTTTTTTTATTATTCAGGTGAATGCTAACTGGGACGTCTTTAGAGCTGTTAACAAAAATAATTCCTCTTTAAATATTCCACTTTAAAATGTTTTACTTTATGGGTTTAACATTTGTTCAGTTTTTGGTTCCTTTGGGTGTCTCTGGATCAAAACTAGCTAACGCAAAAAACCTGGTCCGGTGGATGTCACCCCAAATCTGTTCTGCATGTATTGCTGGCTGAGGATGGATGTTAATAACAGGTCTGAACAAAGCTTAGGAAACAACCTGTAAAACAAACTTGACCTGACTTGTTTACTTCTTAAAAGCAGATAGCAAAGTGCGTCACTGAAAAGCAGTGCAAGCGGTAATGCAACAATCACTTTAGAGTTTTATGATCTTCGAACAGGTGGGACATTTGCCTAGTGCTCTGCACTTTGCTCTGCCCCAGCCATTAATATTTTATCTGCAATAGTCCCATTTTTTCTACTAAGGCATCTCTGACCTATTAAAGACATCCTCATGTTGATACAGCAAACCCCTGAGGTGTGTTTGGTCCCTTTATATGTGACCTGAACGGTCACATACTTGATACAAGTACAATTAAATGTTCCAACTGTTTAGATGCGCTCGCTCAAAGCAAATCACAAATTAATCCTATGATCCAAAATTACATGAGGCGAATGCGATTTCAGTGAGTTGATCCATTAAAATGACAGACTTTTCAGTGTTTTTGTTTCTTTGTTGAATTGTGTTCAAGTCTGACTGAGAAAACAGCAGGATTTTAATTTGTAACATTGATTTAATGTAAAAAATGAAATGGAAGGATGTCCTTGTTTAACTCCACCAATTTTAAAAAGAACTGTTTTATTTATTGTAAAGATTGGTCTAAATTGTTAAACAAGCAATTGTGGTAAAAGTAAAATATCTGAAACTATATCATTTTATTTATTTATTACAATCACTCAGGATGTAAACATATTTGCTGTTAAACTCATGAAAGCATGACTGTGTGTTTTTATATTGCAGGCCCTCTACCCATGGAGGACATTGCAAAAATGGCCGACGAGTGTATGAGAGATGTGGATGAGGATGATGACGACAATGATTTCGAAGATGATGAAGATCTATTGGTTAGTGCTGTACATGTCACATGCTCATCTCAATGTTTTCGTTCACTCATTGGATGGTAAACCTAGCTTAGTTGCCCAAAATGTCTTTCATCTGCATTTTGCGAGCTGGAATATTAATCTTATGCTCCAAGTATCGATGCCTTATCGTTTGCCTCTCTACCCGCTAGATGCTGAATTCTGCCAAATCCTGCCTAAGCCATAAAAATATAAAAAACTCATAGTTAAAATATTGTCATTAGTTTTACAGAGTGTTGGGACCTTTATTACTTTGTAAATATGTAAACCCAGACTAGAGCATCTATCGAGTTACTCTCGTAAAGGTAATATTCTGACATTGAACTTACTGCAGAATTTGTTGTTTGGGATTGTTTTTGGTCGGGGAAAGTGTTTGAAAGCTGTTTTGCCATCGTCCTTGTAGTGATTTGTAAATACTTTTTTCATTTTAATGGCTCCAGGGCTGACAACTTCTTTCCTTAACTTGCTTCTTCTTTTGGAGAAAAGTTGGTAAAGCTCTTCCTAAAAAGGTTAACCTATCCTCATTCTCTCTCAATGTTAAGCTAATGTTTCAGGAATTTGCCTTTTTAAAATATATATTGTTTTGTTTTTTTGCACCCTCAGGCTCTATTAGAATAAACCTAAACAGGTTATTGCATAAAGCTCTCCAGGTTTACTGACTCAAAGTATTCTGGAATTATGGGCTGATTTTACCTTCTTTATTTTTTAGAGTGTTTGGTGGGCAAGCATAACTTCCGTTTAGAAACTATGACCCGATTTGCTGTGCAGTGTAATAAAAGCAGAACCTACATAAGTTAACCATAGTAAGCATTATCTTAACAGTCTTACTGTTTGTCAAATGATTTTAAATAATGTGACTAAGCAGGTGGAAAACTGGCCTTTTATCTACACAGTCGTGTCAGATTTTTGATCATTTCGTGTGTTTTTTCTCCATCAGGCAGAGCTCCAGGAAGTGGTGGGTGACGAGGAAGCCGGGGATGCAGCAGCTGCCTCCGCCGCATCCTCTGCCGAACCCTCTCAGGTCGAAACAATAGAGCCCTCAACTGCACAGGTACGATGCCATCAGCTTTCTTGAAGGGTTTGAAACAAACACAGCCGAGACACAAGACAAATATATTTTCCTTTTTATGATAATTTCTTTGCAACTAGAAACAGGACATTTCTCTGAATTTCCTGTAACTTTAACATTTAACGACTGATTTTGGAAATAGTCCAGACAATAGTATGTTGGCAGATTTAGTGGTGGGCTGTTTGCAGTTGAGGTAAATACTTAAAAAAAAAATTCTGCTACATCTTGGTGTTTTTTTCCTTGGAGTTTTGTGCATGTACAGGTAGCAAAGGTTTGCCGCCACTGAGGGATTTATTCAATGCATCTCTTTTTAGTTTGTTTTGCTTACCTCCGTGTCAACTATTACTTGTGACTCAACCAGGAAATAAAGGTGTCCAAAGCAGCGCCTGGAAGCCTTCAAAATACTCTGGAGGAGCGTGCAGAGATGTACAAGACTGCAATAAGAAATGCGAAGATTGCCGGAGAGACATCAAAAGCCAGAAGATACGATCGAGGTCTGAAGGTTGGTTGAACATGTAGACGGTAAAGATATAACTGTGTCCCAAAGCTGATTTTACGGAAGATCATTTAAAATAGTCTTGTCTGATGTAATTTTGGCAGGAAGTAAGATGTCAAATTCAAAACTCTCTTTTCTGTTTTATGACCTATAAGTTATAGACGTTTATAACACCTGTTTTTGTATTATTATATGTTTATGGGAGCCCTTTGCTGAATTTATTTCTTTCCTATTTCTGCTCTATTTAACCCTTAGATGAAATTCTCCATATGGTTTAAAATTAATGATTTATTTTATTACTATGATGCTTTTCCTAAAAGCTACTTGTTTTTTTGTGCATAAAATTCAGCAGCTTTTCTACATAACTGAAGAAATTATGCAGATTTTCAGCTAAATATGTTCCCAAAACGGATACGTTTTTTAAGACGTTTGCCTCCTCTAAACTTGAATATATTGCTTCTTAAAGAGTCTTTTTAAGTTATATGGTTTGAGCTGTATAACTTAACTAGTACAGCTGTCCTATATATATATATGTGTATATATACACACACACACACACACACACACACACACACACACGTGGGAGAGACAGTGGGTTTTGTTAAAAGGTTAAGATCTTCATCAATTGCACATTGCCCCAGTAAGAGCAGTTTGTGATGTACAAATTAGCAGGGTAGGCACACAGTTTTACTTAAAATATTGTAATGCACACAACATTATGGGTGACATACCAGAGTTCAAAAGAGGACAAATTGTTGGTGTACATCTTGCTGGCGCATCTATCACCATGACAGCAAATCTTTGTGATATTTCAAGAGCCACGGTATCCAGTGTAATGTCAGCATACCACCGAGATGGACAAACCACATCCAACAGGATTAACTGTGGACACAAGAGGAAGCTGTCTGTTCGGGTGCTAACCCGGATTTTATCCAGAAAACCTAAATCCACGGTTACCCAAATCAAGGCATAAATAAATGTTCACCTCAACTCTCCTGTTTCCAGCAAAACTGTATGTCGGGAGCTCCACAAGGTCAATGTACACGGCGGGGCTTCTATAGGCAAACCTCTGGTCACTCGTGCCAATGCCAAATATCAGTTTCAATGGTGCAAGAAGCGCAAATCCTGGACGGTGGACAATGTGAAACATGTATTGTTCTCTGATGAGTCCACCTTTACTGTTTTCCCCACATCCGGGAGAGTTATGGTGTTGAGAAGCCCCAGAGAAGCGTACCACGCAGATTGTTGCATGACCAGAGTGAAGCCTGGGACTGGGGATTGATCAGTGATGGTTTGGGCTGCCATTTCATAGCATTCCGTTGGCCCAGTACTTACAAACCATTCTGGGGGACCATGCGCATCCAATGGTTCAAACATTGTATCCTGAAGGCAGTGCAGTGTATCAGGGTGACAATGCACCAATACACACAGCAAGACTGGTGAAAGATTGGTTTGATGAACATGAAAGTGAAGTTGAACATCTCCCATTGCCTGCACACCAGATCTAAAAATTATTCAGTCACTTTGGGTGTTTAGGAGGAACAAGTCAGGAAACATTATCCTCCACCAGCATCACGTCGTAGCCACTATCCTGCAAGAAGAATGCCTTGAAATCCCTCTGACCACTGTGTAGGACTTTTATATCTCATTCCTAAGTCGGATTGACGCTGTATTGGCCGCAAAAGGAGGCGCTACACCATACTAATAAATTATTGTGGTCTAAAACCAGGTGTTTCAGTTTCCTCGTCCAACCCCTGTATATACATTATTTATATATTTATTTATTTTAATGAATATTTTAAGAAAATTTTTCCTTGATGCCCTCGACAGACGCTGGAGTCGATGTTGGTCGCCGTGAACAAAGGAAAGCCTGTAAACGAATCCGAGATCCCACCGCCGGTAGCTACAGGAGCACCAAGTGTTGCACCTCGGCCCGCCGTTCCTACGAGGCCCGCTCCCCCCGTACCCTCTCGTCCTGATCCCACTCAGCAGGGGGAGACGACAAGCACAGCGCCGCCGACTGCTTCCCGCGTCACAGCAAACGTTGAAAAAGAGTGCTCCTCCTCTACCACCATATCAACTCTGAGCAACCATCCTTCTCCTGAGGAACCTCCTGCTGAAACTGCTGACCTCACAAAGCGCAGACCGACAGATAGTAAGTTTTACAGTTGAGATAATAAGTTAAAGCAGTTATAATACTTTCTATCATAAAAAAAAAGCTCAGTTTCAACAATCTGTTTAGTTTTTATCATGTTGGCCAAACCCAGAGCGGTCTTTTTCTGTCATCTTGTTGGTAGAGGTGTTCAGTCAGATTGTTCACGTTCCAAATATATCAGGAAAAAGACGAAGATGTACACCCAGAACTACAATGGTTCCGATCAAGTATATTTATTTTTTAGAATAGGGAAAAGCCTACAAATTTATTTATCGTTCACTCTACATGCAGTCTGACCGAGCTCAAACTAATCTAAACAGAAAAGTGGAGTTAATTTCAGTCTCTTGTTAAAAAAGCTGGTAGAGGTTTACCACAGATCACCTGCAGTTGTAACTGTGGCAAAGTGGTGTTCCATAACATATTAATGAAGGGTGTGGTAAATGGCGCTTTGAACTGCCGTCTTGCTGAAATGTGCCATGCAAACTTGATTTGACACAAATTCATTTTATAGCAAACTCGACTAACTTTCCTTCAGTTCTTTAAAAAAAGCGGCATATATAACATGGTTACTGTGTTGACGAGGGAATGACGTTATAACATGACAAAAAAAGTTCAAGAGGTTAACATTTGCACAATAATACCCTTTAAATTGGAGGCCTGACCAAAAGAGCTGCAACTTTTTTTTAAAATCAATTTTATTTGTAAAAAAATTAATGAAAGGTCTATATTATTACATATACACTTTTCATTTCCTGCTGGTACAATTTCTGAAGCTCATTTCTATTTTGCTTAATCACAATAAATCCCAAAAAGATTTACTAAAGGTTTTAGCTGTGATATGACCAAATGTGAAAAGATTAAAGGGGTAAAACCCTTCTAATAATTTATTTTCTATAAAGTGCCAATAATTGTATCAGCTTTAAAGATGGAGTCACATACAGTTGAGGAGTTTTTATTGTACGGATTTAAAATCGGGTCGAAATCTTGTCAGTGTTGGAAATGTGTGGGTAGAAAATAACTAAAGTCATTTTGATCTCTCTTAAAAAGGTATTGCTTTTAGAAATACCAGATCAAATGAGGACATGACCAACAGTAGTTGGAAGGTATAATTATGAGGTTGCAGATGTAAATGCTGTCAAATAGTTTTTGCTTTTTTTAAATTGGTAAAATCCATGTTGGGTTGTGCGTAAAACAGAAATGTTTACTGACTAAATAAACAAAAAAAACTATTATTAATGTTTGTTTCTGAGTTGGAATAGGGTGAAAATGTATGCTTAATATATTTTTATTATGCTTTTATAATAAACTTCATGGCCCCCAACGTTTATCTTACTGTACTTAATTTATTTAAGTCACTCATTCTGTGCTGGAGACTCATGACATTCGTTGGTCTCAGTGAAATAACGTTGCATGCATGAATGAGGCCTTTCTCTCTGGTAACCATTTTGTCCCATCATGCAGCCGCGAATGACGTTACGAAGACGATGCTTCTGGAGAGACAGAAACAATACAAGCTGGCCGCGCTGAGAGCTAAGAAGGACAGAGACATGGAGCAGGCAAAGCTGTACTTCAAGACCAGCAAGGTAAGTTTAACCCTGACAAACGTGCATTTTAAACAAAATATATTCTTTTGTGTAAAATAATTTGTCATTTCTTAAAAGTGTGTACAAAGTGGTGGAAGGCTAAAGCAAAATATAAAATAAAAACCTGCTGAAGTTTCAATTGAAATGTTGTTTAATCTTGGAACGTTCACCCTGCTGTTCTGCTTTTTATTGGGTCAAAGCTCCTTTCAGAAACAGTTCCTTAAACATGCAACCATAAACCTCCTGATGTGAATCACTTGTTTTCCTCTCACGTCACACATATTTACAGAGCCCTTGAGTTTACACAGTATGTTCTGATAGTATGGAAGCAAAGGGGTTTTAAATTTGCAGCCTTTTTCAAACGTCAAAGTTAATGTCGCCATCCTGATGCATGCTCATTCAAATCCTAGAAGTGATGCAAATACAAGAAAGTATGTTGTCCCCTGAGCTGGTGGTGCAGCTGTCTTCGTTTTGTGTTAAATTGAGTTCATAATAAAGCTTAAAAATACAAAAAAAAGATCACAGAACAAAACAATGATTCAAAAGGAGCCACTGAACTTCTGACATCCAGTTTATAGAAATATTAGAGTACACATAAATCGAATTGCCATAATAAATACAAAATATATTAATCCTAGTCAAAATATCATTGTAACTAGTAAAGATTTAAAATGTATTAGTAGATATTGGGTTACTGAAGAGATCTGGAAGTACAATTCAATAACAAATATGTAAATATGTAATAAGTTGTCTAAAAATCCTTAAGCTGAAGAGTGAATTCAAAGATCACGAAAGTGTTGCTTGTTGTTTGAAACAAATTTATTCTTAATACTTTTTCTTGAAATAAATCTGTTTTATTAAAATTGAAGCTGGATTGCCTTAGTAAAGTACTGAGTGATCAAGCTTCATACACTCAGAGGAAACTCTAGATGTTCCTTAAATAGGTGATTAACTGTAAACAACAGCTTAATATGCTTTTTTGTGCTCAGATTAGTCATTAATTGGAAAAAAAAGAAGCTGTTATTCCCTGAGACCAGAAAATTATCCTAGTGTTTGTTGGAGAATTTGTGTTTGCTTTGGGGCATAAACGTTGAACGAGACTGTTTTATAGGATGAAATTTTATAGATCTGTTCTGTAGCAAGGTTGACTCTGTAGCTGTTGTTGTCTGACATAAGAGACGCACTGTAAAGTTTGTATAGCAGTCTTTAATCTCTCCAAACCCAGTTAGCGATGTGTTTCTTAATCCATGTTTGAATCTAACATGCTTCCAGTCGGTTGTTTGGAGCGTCTTCCTGCACATTCTGGCCATAACATGTCTGTCGGAGGAATGCGAAGTGAAATATGCCAACAATGCCAGTGCTGACAGAGACCAAGATTGTTTGTGTTTTTTGTGTGTGTGTGTTTGTGCAGAGTTTCGATGCAGTGATCGAGGCATTGGAGAAAGGAGAAGCAGTTGATCTCAGTGGCCTCCCTTCATCTCCTGTCGAAGGTCAGGAATGCTGTGAATAAAACTTGTTTATTTTAGAGAAAAAGATCTGAATCCTGACCCCAATAACATCTGTTGACGGTTCTTTAAAAGGCTAATCAAATAATATATATTCTGTCTATGTTTTATACTAAGTAATTTAATCAGATGTTGGTCTTGCAAACGACATAGGGGATGTTTCAGGGTTAGAGAAATTAAATATTTGGAGAATCAATCCAATCAATTTGTTTTAAAGTATCGTGCTTGGAGACACTTTTTACCTGAGATTGGAAAGTTCATTCCTTTATGCAAATTTGTGTTGACCTGATATGATATGAGGGGAAAAAAGGATATAATTGTACTCTGATAAAAATGAAATGCTATCCTTGTGGCGGTATCTCGTCTTTTAAAGTTTCTATCAATTAAAAAAAAAAGCTAAAGAATTATTGAAATAAACTTAATAAAAGTAATTAGAAGCATGTCTTTTCAAACAAATGTTTAAAATAGAAAAATGAAAACTCAAGAATGTACAGTAAGGACAAATTTACGAAATAAGAAAAACTAAAATGTGCCGTTATTAAAATTTACATCGCAGCCAAGCAGAGTTAATGTAAAGGAAAAAAATTAATACATTTATATGGATATTAGAGCATAAAAAAAGAGATAAGTGACAAAAACTGCAATAACCCTAACCCCATCTGCTGGGGGGAAGGCTCTGTAAAAATTTTCCCCGGAAAAAAAAAGATTTTTCATTTCTAAAGTGGTTTTCTATTAGAACTAGTACTAACTGGCCAGTATAGCTGGATATTATTAACTGAATATAAATAGGACCAGGTTGTCTAGTAAAGTATTGTGAATTGTTCCATGGATTAACACAAGTTTGTGTAAAATAAGTCTATTCTAGCCTGGAAAAATGACACGCATTATATTCAGCAATCTTTTAACTTTGTTTTTTGTGCCTTGGGTTTTAATAATCATCTCTTGTGTTTTAGGTGCAGAGGAGATCTCTGCTGCAGTCAGGAAATCTTCATCTGAACCAAGTGTGCAGGTCTCCCAACAAGTCAGCGCAGCTCCTGGTAGTAATCAGTTTAACTTTTTCTTTCCTGTGTTTTTGTAATGTTACCAAAAACCTGTAATTATTTTTCAATGAAATCACTTTTAGGTGTAGTGTTTTATTCATCTTAAATTTTAATCCATCCATACGTCAGTTAATCTATCTATTCTTCCTTCTTTATGTTTGTCAATCTGTCATTTTTGGCCTCCAGCTATAGTTAAGAGAACTCTTAAATGTGCATGAACCTTGAGTTTTAATTAGTTCTTACTTGTAAAAAGGTCTTTAATCTGCCTTCTTGTGAGATACAATTTTTCAAAATAAATCTAGACGAACTCTCTCCTGCTGTTTCAGGCCCTGCTGCCCCTTCAGCGCCCAAAGATGTGCTGGAGGCTCTGGAGCAGAGACGGGTTAAATACGAGGAGGCTTCAAATCAGGCTAAAGCTTCTGGTGATGACCGAAAGGCCCGGATGCACGACCGCATCGCTAAGGTATTAAGGAGACCTTTAATTGTAATCTGAATGTTTCCATACAGCACACATGTTTTTCTCTCCTTAATGCCTTACAGAAATATTAACTAATTTTACTGATTTTATTCTGTTTTAATTTTTTTCCATGCTGAAACATTTCAGATCATCAAACAGATTTTATTGTTAAACTTGCGTCGACCTGAGAAAATATGAAAACCAGTTTTTACATTACCACTTAAATTATTATTTAAAAAAAACGCTATTTCCTCAGTTCTTTTAATCAGAACGTTTATCAATTCACAACATGATGTGGAAATAATAGCTCAATATTATTAATGTTCTGATTTCTGCCAGACTTGTAGAATCGAGAATTTTTTTAAAGACAGCTCGTCCCACTAAATTGAAAGAGGGTTATAAATGTTGAAACGCAACAAATCAGACAATAATTATGACCAAAATTATTAGGGTTTGGGAGATATTTTCACATGGTGCCAGTTAGATGATCTGAAACATGTAAGTTTTAGCAAAAAAGGAAATCCGCCAGACTTGAAGTACTTTAGAAGCACTGTTCGCCCTTTAAAGAGTACCTTGCTGCATCTTTTGCTAATTTTGCACTGGCTGTGTGTATTAAAAGCGTTTTTAATCTCTCGCCCCGCAGCAATATCAGAGCGCAATCCGAGCTCACAAAGCTGGGAAACCAGTCAACTTTGACGAGCTTCCAGTCCCACCTGGTTAGTATCATGTCGATCATTTAATGGGTCATTTTCTGATTATTCTTGAGCTTTGCTGATGAGTGAGAGCAATGCTAAATAGAAGTAGTTGTAGTAAAACAATATGGCAAAAGAAATTCCTTTGAGCTTCTGATGGTCCGTTCGTTTTTTTTTTGTTCGTTTTTTTGTGTGTTTTTTGTACCTTATTTGCTTCCCTGTCAAAAAAAAGGGTATTTAAGCATTAAAAGTCTTTAACTTCAGCTCAACTCAAAAGTATTCAAGTGCTCTTCAATCTGTGGTACTTTCAACATCTTATTGTATGTATAGGTGAGGAAGTCGTCTAATCTTCACCAATACATACACTGTGAGAACCTGCTGGATATATATGGTTTAAAAAAACAAAAACTCCAAAAGAAAACCTTAAACACCTGCAGTATTTTTTCTCTCTAACATTCTTTTTGGGCCAAATCAAAGTTTTAAATGTCGGCACGATGTTTCAGGCTTTCCTCCAATCCCCGGCCAAAAGGCTGCAGGCGCAGAGCAAGGATTCATCGCGACTCTGGAGGCAGCCAGCAAGCTCGCTTCCACCGACGGTGCTGACGTCGGAGATGAGGAAGACGAAGAAGAAAAGGACGAAGAGGTGAATTGTCTTGATTTTCTTCATAGTTCCTAGTATATCAGTTCCGAATAAACAAACGATATATTGATTGTCTCATAGTCAAAGGTCGCTGCTTTAGGAAAGCAAAAGAAGCCGACGTTGGACGTCTATTCGGCGGGTCCGGAGGAGAAAAGATCAGCAGCGCCTTCGCCGGACAGAACATTTCCAAAGGAAAGCCTTTCTCCAGCGGGTCAGTTTAAAAAAAAGAATAACCGACATAAATGTTTTTGACATGATAAACACAAATCACAATAAAAAACACAGAAATCACATGGCGGAGGACAAAAAAAAAAACCAACATAGAGAAAAGTTGCAATCCACACTATAAATGAAACTCAACTCTAAACCAAGGGGTTTTTAGTCTTGATTTTAAAGAATGAACTCAGCGGTTCAGCATTTTCACTTTTCTGGACGTTTGTTTCACATTAGAGGAGCATAAAAACTAAATATTGTTTCTCCATGTTTGATTCTGGAGACATAGAGTAGACTTGAGCTGAGGGATCTGGAAGTAGGAATGAGTGAAAAAGGATTTAAAATATCAGTTTTTTTGGCTTCTTTTGGACAAAAGTTACATAAAGATTTGATTTCTATCATAAAACTGCACACAGTCGCTGCATTTTATTCTATTTTTTTTATTATCAATGCTCCTATAGCAATTTAGCCAGTTTTTAAAGTCAAATATCATGAACTATTTGCTCTGACATAGGAATTACTACAGCACCAAAGTTTCTGTTGTTTGCGCGTGTGCTCAGTGCTTATCAAATCTCAAGTTGACGGCAGGTGGCGGCTCGAACCGAAACGGTTTCTAGTTCTGTAGCATATTCCTTTCTGTCGAACACTTTTCCCACGGTACTCCTGGTTTACTCCCGTTTGTGCCTCCACCCACCAGCCGCTCAGCTGCTGGAGCTCTTAGAGAACAGGAAGAAGCAGTACATGAAGGCAGCTCTGCATGCGAAGCAGAAAAACGACATGGAGCAAGCCAAGGTTTTCCTGCGGACAGCAAAAGGCTTGGACCCGATGATCGAAGCGGCACGCGGCGGCAAAACAGTCGACATCAGCACGGTGAGCAGGTGGCTGACTCTTGGGGAACAAACGCAACGTTTCTTAAAAACATCTCATACCCTGGTTATGAATCCCAAAACAATAAATTAGATTTGAATACAGGCTTAGTGTTCAAAACCTGTTTAACGCATAAAATGTCAATCTCCCTTTAAACATATTAATCAACTGAAAGGAGGTAAACAAAAACGGAACAGATATTTAAGTTCCCCACTTAGACCACCATCAAGTAAAGGTCTTTACTCTATATTTGCTAATTTGGAGAACTGTCGTTAAATTTTTCTATCCTTAAAATCAGACCATGTTAAAAATACAACAGA
Source organism: Orestias chungarensis (assembly GCA_032876305.1). NCBI lineage: Eukaryota > Metazoa > Chordata > Actinopteri > Cyprinodontiformes > Cyprinodontidae > Orestias > Orestias chungarensis. Next base: position 67,923 of record JAVLVB010000526.1, read on the forward strand.
CCTTTTTCGCGTTGGCACCGTTGATTCTTGCTGAAGGTGGTTTCAGATAAGCAACGTCCTCATGTAGTCGTTGCCAATTAATGAGGGTTGAGCTTCAAAGAGCTTTTTTCATATCTTTTCCCACATCATTTTTAACAGAACGGATTTGGTGCCAAACTGATTTTGTCTCTAATGACTGCAGTTAATAAGCTCCCCATAGTGGACAGATCCTCCTTCCAAGCTATCATACCAAAAAAAAAGCTCTAATAACAAATGTTACTAACTTTTTCTGGATGCCTTAACTTGCCAATTTTGCCAATTTCAATTCTGCCCCCCTAATGAGCTACATTTACTTTACAAACAGATCTTATTCTACGGTTGAAACACTGTGATTATTTATCAATATTGCTCTTTCACAGTAATTCCTGCAAGCTAAAACTTGCCATTTCTCCTTTGAGATCCTCTATAGAGTTTCTTCACCATTATTATCACTGTTGTTACTCTAAACTGTTTCTTTTCTTTATCTTTTGTTGTATATTGAAGAGGAGCCATAAAACTTGCCTTTTTAATTTAAAATAGCTTAGTATTTCTTTGAAAGTCAATACAATATGTGTCATAATTTTGCAATATAATAAAATAAATGTTTGATTTGTTATTCCTTAAGCAAGAAAATCCTTCAGCTTCCATGGTAGCATAATGTCTTGTTCTATATAGTGTTCTAAATAGAGATCTCTTTTTATCATCAAGCCAATAATTATATCAGCCCCAGTGATTTAACTCAAAGATGGAACAGGTGTAGTCACTGTTTCCTGTTACATTGATCACTTATTATAAGATTGCTCACTGTCCCAGCATTGTTTCCTATCTTTTAGCTGCCGTCGCCGCCTGGTGACGAAGACGACGACTTCATCCTGGTTCATCACAGCGACGTGCAAGTTTCAGAGAAAGTGGATCAGGTTTACGCGCAGCTCTCCAACATCCTGAAGGAGCAGCACGAGGTAAAGCTGTCAAAGAACCGCCCCTCAACGTTTGGTCCGTAATTTTGTCTGGCTGCAAAGACCAGCAGCGATGATAGTTGTGATTTCCCTTTATTCGTTCAGAAATGCTTGACTTACTCGAAGCAGTTCACTCACCTGGGGAAAGTCTCTGAAACAACAAAGTGAGCTTCCTCGGTTGTTCTCCGCGGTTCTCTGAATTTATCTTTTTATGCTCCCGATTGTCGTCTGAGAATTATGTCGATGTAAACGTATTTGTGTGTTTGAGGTTTGAGAAAATGGCAGAAAGCTGCAAGAAGAGTATGGAGGTCCTGAACCTGGCTCAGTCGAGGCATCTTCCTCCCCCTAAACATCACTTTGAGGAGAAAACCTTTCGCACTGTGAGGTTAGAATATTCCTTAGAGCTTACTACTTCAAGTGGAGATATTTTCTTAGTCCTGATCAGCTTTTGCTCTTTACATCCCCTGCTATGTACATATTTTTGTAATTCTTCATCTTTCATAACAGTGGAGCTCAACATCAAGTATAATGACACGTCCATGTCAAACAACATCTGCCCTTTCCATTCTTATTTTCTAAGCAGCACGGACAACAGAAGAGAGGTGACCAACACAATAGTTGCTGTACTAGTAGAGAAAAAGAAAAAAACAAAGCATACCTAAAACAAAAATATACAGGGATTAGTAAATCGTATATTGATTTCAATTAGGTGTAACCTCCACAGTCTGATTGAGGGGGTTTGACATATCTGACCCATTTTCTCCATAATCAAATAAAAATCCACTTCTTGAATCAAATTGATAGGGAAAGGGATTCTATTACATATATTTATTTTTACTATATTTGTTCATTCAGACATTTTTGGGATGTCTAATGGACTTTTTTTGGCTGCTTTAATCAAAGTTACAAAGAATCAACCTATAAAATATACTAACCTTGTTTTGTTTTTGTTGTTGTTGTTTTTTTTAATAGAATATTCCCAGAGCTGAGCAGCACAGACATGGTTGTTATCATCGTGAAAGCGATGAATCTTCCTGCGCCTAGTGGTAAACGTTCACACACAATTACTTTACTAGAAAATGGAGAGACGGCGGATAAAGTGTTTGCTTTAGCCTAAAAAGTCGAATTTAAGGCCTCAAATTCACAAGAGTCATATGTCTAGGTTGAGTTGTGGTTGTTTTACATTATTTAGGAATCCAACCCAGTGATCTGGATGCTTATATCAAGTTTGATTTTCCGTATCCCAGCGCAGTAAGTGGATCAAATTATTCCCCAAAAAATTAAGATCAATCACGGTTGTGATTATCATTTTCTGCTTTATCTCCTTCAGGAGCAACCTCAGAGACACAAAACCACCGTCATCAAGACCACAAACTCACCAGGTGAGGCACCAAGTCTGCCGTTTTTTTTTTGTCAAATGGCAAAACTCTACCTCTATTTTAAAATAGAAATTTAAAAAGTCATGCAATCACTATCCTTTCAGTGATAATCCTGTACATTTTCATTGCTAGAAGCTTCGCATTGTGAAATAATAAAAAAAATTCATCAAAATATGGATCGTAAAATCTTGTTTTTCCCTTTCCATTGTATTTATGTATGTAAATATTAAATAATGTTCTAGTTTTATCAGGTAGTTTCTGTTGTGATCATGTTTTTAATTTAACCCGTAATGGGATTTTCTTCTCTCATTTGCTGATTTTAAATAAATTCACTGTTTGTTTTTCCAGAATATAACCAGAGCTTCACGGTGACGATCAACCGTAACCACCGAGGCTTCAGAAGAGTCATGGCGTCCAAGGGCCTCAAGCTGGAGCTGCTGCACAAAGGGTGAAGCTCCGTTTCTTACCACGTTTGTTTCATGAGATAAAATTAACGGGTAAACTTGTCCAAGTTCAGTCCTGGAGAGCGAACTGCAGCTTTTACACTCAATTAATGAAATTCCTAATGGGCATCCAGTCACTCAGCTCTGCTTGGATAACTAGCCGTTCGTTTGATTCAGTTTCCTCTTATTTATATTTCGCCAATTTACTTCACATGCCGTTTGGAGGCATAATAACTTCATTCTAATCAGACACGTTAAACAAATTAGTTTACAAAAGTCTAGTTGCGTCGAGTCTTTGATTTGTTTCCGAACCTTTAACATTAAATCAGACTAATGGAGTAGTTTACATTTTTTTGGGCCAGAACTAATTGATTGATTTTCAATTTATCGAGCCAAGTGGAGATCTTTACGTTCGGCTATGAAATCTGAGTCTGCTGATATTTGGTCCGAGTCTGTGGGAGCTTTTAGGAATACAAGCTTTAAACATAACAGATCCTCCAACAAATGCTTGTTCAAATGTAACGTAAAAAGGACCAGGTTCTGGTTTTGTTTGAGGAACAACTAAAGCTTTTCTGTCCACAATGTGGTCTGACAGGGGTTTCCTGAGGAGCGACAAGCCCATCGGGTCAGCACTGGTGAAGCTGGAGAAACTGGAGACACAGAGCGAAATCAGAGAGATTGTAGAGGTAAGAATCATTTTAGTGAAATATTACTGATATATTGACATTTTCAGCCAAAAAATACAGTATCTTTAGTAAATGCCGGAGCTAAATTCATCCAGCGTTGTAGTTTAACAGTAATTAACAGGAAGTAACGATTGCTATTTTTTCTTTTAATTGGAAAAAAACCACAAAAACATTAACAAGCGTATGTCTTTGTTACAGGATTACAGTTTGAAAAATAATCTCATGTAAACACAATTTTTGCCTTACAACAAATTTAAGTCAAAAATGTCTCCTAAACAAAGTAAAAAAGAAAAGTAAATTGTCATGGTACCAATAGTAGCAAGATTAGTTGAAAGTATCAATTCCTAATCAATAATGATAAATAATTGCAGGATCCATTAGATGTAAGCGTCTGCTTGTTTCTCCTGCTAGGTGATGGACAGCCGTAAGCACACGGGAGGTCGAGTCGAGGTCAAGGTGCGACTGCGGGAGCCTCTGAGCGGGCAGGACGTGGAGACGAGCAGCGAGCGCTGGCTCGTCATCGACTCTTCAAAGGTAACGTCACATTCCTCCAACAAACTTATTATAGACTTATTTTTCTATCTGCGGTTTACAAACTTCTAATTTTCTCTTTTTTTTTTCTTTTTTTTAGGGTCTTGTTTAGAGGAGTTACAGAAGAAGGTATGTTTTTCTTAATTAGTTTTTAGTAAATAATACAACACAACTATTGTTTACTGTGGGTGTTGGATAATCCCCACAAGTTCAAAACCGAATATTTGACCCTTCATGTGACGCCAATGAGGCGTTAGCTTGGTTTGTCTGATTTAAAGTAAATGGTAGCAATTGAATGAGTTGATGTTTGAGATTAAAGATAGGAATAAATAAAACAAGTCTGAAACGTCCACTGTTGCAGATCCAGTTTGTTTCTAAATGGTCTACTGAACCTTAAGCATGCTGCCAGTACTTGTAAGGTCCATTGTAATGGCTTGATTTTGACCGACTGCGTTATTCCAGAGATTGTCGCCTTGCCGGTCATCTTGAAAGTGCTTTTTAATCCGTTTGGTGCGTTTGACGCGTTCATGCCTGTAATCCCTGACTGACTCGCAACATCTTTTGTCTCGCAGGCGAAAAGACGACCTCGATCAGAAACGGTTGGAGAGAAAAGCTGAGGTTTAGGATCTGCGGAGGACGGTCAGTTGTTTACACGAGACGTCTTCAACCTTTTGCACACGGGAGTGACGTTTTGCACAGCGGTCCACCAAGAGGAGACGCTTAACCATCGTACTGCGGCGCCACAGAGGTTCCGGCGAGCTGCTGTAGGATTGCGTTGTACGAAGCTGTTGATTGGGTAATGAGCCCAAAACTCTTTGAATCAGAGGCAGAAACGACGACCTGGACTTGGCCTCATGAGGGCGCCGGTGCGTCCTGTTAATGTCTACGTGCCACTCTCATCCTGCTGGCTCACCGAAGTTTATTTCACATACTTTAGCAAATAATGTGTTTATTTTCCTCTTTATTTATACGAGTCTAGGATCTTGAACTCTACTATGCACTAATACCAAAGTAATCTCAGTTGCTGTAAGATCTTGCATATTTGAATCGCCTTTAAGTTGCCAAATCTGTTTCAGAGTCGCACAAATTTATCTTCACATTTGTATAATATAATTTCACTGTGGAAACAAGAGAACATCGTCACAGATGTTTTACTGGAGATTACCAAATTAGTTACGCTGCAGAGGTTCGTTTTTACAGACGACTCTCCGTTTACTCAGACTGGACGTTTGAGGTTTTGTTTACACAGAGGAACGCAAAACAGAGGTGGTTGAGATTATTTAGTAACAGATCCAAAGTATCCATTTTTATTTATTCTAGTTAAAATATTACATTGTTTCCTGCTCTTACATCCGACTGCCTTTCATGGGCGGAAACATATTCAGCAGAAAGACTGAAAAAAGTCGAAGGATGTCAATTAAGCTAAATAATAATAATAAAAATAATAAAAACCTTTTATGTAGGATTATTTAAAAGCCATTTCTGATAACATTTCAGCTTTTTCTGGTTTATTTTAAAGGGTCAGACACCACAAAACATCTAATCTTACAACTTAAAGCGAGCTATGTCATTTAGTTTTGCATTAATATCTAAAGTAATCATCTTTAAAACATTAAGGCTATAACACTGTTGAAGCTGATCTGATTAGGAGTGCTGCCCACATTTATACAACAAATTTATTAGGAAGCCTTAAAATGAAATTGCAGAAGGATAATCTATTGCTTCAAATGTTACGAATATCAAACATTTACTTGGATGTTTTTGTTTTTTTCCCCCAGTGGATAAAATTATTTAAAGTAATTAATTTAAACAAAATTGCATGTTGCACAACTATATGTACCATTAGAATCTAGTTTTTAAAACAAGCATCTAGGAACTAGTTAGAAAACTTGATCTAGGTTTCCCTGGAGCCTAAATAGATGTGGCACAGTAGTTTGTTTTTAGCTGCTGGACAAATGAGGAACGAAGAGCACAATGAGGCTGCAGGTTAAAAAACGAATACATGTGCAAAGCTAACCTTTTAACTGCAGTAAAATACGATTTTTAAGGTTTATTAAATGACCTAGAAGCCTTGTTGGTGCCAGTAACTAAGAAAATAGTTTAAAAAGGAGTTATCAGAAACGGATGAAGCTTCTGTTAAACTTTTATGAGGTGAACCTAAGTGAGGACTTTCTCTCTAAGCTCTAAAGCTTTATGAAATGTCCATTTAGGAAGTAATACTATCCAGGTGTGCCAAAAGCTAAAAAACACAAGTTTGTTTTGAAAGTTTTCAGCTAGAGAGGACGAGTTGGTTGTGACCGAAACTAAATCAGAGATAGTTGGGAGATTTCTGTTTTCTAAGGTTTAAATAAGTGGAAAAAAAAGAAATTGTGAACTGGCCCTTTAAAGTTCCCACCTGTTAAATCATAACCTGCTGAGCCAAGGTTTTACACCTCTAACTTCAGTTTGGTCGCCACATTTCAGTTTTTGTCTATTCTGTGCAAACAAAAAAACTTTTCATATATATATGTGTAGCCTCTATTTTGTTTTTCCTAGTGTGACCAACCAGTTACATGTTTGCATAAAGTAAATGTCTTGTTTATGTTACTGCAACGCTCCAGAATAAGTCATTCAGGATTGTTGTTATGCTTCAGTGTACTGTCACATCCCATAATTTTGCAGTTATATATTTGTCTTTCATAAATGTTTTCCTGCAACAAAATTTTTTTAAATCACTCATTTTTCTACAAGGTTTATTTTACATTTGCTGCTTTCAAACACCCATTTCATGACATTTGTGAAAGAAAAACCAAACGTACAAGAATTTTGGCTTTTCAAACAATTTTGACAAACGATAACATCAGAACAGCTGAACCAGTGCAATTTTTCAGGCTTTATTTACCAGGCGAAGAGCAAAAGCTGATTTTTTGTCTCCGTGTGCATGCAGAGTTTTGAGATTTGGACAGAAAACTTTTTTTTTTTAAAACAAACAAAATGCTACTACTCTGGTCAAATTGCACCTTTATTACGGGGGGATTAAGGACATATTGCACATATTTGGTGAAACGAAAAAGACAAACAAGGAAAATAATCCGCTTCTGAGAAGCCGAAGATAGCCACAGTGATCGAGTGACAACACCTGTGGGACAATCGCAGTCAATTAACCAAGAAGTGTGAACGGTTTTACCTTCTATTACCATTACGGGAACTCCTAAAATACAAAAATTAAATAAACTGTTTCTAATTTGAAATGTTGGCTCTTTAGCAGATTTTCAACAGATTGTCTAACTTCAGTTCAAACCTTGAGAAAACCTCAAACTTTTAATCATGATTTGATGAAAAGGTCACAGAATGATTTACTGTACAGGCTTTTTTTTTTGTTTTGTGGGTGATTTGTCTTAAAAGGGGAACAAAAACAAGAATACATTCGTAGATATAATCCGTAGGTCCGAGTTGCTGGAGGACACAGGTTCAGGAGCAGACGGACCCCCGGTCTCTTCGTAGCTGCACCACAACAACAGACGCCTCTAATAAATACGACGTGTCTCCAGAAAGCTGCAGTTTCTTTTTTAATTTTATCTAGTTTTTTATTTCAGGACTTTGGAAAGATGCAGGGGAAAAAGAAGGGACATGAGATACATTCAGCCTCGGGTCAGTCACTAAACTCCTGGTTTCTGCAGGAAGGCTGCGTCTGAAAGTTTCTCCTTCTCCGGGACACGGCGGCGACCCGGCACTCCTGTGAATGGCTTAGACTCCAGTGCACTGCTTCTGCAATTAGTTTTTATATCTCTATATATATTTATATATCTTTACATTGTTTAGTGTTTATGATTGACAAAACTATGATGATTCGCCTCTTTTATGTGTAACTCGTAATCTTCACCGTCACTGAAAACCGGGATCTCTGGAGGCCACAGATGATAAAGTCTTAGGACGGGAGCAACAAATGTCTCTTTTCTAAGAAAAAAATATATAAACAAGTCTATGCAGTCGTCAGTGACGGATGAGTAAAGCTTAAGAAGTGAAGCCAACATTTCTTTTTTTCCTCCCCTTGATGACTGTCTGCTGCAGGCACTGAGCACCATGGTGCAAAACAAGCAAAAAAACTAAACGTTTCACCTCACAGATGCACCTTCCTCTCATCTCCAGCGATTTCCTTCTCAATCCGAGCGGTCGACTTCAACGGCGCCCGTGCTACAGAGGCAGATTCGGAGGCCTCCGGCTGACACAGTGACATATTGGAGCCACGTCCGGTAAAAGGCCCCGAGCAGAGTCCGTCTCAGATCTCACACTTAAAGCCTCAAACTCTGGGTTAATGTAGCAGATGTAATCACGGCTCTGACATTGTGAATGTGATCTGGTTGGGTTGAGACTTCAGCGCTCTGGCTGCAACAACGCACTCTTAAAACATGGTGGGGGCAGCATCATGCTGTGGAGACAGCAAGGATGCACCAGGAAACCTTAGGAAGTAATTTTTGCGTCGTTTTTAAGTGCGAACATCTTGATACCACTTGAAGCTAACAATTTGTCAGCTTGCTTTAAGTCAATAATTGTTCAAAAATTGATAAAGTACCAATTAGATTGGCAATTTTTTTTCCAGGCCACTGGAGGCTGGGGTAAAGGTGCCACTGTATCTTAATCTAAAATAAGGGGGTTCATGGCAAAACAATAAAATACCACGTATCTTTAACTTCAAAACAATCCGCTACTTTGTGTCAATCCATGACGCAAAAGTTTTAGGTGTATTAAAGAAAAGATGAATTACTTTGGCACTATACCACAAAGTAATCATCGTGACTGGTTTATTAGTATTTACAAAAATACATTAAGATTTCATCTGATCAAAAAAAATTGTGTGACGTTAGGAAGAATATCGCGCCTCATTTTAAGCCCTTAGGATCCGATTCATCTTTGATCGTTCCTGGTTTCATTTAAACGATGCCTGATGTTAGTTTAAGTGAGCCAACTTGACTTTATCAGATTATTAAATGTTAAATACGTAGATTTGTGTGGAGTTGGGCAGAAAGCGTGGCTCTGAGGAACCGACTCTGCTCAGAGCTTTTCCCAGCAGACTCTGGAACACGTCTGGACTTGAACGGGCAGCGGCTGGATGCATAGGTTCGACCGTAGTAGCGCTACCCCGCCTGGCTTGGCCCTGCACAGTTTTGTGGTTCTTCTTGAGGCGCGAATGGTTTGGATGGGAGATCGAGGAGGACCGGGGCTGTGAGAAGGTGTTTTAAAAAAAGTAATAATAAGAAGAAGAAAGTAAAGTGGTGGAGACTCTCCTAAGAGATGATCTCGAGGATGTAGAAGACCAGCTCCATGATGACGGGACCCTCGCTGAGCTGACAAGCGCCGCTGTGGATGACGGGGATCAGGGCGCTGTCCAGGTCGCTCAGGTACTGCGGCAGGAGAGGCTGGCCGTTACTGCCTGCCAGGTAACCCACCTGAACCAACACAGGTTAACACCACGGTCATTCTGGGCCATCATGTTTATGTGAATTTAAAAAAAATAAATGGTAAAAGCATGAAGAAATAAAAGGATTGCGTCTGGATGCTAAAGCAGGTGCAGATTTTAAGGTCGACTTTTCTTCATTTTAAGTCTTATTTACTCTATGCGTGCAATCATAATGTAGGTGAGTATTTGTGACTGTATCACCATTTTAAAAGGCATGTTGGGAAGAGAGAATAGACCTCCTTTGATAAAAACATTCATTTTAAAGCTTTAACACATATTTAAAAACATATAAAAGGCGTGCTTCAAAAGGAGCGACACTACAGCCATCTTTTAAGGAACTTTATAATGCTGATGAGATTGGGTTGATAACATTGCCTGCATTGCTCGCCGTTTCCACGGTAGCTAACCGCGCTTTTAACCTGGAAGCGCCTGCGTCGTCCTACCTGGTCCGAGTCCAGCGTGACCCGCAGTCCCAATTTGGCCATGCCGTCCTCCTTCAGCAGCTTCAGGTACGGACACAGCGCCACGCAGAAGGCCCGGGCCACGTTCTCCGCCAGCCGGCTGTGGTCGGCCGGATCGCTCAGCCCGCTTGGTTGGTCTTCGCTCTGGAGGAAGAACACCTGCAGGGAGATTTGAAATTACCTTCATTTCCTAAATGAAAACAAATTGAGGTGAAACATCGGATTAGCTCCCGTTTCTTCACCCATTTGTAGTAAGCCAGACAGAGAGTGTCGGGTTCTACCTCGGTCCAGCGGATAACTTTGCCATTCGCTTTGAATTCAGAGCCGTGGAAGATCTTCACGCTGGTGATGGACTCCATAGATTTGCCGTCGATCGGGCTGATGACGCTGAGAGAGGGAGAAAGGAAACGCTGCAGCAAACAAAAGGTGGTGTTCAGCCGATTCAGTGAGTTTCACGGATTCTTGGGGAGCCTCAATTTAACGCAATTCATCTCCAGAGTGCCATTGGGCAAGGCAGTAATACGCCAGCTGCTCGCGTGGAGGGTTTATGATCTCGAGATTATTCATGCCGACACTGATCGCCGTCGTTTGTTTTGCTGGATTTAACGGAGCACAGAGACGTCGACGCTACATCTGCTCTGAGACCTTTTATTAAAAATAAAACAAAATAAATGATGCAGATTCACATTTGTTTGCAGTTTTAATTAAGACGTCTGTGAAAATCGATGGCTTTCATCTGGATCTGATCGTTAAAGCAGATCACTAGCGGAGCTCAGGCTTTGCCACGTAATGAGTTTTTCACAGCAGACATAGTGGAAACAGAAACTGTGCAGCTCATCAGTTTAATCGCCTGTGACTAAAACGTCCTCCTCCCTTTCTGTCTCACCCTTTGTTGAAGTTGTGGTCGTCTTCGGTCCACAGGATGCTGACGACCTCTGGGTTCTCCTCCTGGTCAGCCTTACCACAGGTTACGGTGAAATCTTTCATGTCCCTCAAGGCTTGCCGTAAAGAGTCCATAGTCTCAGCTGTGATCTGGATCATCACACCATCTTATGTAAAAGCAAAAATATTAATGGTTAATTCATGTTTAAAGAAACAAGCTGTCTTAATGCATAGTTTGTCTGTATACTGGTGTCCCACAGGGCTGTAGACCAAGTCCAAAACACTTTTTTTTTTTTTTTTTAGGTTTTTCAGGCTTTCTGCAAGTTTAGTACATTTAATTAACATTTTAAGGCCGTTACAGTGTCAATTTAAGACTTGAACTATTGTGAAAAATATGTGAGTTAAGTTGAAGATAAAATTGTTTTAGAAACAACTGTCAATGTACGACTTTACAAAAGTTATATTTTTATTTATTTTTAAATGCACCCTTTTAAGGTAAAAAAAAATATATCTGAAAGTATGTAAAGGTTCTGCAAGGTTTCCACATTTCTCACCTTCCACTATGCTGGTCTTGGCCAAAAAGCCAGACGAAGCTTTTAAAGCACCACTGAAAACGAAGAAGCAAGCTCCAGTAACTGCAAAGAAGAAGGTCAGACTGACTAAACGACTACCAAGGCGTTTCTCCAGTAAACATGGAGACCTGCAGGCAATGAAAAACAACATGAAACCTTGACATAAAGGGAGACGGGCACCTTTGCGAGGCTGGTGATGGATACTGATGGCCTGCGTCTGGTAGTGTCCGTCGTCGTTCTGGACGCACACCAAGTGGGAGTCGGCCCGGTCGTTGAAACACGCCCCCATGGCCAGCACGTGTTCGTTGGATTTATTCATGGCCTTCATCAGCTGCAAGGACACACACAACCCACAGTGTGACGGATTGAGCCGAGGAGAAACGATCCAAAATGACCTTGCGGTTGAGCCAGATTGCGGTGGGCTCCTGGGGGCAGATCTCGGTTCAAACGCGGATGACAGATTGCAGAAAAGGTCACAGACGGAGCTGGATATCCGTGACTGGGAGGTGTTAATCCTGCCTCTGTGTCTCTGTGAAGCAACCAATGAGAAATAAAACGGAAAATCTGGAGGACTTTAGCCGCTCGCTGCGCTAAACGCCCGCCTGCGAGCTATGGAGCGACACTTCGCTTTGCTGCCTTCCCATCTGCCGGCACGGCGGGCAGCCAAACTCCCAGTCTCCATTGCCTCCTCGCGCTCTGGCGTAGATTCGCGCCCCGCGGGCGGACATTTATCACACTGGGCCAGCGTATGGGTTTCCGCTATCACCTAAACGAATCTAAAACACAGATCAACCACCTACTTTGTGCCCAATTTAACTTTCAGCTCTTAAACACATGGTGAGTTGTTTTTTATAACCGCACTTCCTTTAGTCTTTTTGGGAAGAATTAAAGAGCCAAAACATATTTTTTACTCTAAATTCAGCCCAAAAATAAAACATTTTAATAAGATATAAACAAGTGTGTCTGATTTCATTGCTAGTTTATGTGTGTGTTGGCATGTAAAATTATCATTTAATTTAAACTGTGTTGTATTTGTTACTATTTATATAGAACAAGTATCACTATTGTATAACTTTAATGAGGACACAGAGCAACAGATTAGTAAATTGGGGGTGTAATAAACTCCTTCAACAGACATAACCTGTTATAGAGCCAAAAAGCCTTCAATTAATACAAATCTGAAACAAATAAACTAAGATTGGGCTTTTAAATAGTTTTTTAAGCAGAAAAGTCATTAAAAAGGTGCCTCTGCTGGTGGGAGCTGGACATGACGTCCCCGTATTGAATCTCTCAGAATCGAAATGGCCTGAAAATAAAAATGAGTGATCTAGTGACCGACCAGCTGTGTGAAGATTTCTTTGCTTAATTTTTTTTTAATTTTTTTTAAACAACAGAGATGGATAATTTAACCTCAAACCTTTGATCCAATAAAAGTTTCCAACAGAAGAGAGGCGATTAGACGCTTTTACGATTCACTTTTTTTTGTCGGACTTAGATGTTTTAGGAATAACACATTTAATATTGAAAAGAATAAACTGAAACACTTCATATTTTAAAATTATGATTCTTATTAGATTAAGATTAAAGATTAAATTAAATCTGCTTTATTTGCCAGGACAATTTGTTTTGGTGTAATTACACCAAGGCAGCCATTTGCGGCGTAGGCAGTAGCGCAAAGGGCCTAAGGACCCACACTGGATGCTGTGGTGTATTTTGCCATGGGCTGGATTTGAACCCATGACCTTCCAATTAGAAGTCAGGCAACATACCACTTGAGCTATCCAGCCTGATGTCAATACAACAGGCAAAGCTTTTAATAACTTAATTGTCCACCCAAAACAACTGAGCTGGCTCCTAAAGCGTCAACCTTTCAGAGAAACTCACCTCATTGTAGCGATTGCTGGGGATCTTTATGCACGTCTTCCTCACTTCCATGTCCACAACCAGACCTTTCACCCCCAGCAGAGAATACTGGTAGTTACGGAAGTCCTGAAAAAGACGGACGGATTACTTAATCCTTTTAACCTGGGCCTATAAAAGGTCTGACACTGATTTTATTATATAAGCGTCACTCATATTTTACAGGGATGCAGCAATATCAGTGCAGAGGTGACCGGATCTATCAGTAAGCCTTCTGCTGCGACATAGCAAAACTTAGCAGAAGTAGAAAAGATCGGTTTCACCTGTAAATATTAGCCAATCACGGACTATCAAACTCGGGGAAATCAAGCTGGCCCATTTATTGCTGCGCCCCGACAGTGCAGCCATCCATATGGTTGTTTAAATAATAAAAATAACTAAAAAGGGGAGGGAAAAAAAACCACTTACTGCAAGCAGATTCATGATAGTGTGGCCCGTCTCTCCAAAGAGAGGTTTCCTGAAGCGAACGCTGAACAGCGGACACGGATAAACTGCAAGAGCAAATAAATAAGTGAAAACACAACGCACTCCATTCCCAGCATGTTACAATATCGCCTTCCTGAGCGAGAAACCAGCTGGGTCAGGTGAGAAGCAGCTGACGTAGAAGAGAGGCGGCCGCTAACTTTCCTGCTGCTTCTTAAGCTTCTTAAAATATTTGCAGCTTCATCTCGTCCTACGACGGAAATAAAAAAAAAAAGATTCGAGTAAATACCGTCATGACCTCGGTCTGTGGCTCTAAGATGTGAGGAAAGCTGACAACAGCGTCGTTTGTGCGATGGATTAATTTCACGGGGATTCCAGCAATTCACGATGAAAACGTCTTTGTTAATGTATTCATGCCGCACTTGCAGGATTCAGGATGAAAGCTTAAGTGAGCGAGGCGCAGGTCTGAGCCGGCAGGTCCGGCTGTGAGAAAAGAGGATTCTGAGAAGAAGAAGAACCTCTCTGATAAAAGCAGAAGCTCTGCATTCCTCACCTAACATCTTACAGCTGCTTTACTTTCTGGTTTTCATAGTTTTTGGACGAAGCAGCTCCATTTCTATTTTTCCAGAGCAGAAATCGATAATTTAAGTCGCACTTCTGTCAGTCCAGCTAGGTTTCTAATATAGTATATAGGTTTTTCAAGAGTTGGAATTAGTTTATTTCGACAAATAAAGAAAAAAGTTTGAGTTATCGTCAATTTAGACTCATGTGAGAAAACTTTAAAAATCGTATTTTTAATTTGTTCCATTGCGGCGTCGATAAATAATAAAAATATGAATAAATGATTAAACCTATACTTAAAAGATATTCCTTTGATATTAAGTTGTCGCCTAAAACACATTTAAACAGGTTTTTAAAGCATACGTTCATCCAATAACATGAATTCATTCTCATTTAATGAATCCTGTAATGTTGTAAATACAATAATGTTATTAAAAATCCACGAGAGCCCTGAAAAGACTCATAAATCCAAGACTCCGGTCACGGCTACTAAACTTTGCATGCAGAGGTTTTTAAATGCAAACTCACATCGGTACTCTGCTCCTAGCCGCAGCATGAGGCGGATCGGGAAGACCTTGGCCCACGGCGTTTCCCACTTCTGGATCAGGATCCCGAAGAGGTAGGGCGGGTTGGGCAGCGGCAGGTCCTGCAGCGACTGGAAGGAGGGGCTGATGTAGAGGAACCCGCCGTGCTCCTTGCTGCCCAGGAAGCTCCGGGTGAAGAACGAGTGACTCAGGTGGCTCAGCACGTTGCCTTAGACGTCAACGGACAGAGGCAATGTGAGAGGGAGAGCGCAAAGAGGGAAAACAAAAACGGTGAAGAGAAACACTTTGAAACATGTCGGACTAGCAAATGACTTGGTAAGAGTTTAACATATAGGGTTGTGACATTGGAGATGAAACTAAATGTTCCATTTTGTGGGTTTTATCATCTTTCCATGAACTGCCTGTAGCATTTTAAGGTAAGATTAGTTATCTGCTACACGCATAACAGATATGAACATCAAACAAAGGTGCAACAACCAGGCGTCACCTTATGATCCATTTTAGGAGAGGGCGGCTTCAGTCAGCAGAGAAAAACTAAAACCTTGGTGGCTACAGCTAGCTAAAGCCGACTGACGGAGGCTTAACGAGGATCAGCGCAAGTAATACGTCTCCCATCATGCAGCTGACGCAATTCTGATCCAAATGTTTAATGGGAAGCCGCCTGAGGGTAGCAAGCCATCAAAAGTCACGTTTTGCCGTTTTTGCTCTGCAGCATACAGAGCAGGGGGAAAACAAAAACGAGATATCAGGACTCCCAACGCTGGAGACCGCTGCCAACCAAGACTTAAAGCCGCCGTTGTCGTAGTGAAGCGACGGGAACGTCGATCAGAGAAGGTCTCACCACTTAGAGCTTCTTGGTAGAGCTGCACAAAGTGGGTGAAGAGGTCTTTGGGGATGGTCTTCTCGTCGGGTTGACACTGCAGCAGAATGACAACCTCCGCTTGGCCGACGGCGTGCATGCCTTTAGTCGTCACATACCAGCATTTCCTGTTAACATCTGAGAGGTCAAGAGAGGAAAACAAACAAAGATCAGGACACAGCAAAATAACAGCCAGTAAAATAATAATAACAATAAAGTGGTTGGAATGAAATCTGCCTTCTGCCAGAGGATTAAATCTAGTCATGGACTCTACATCTTTTAATATTCGAAGAAACCAGAAATATTCCCTTAAAACAGATCTGGGATTATATTTTCTTCTTCTTAACGCAAACAATATTTATATGTTTAGGTTCATATATAACTCCTATTTAGGACAATTTCATACCAACTTAAAGCAGACTTGAATAAAAATATAGAATAAAAACATGAGCTGGTTAGCTAGCATGGCTTCAGGCATAAATCAGGGTTGTGTAACGTTTATCAGAACAAATCAAACGCCTTTCTAAACTCTAAACTTTTTACCCGAGCGCTCTCCTCTGCCCACCTCAACGGAGGACTGAACGCTAAAGATCATGTTGCTTAACGTGCAGCAACAAAACACATTGATGGGCAAAAAAATGACACTGTGATTTTCTATGAATGAGAAATATATGACGGCGATTTGTCCATAATGCCGACTAATCGTTGCAGCCCTGAAAAACACACATGACTTATTGTCCATAGGTGAATGAAACTGTGTCAGCTGGGTGAACGTGACTCACAGTTGACAAGCTTGATCATGGCGAGCAGGTTAGCATTGAGCACAAAGACCAGGGGGTCCGGGCCTCCCTCCTCCAGTTGCTGCATGAGGGCGATCTCCGAGGGTCTCTCCTCCACGGCGTAATCTGCAGGTTTGCAGCACAGCAGAGGAACAGACGAACAAAGGCAGGAAGTTAGGACAGGCAGACGGAGACGCAGGACAGAGTCAAGGAAGTGGGGGCGGAAGATGCCATGTCGTCCGTGGTTTTAACAAGAGGACACTTTCATAATCATTCAAACATTGCCTTAGCATTCTAGTGAACAAAAAGGCCTTTGCCCTCTGCTGACAATGAGTGGTAAATACATGAGCGGTGACACAGAGACGGCCGTGAAGGAGCACGCTAAACAGACACAAACACAGCAGCGATGACGAGGCGGCAGAATGGTGAGGATGAAGGCAAGCACCTGTGATGTGGCCTCCCGTACCTCCTTTGACTCCGGTGGAGATGAGGATGGGAGGGAGCCCGTCCTCCGGAATCAGGCTGAGGGAGCTACCCACTGGCGCAACGGGGATACGGGCGGCCTGGAGGGGGGGTGGAGAGGAGGTTAGGTTTGACGCTGCAGGATGTAATTACACAGCAACATTATAGTGCATGGAGGTCCCATGGCTCTGATAATCTATATAGTATCTGCACATAAAACGATTTAGCATCTTTTTGTCTGCGTCATGATGCCGCCACCAGTACTGCTTCTTTAATTCTCCTGAAGTTTGGCTGTGTAGTTTTGAAAGGAAAGTGACATTTGAAAATGTAAAACACACGAAGAAGAGCAGAAACTGCACAGATACTGATCATCTATTCAATGTAATGTAACCACTAGTACAAGATTTCTCCTTTACCAGTACTCTAAAAGTTTCTCTAAATGCTAGAAACTAAGTTATTTGCTATGTACAAATTGGGATCAGGGTGGGAGACAAACAACAAAACCAAAGTATGTCCTGTTTCTGCAGAGTTTCTGTTTTACCTCCACATGACCAGTTTGCCAGAATTACCTGTCCTAATGCAATGTCACATGAGATCATTGGTTGGGTCTAACAAAGCTGCTATAGAGTCTATGACATTTCTCAGCTGAGCTTAAAGAGGACATCCGAGAGAAATTCTCAGCAACACAAGTCACGTATACAGCCAGCAATCGGTGACTGTCCACTCCAAACAAACCCAGAACGCTGCACTGGTGCCGTAAGTTTACATGTGATTAATCCTGTAGTTAACGTGGGCACACAGGATACAACCTAGCATTATGTTTTTCCACTGTAATACTGTAACACCCTCATTTCAACCATCTTACAGCTAAAGAGAAAGAGAAAGAGCTTGCGGTGAATCCTTTCCTGCAGCCGTTGCCGAGTTAAGCTAATAGCATTAGTCGAGTCACAAGCCTCACCTCTGAGGGCTCCGATGTGGAGGACTTGTTTGAACATGTGGAGACAGTCCCCGACTGAGGGGAAACTGAAGTTGAGGAAGGTTTGGAGGAATCTGTTGCGTCTCCGTTTGGAAGGACGCCGTCAGAGAACCAGACCCTCCTCTGGTCCCGCGACAGGGAGCCTGAACAGTGGACGGTAAAGTTAAAAAATTAAACATCTCTCAGGCCCCGGCCGTAGGGTCTCTGGTCAAACTGGGAACCAAGCATCATCGCTAAATGGAGGACATACTCTCGTTGCCAGACGGCTTCAGGACCCCCACAGGCACCATGACGGTCGGGGGAGGCGAGCTGAGGACGCCGGACGCTTGGGCCTGCTGCAGGGGGGGGATGGTGGAACAGTACTCTGCCGGGTTGTTCGGGTTTGGGCTCTGATTGACTGCTGTCGCTGGCGCCTCCGTTGATTGAACTGACGGCAACAGAACAGAAGCAATATTCAATACCTTTTATAGATACGCAAAAACCTCCTGGTAGGTAAAACACAGATTGCAGCAAATTGACCCAAAAATACCAAAATATTTCACCTGGATTTCCAAGTAAAGAACAGACCAAGTAGTGCAATACTGCAGAGCATGATTTTATTAGAGGAAAATATATATAATGGGAACTAAATATTTATTCAGCTTTAGTGAGTCTAAGAGCTTTATTGAAAATCAAAAATGAGGCACGGTGGTGGCAGAATCATGCTGGGTAGGTGGAAAAAGCCTGAAAATAATAAGTTATAAGTGAAGTCTAATTTAAAAACACTTTATCAATGCCAAAAAAAAAAGTAATCAAAGTGTTTATTTAAAGTATTTTAAATACCGATGACTGTAAGCAGAGAAGATCTCCTGTAGCAGTCCGCGTAACAGCAAAACTAAATGTGCATCTGACTGGAGACATTCAGAGTTGTCTGTAATTTTAGTTTATAAAGAACCCATCAACTCCTGAGGTTCTGGTGCATTCACCAGAACAGGACCAGCCTTTTTTATCACCTCGTTTGGTCTTTTTATGACCTTGGTTCTTGAGACAATGCCTTCTACGCGTTCTCCAGAAGAACCTCACATCCGGCAACTAACCCACCCTCATAGTGAACCGTAGCCGTTGCAGCAACAACGTCGGAACACTGTTTAGAGTTCAAGGATCGGAAAACAAAATGAGTAGAGTTGCAAACAATGGAGAATGTGTGAGGAGAGTGATCTAAACAAGCGGCCGCGGCAATAATTAACTGGTTTAGATTCAGGCGCGGTCATTTGTTGGATTGGCCCAGTCAAAGTAAAGCCAGATGGAGTGTGTGGATGGGAGGGTTTGAAATTAGCACGGACCACTAGGTAAAAGTGGGCACATTTATGCTAGTTAGGCTAGTAAGTTTAAACAACGCTCAATCCACTGTTGTGGATTTTCAATTTAAAAGACAAAAACCACCTTGAATGTGTAGAGCTGACCTCTCGGGGGCAGCAGAGTGCCGAAGTTGCTCCAAATTAGTTTCAACTGTCAACAGATCCATAAAAAAAGGAAAAACCATAACATTGGCAATGTGCCGTTTACATCCCTGGAATAAATTGGGCGACTGATAACGCGGGACAACCCAAAGTCAAATGTTTTTTGAAAGACAAACTAAAAGGAACGGGCAAAAAACGAGTTACACAAACGGCTTGTTTTTGTTGAGACCAGCCGTTCGTTTCAACTGCCCAAAGAAATTGAGCAATTTGAAACATCTCGCACAATTTATGAGACTTGATTATGATAAAGGAGATTGTTGCACCAAAAAATTTATCAAATTAGAGGCTGGTAAAGTGTTTGAATGATCTCCACCAGCTACTGTGATATGAGCTACAGATGAGAAACACTTTATATGTTCATTCATACCAAAGAAAAAAATATACAATCCAGAATTAGGCATAATGTGTTGAAATAAATTAAAAATGTGATAAAATAGGAAAATATGTCAAAGCAAAGGAGGGCTTATGGCTGTGTAAAAACTGAACGAACTGATTTCTCACCTGTTGTCAGGGCAGAATGGCAGGTGACACAGACACGGGCCTCCTTCCTGTCCATGTAGACCAGCTTACACTTCAAACTGCAGCACGCTGCACAGAAAACCTTAAAAAAAAACGACAAAAATGGGTCAGTAACAGAGACTCGGGTCATTCACCTGTTCCATGTTAGTGTCGTTTATATATTTCTCGTAAGAATTTCAACTGATTGACAAAATGGTGAACTGAGATTAGAGAGACTTGGAAACTACAAAAACAGGCTGAATTGTTATCTTAACTTTTTAGTGTTAATATATATTTTTAGTGTTAATATATAATTCAAAATGTCATTAATTTCATTTTTTCCTTCTTAAAGTAACTGCTTTCCTACAGAAGTCCGTCTTGTAAATGGTGTGTTTACCATAACCTCAAGTTATTTTACGATATAAAAAACCAACATATGATGATAAAGCTTTATCTCCGTATGGCCAAACCCTTTTTCATTAAACAACGCCTCCCTGGACTAAACGAGACCTCGTTCGGATCGGCTTCACCTTTTGTGCAGATGTTGCCGTTACTGCAGCGTCAGCTACGAGCGAGCGTGCTTGTTTACCACCACGGGAAATCAAGCAGCACTCCGCCGGGGTATCCGGCGCGGCGTCAGCGAGCGCATCCTGCTTTTGCAGCAGCGCGCAGACACGAGCGGCAGACCATCATCTGTCAAACACCCGTGACGTTTATCTTCTTTAGCCGATCAAAACCGTGGATTAAAAGATCATTAGTATTTGTTTCCGTTTCTATAAATCCGTTTCTGCCATCTTCTAGGTCACATATGTATGTATTCCTGTAAGGTCGTGTTTTGGAGCTGGAGCAGCACAACAGAGGGAGAAGGTAAAACAGAACACAGTGCGTCATTGTTAAATCTCTCAGGAACACAAGGCGCTTCGCCGTAAATCGCCGCCCCTAACAGAGTTAAGGCGCCCCTCGTTAAAGCAGAGCTGACCTTGCCGCAGGCCCTGCAGTGGTGCCTCCTCTTGGTGAAGGTGAACTTGACGTCACATTTCATGCAGACCGGCGCCTGGGCGTCGGGCACCCAAACGGGAGCGACCTCTCCCAGCGAGTCGGCGGCCGTCCTGAACAGCGCCCCCTGTTGCCCGGCCTGTAGGTCGTTGTCGGGGCCCTTGGCGGCGGCCGGCGACAGAGATTTGGTTCCTCCGTTCACACCCAGCGAACTCGGGCCCGTCCCACCCGCCGGCGGTTCTGCCGGCGTGCCTCTTCGACAGCTGCCGTCAGTGTTCTTGTTCTTGGCGCCGGGCTGGTTTTGTCCTGATGGAGGCTGGGGGATCTGGAGCTTGAGGCTGACCGGCTGCTTGGGCCGCGCCCCTCCGTAGGGAACGCTCACAGGCTGAAGCTGGCTGTTGCGTTTTGGTTGGATGCTACCCGACCCCGCCGCCACTCCTCCGTCGCTTATCTCCTGCTTGCTCTCCTCCATTTCTTTCTCCTCGGTCACAGAGTCCTCTTTGGAAGGGACAGGAGACGGAGAGAAGTCCTCGTTGTCCTCTGTTTCGTTTATCTTTAAACTGCTTCCGTTCTCCATTTCCAGAACGTTGGGAAGACTTAATCTGAATTTCTGGTCCATTTGTCCATTATGACCATATTTCCTTTCCTCCTCTGCTGCTTCCCTGCCATAAGGAGGCAAACCGTTCTCCTCCACCTCTGCTCGGACCGTTTCACTCCCATTCACGCTTTCTCCACGCTCCTCTGAATTCAAACTCTTTCTTTTCTGCTCAAAGTCCTTCAAGACAGGAGAATTGATTGCATTTTTTAACTGTCGTCCATTTTGAGACGGATCTGGGTGATTATTCTCAGAAAGCGTCCGTTCCTGTGCTAATCCAAACTCAAACGTAAATCGAGAGCCTCCACCTCCCCACGAGGAATGTCTCTCTTCAGGTTCCTCATTGTTAGCAAGTCGGACCTCGGCAGGAAAACTGACTTCTTCATCGATGCGCTCCGGCTGTGGACAGCCATTCCCCACGACGCAGCATGGCGTCACGGGCAGAGGCGAGACGTCGTCGGCGCCCACCAGCTTGCCAATGTTGGGCTGAGGGAGAGGCGGGCTGTGGACGTCCGCTGGCCTCTCCTCTACCCAGGACGGATGTTCGGGACCCGTCTGTCTTTTAGGGTCGGGCCCCGAGGGGACGCCGGGCACCTCAGGGAGGCTCTTGAAGGGGAGGGGACTCTGCCGGGGACTGATGTCTGCGTGGGCCAGCGCCGGGTTCAGAGAGAGCATGTGGGCGGGCGGGGCCAGGATCTGCGTCCACTTGGCATCTGAGAGAATGGACGTGTCCGTGTCATCTGCAAAACAATGGCGATAATTAGAAACCATTAGTATCACATAACTTTACATTTCACTTTAAGTCGCATCGTTACCATATCTTGTCATTTCGCAAAGTAGAACAGAGCTGAGTAGCAATCCAATGTTGCTTTTATAATCAGCAAAGAGTAGAAGCAGAAACAATAATTCAGTAGCCGAGGGGTGTTGCACATGTCCTAAGTAGCTTAAGAGAATATTGCACTTTATGTTTAGCTGTAAAAGTCTGCAGTGCAGTCATTATAAACGTAAATATAAATATGGTCAGGTTAGAATAAAATATTGTGCCATTTTTAAAGAAGTCCAGTGTTTAAAGTTGTTGTTCAGTTTACCTAATTTTATATAAAACCATCTTCTAGGATAAATCTCCACCAGCTTTGGACATCTAGAGACTAAATCTCTACCTATTATTTGTTGTGAAGCGAGTCAAGCTGGGGATGCTCATAGCAACTAAGGAGTGGGCAATATTCACATCTCAAGGGACTGTTAGGATCGTAATAATCATCAACGAACATATTAAGCGTTATAAACTTCCTCATGTAATATTTTCTCGGTTGGAAAAAGAGTTTCATCAATCGAATCAAAATCAAATCAAAAATACTTTATTTATCCTAAAAGGAAATTATAGCACGTGCTACACTGGACACTGATAAAATATAAATATAAAATATAAATGATATGAAAAATGCTAAAGGCAACAACGTTATGGAAGCATAAATGATAAAAACAGGAAAGAACGAAATCAGTCAATTGATTGTGTCACCAAAATATTTAACAATATTATCCCCAAAGCAAGATTTTTAAGCTATTGTGAATAAATAATTAATAATAAGAATAAAACTCATATGCAAATCATTAGGGGTCCATTTTTTATATTTTTTACCTTCTGCAGCCGTTAAGCTTTAGACATTTTGAAAAGAAACAATCTGAAGGTCACCCTAAAAATCTTTCCACATTTAACTGGATTTAGGTCTGGACTTTGACTAGGCCATTAGATCTGAACCATTCACTGAAGCACCAACTACGTTGGCTGTCCTTGTTTCTGTGGGGAATTTATTTTCTGGTTGATTTGCAGAGTAAGCTTTTCACTACATGTAGCATAACAGGTTTAGTGTCCATCTCATCTGACAAGAGGTCCTTTTTTTCATCCGATCTTTTCATCCATGGCATGTTCCAACCGTCGGATTAGAGAATCCGACACATTCTCTATCGAAACAATCTAAGAAGTGCAACTTTGCAGCTTCTCCAGAGTTCCCAGGCATCATTTGGGAGCTTCTCTGATAAATTAATGCACAGCAGACCATTAGATTTGTTGTGGAAAATGTTGAACGAAGGTGAATACTGTGCTGTATAATGAGTTTTTCCACCGTTTAAAAGAATGTAAACCAGTAATAACCATTAGTAAAGATACTCCCTCTTTCAGGTGACTGGAGAGCTAAAAATGGATTGAACAAATGTGGAAATGAGGTTGGAAAATTAGTGCGCCGGTGCACTAAAAACTGTGAGAAAACGGGTTAAATGGTTGAGCTGCTCCAGGGAGAAATCCTACTTATAGGATAATTAACATGCAAATGTTTTATGATGAGATGAATCCTTCTTCTAATATGCATTTGAAATTATGCTTGCATTGCCATGTTATTTACTACTTGCTGATCTCCTCCCAGCGCAGGAATTCATACTAATCCTTAACTATGTGTCTGTGTTGTGTAGACAAACACACACACACAGTTAATCTGCCAAGCTAGATCTCTGGCTGAGACACATAATCACCTTCAGCCAAAACACACAGTGAGCTCACAGCACCTGTTGTCTGTTACTCAGCATTTTCCTTTTCTGGGGTTATTTTTACATAAATCCAAAAAAAAAAACATCATTCGTAAATAATAACGACTGTCAAACAGAAAGCTCAGCAATGCAGTGTTTACTTTGCATTTTAAATAACCTCTAAAGCAACTTTCTCAAAAGCATCCAGTTTAAGTTACCGTAACTTACTTACACTGATTTACAAAAGTCACACAGGCAAAAAGCAAATCCAATATGCCGATTCCCCCGCTGGCTGGCCTAAATCACCTCCCTGAAACGTTAATGAGCTTTGATGGCTGGTAGCTGCAGCACACCTCGATTATTTTCCGCAGATGGAGCGTTACCACGGCGTCACCTGCTGCCTCACCTTCGTTCTGCTCGAAGTCGTCCAGCACCTTGTCCAGGTTGAAGGCCTCAGCTTGGAAGTAATTCTCCATGGGTCAGGAAGTTCCTCCCCGCCAACGGCTGCAAGAACCTGGGAACAATAGAAAACCGTCAAAAAAAAACAGTCATTAGTGTCTCTGGTTAAATTTAAGGAGAAGATATAGGTTCCAGGGTTGATTGGTGTTTATTTTTAATGATTATGGCTCAAAGCCAATGATGCAGAATGACTTTCAGCTTATCTACACTGATGGATCTGAGTGTCTCATCTTCCTCTTTACAATCCTACAGAGGTTTGTAAGATTTAGGTCCAGCAGCTGACCCAATCAAACACGGTGATGCAATGGTCACTGATGCCAGGGTGAGCAGGTACCAAGTCTTGCTAGGAAATTAAATTAACATCTCCTCCAAGCCTATCAGTGGAAAGGCGTGCTCTAAAGATTTGCTGATTTTCAGCTACGTTTACATACAACAGCATTTTCACACAGCCTTAAATAAACTGAGCTATCATTTTATTTCTGATTTTTTTCAACTAGACGTTTTCTTTCCACTAAACTTTTTATTCAATAGGCTTGAATAGAACAATTGTTATAAAATAAAACATCATTTTTTAACCTTTGTGGAGGGAGTCCCTAGATGGATTGAGATTGTGTTGACTTTTTTTAGTTTTTTTTATTGCTATAAAAGCTTCATTATTTTAGGGAAAACAAATAGCGGTAAATAAATTAAGTATTGAATTATATTTAAGTTACACGGACACTTGAAAAAGGTTTCCGTTGGCTAAACAAAACCCTTCACTTAATCATTTCATATTCTGCTTAAATCAACGTAAAATAAATACATAAATAAATGAATCGTTCCATCAAATTCTATATTGATCTTACTTCCTGTTTTCTTTTAAGGCAGACTGATCAATCAGGAATCAGAGAAATAATATAGAAAAATATCAGGAAGCACCAACGTTAATTAAAAGGTTTTATGCTCAACAAAAATCTAGTTACATTAGTTAGCTTCATAGTTTGCTTTAACGACATATAAGCGTTACCACTGACCGTTTAACATATCAGTATCGGCCCGGTAAGTAATATTAGCAACCGATATTTATTTTCACTTTGTTATCGTTCCTGTTTCTGTAGGTTAGGGTTGGTCACATGGTATTTCATTGGTCATGTGACAGGGAGAGCAATGCTATGCATGCCAGGATTGTGGGGTCTTAAAATTAAGCGGACAGGCAATGTCAACAGTGCTGTCATTTTTTTCGTGGTGTTGAATAGATGGATGTCTTTATAATAAAAGGTAAATATCGGTTATCGGCCACGAATGCTTACCGATATCGTATCTGCCCAAATTTCCGTATCTTTACATACCTGGTTAGCATGCTACTTTCTTTCAAGGTCCAAAAAAAATGTGCTTGTTTCTTTTAGGTCAAAACCGTCCAGACAAGGCAGACTATTTTCTAGAAACATTCAGTTTGAGATAAATCTATTTAAATACAGTACCATTATTAAAAAGGTCATCATTTACTATGTTTATTTTCGTAAGCTTTCCTCAAATTTCCAGATCGCATTTATGTGGACAACAAAAAAATTGTAACTTACCTGAAACCTAAGTAATCTAAAAAGTAAAATAGCAAGCAAAACCCATATCTCGTTACACCAGGAACTCGCTCTGATTGCCATGTACCATGGATGATAACACTGCAGCAGTCATTTTAGACAGACAATTAGGCAGCATCCACAGGAAAGTTATTAAATGGAGAACCTCACCTGCACTGAGGTCCCTTATCTGCAGCCACAGGTGGTGGTTCTGCTGTTGTTTGTGCCTTCACCCAGTCTGGCAAGCGGCCAGCGCCCACACCTGAGACACCAAGAGAGGAACAATCTTTGAGTTTAGATCCCTTTCTCAACCTGTGTAGCATAACCTGCAGCTGTTTGTCTACTATTTGCCAAACCAGCTGTGTAAGTATTGTCACAGCGCTAAGCAGCTCTGCACAGCCACTACTTTAAAAAAGACCAAAAAGGAGGTTCAAAACGAGGGGTACTTAACCACAATGTGACAAAAGCTTGGATTCTGGCCTAACAGTATATTACCAGTCTCAGTACTCTGGTCTTTAAAACCGAGGTAGTCCGAGTTGTCAACAACACACCTGCTCAGAACCAGCTTGGTAAAAACACAACAAAGAGCCAAAGGCTTTCACAGAAACATTCCTAGAAGACGAGCGGATGGAAGATAACCAAAATGCAGCGTAACAGGTCGAGTCCACAGAAAAGCATCCGTAACCCAGAAAAACCCAGACATTAACCAGCAATATCTTCTGTCCATATCAGGATTTGTTTTTTTTATTATCACCCAAAAACTACAAATTTAAGTTCTACAACTAGAGGCATTTTCTATGCCAACATGTTCAATAAAGTTCATCCTGTACGACTGTTCTGGACTTAGCAGAAAATATTGGTGCCATCGAAACAATGGACTTTTTCATTTAATATTCGATAGAATTGTGAGTCGGAGGGATTTTTACTCCCGCCGATACACTGGAGGCACATAAACGCAGCATCTCGCACGCCGCCCCCCATCACTGCTCCGACCTTGGGGGTGGGGGGCAATCAGAGTCATTAAAGGAAGAGACACTCTACGTCTGAATCGAACCAGCGCAGACCGTCCTCGATCGCGTACAGACCTTGGAGACAGGACGGGAGGACAATGCGAGAGCGCCGCTCGAGCTGATCTTCAGGGTCACCGTCACGACGACGGGAGCGAACAAGGATTAGGCCAGAGAATTGATTCGGTGCAGAGTCAGAGGGAGAGACCCAACAGCCTTAAGCATTAGAAGCAAACCGATCTGTTTACAGCTACAACGACCCAATCAAACGGGTCAAAAAGGGAGTTAATCTATTTCACTAATTGCAGTTTCTCTATTAAAAACACGACATGTTCAAACTAAGAGACCAGAAATCATTTTGGAATGCATTTATAATTACACCTGTCGGCATAAAAATCACATCAGGTGATAAACTTCACAAATTTATTGAAATGCTTAAGTGTTCCTTTTCTTAGTGGTTTAACTTTTTATTCGGACTTGTAACGACAATCGTTTGAGTACATTTAGTTATTATGTTGATGTTAGGCCTGTCACGATAAATTTTGCTGAGCGATTAATTGTCTCACAAATTATTGCGATAAACGACAATATTGTTGGAGACCATTTTAAATTGATATAATGATAATGACATTATATTGCAACTATGTCCTGTCAAAGATCAATAAACTTTATTTTCATTTGAACACTTAAATCTGAAACTGGTAAACAAAATAAACAAAACCACCAAAAACATAAATTAATGGACTCTCAGTATCTATTCAAAAATGCACTTGAATAAAAACAAAACATTAAAACAAAATGGAAATAACTACATTCTACCAAAAAAGTGATGTATGCCAATCTCCGTTTGTGATATTTATGTTTTCCTGGGGATTTCGTACAACGTGTCAAACGTTTGCAACATTTTTCGAAATGACGGCTTTTCAATAATATTAAAGGCCAGCATTCCTGTAGCAATTAAGCGAACTAGCTACACTGTCTGTGAGCGCACTACTTTGCGCCGTCCTTTTTGTATGTTTCCTGTCGATTAATTGCTTCACTGAGGGTGGACCGTCGGGAACTTGGAAGACGGAGACGGTCTACATTTTTTGACCAGCTGAGAAAACCGAATTGGATGGTTGCTCTCTAGGCGCATATACAAGTTGGTTGTATTGCCGTTGCTACCGTTTTACCGCGTGTGCAGAGAGAAGCTAAGCGTCGTGGCAAAAAGACTCCGGGGAAACAGTATCTGAGGGGGAAACGCGACTCGACGGAACACAGGCTTGCAAAGGTCCAGCCATTTGCCTTGAAAATGCTCCGAAATGCTCCCACACTGGTGCAGCTACGTTCAACTTTGTAACCAGTTCTATTTTGAGGTTTGTCCCGATATCAGAGTGTTTCTTAAGCATGCTAATTTAGCTAAAACGCTGGAGAAGTACAAAATAGCGCACCGCCCTGATTTAATAGTTAACTCCTCCAGAGTGGAGAGCACAGGAGTTAAGTCTTTTTTTCATCCAGTGTCAAAATAGGAAATAGGAAAAGGCTGGTAAAAACGATAAAAACGATAAGTGAAAATGATCAAACTCATTTTAATTATCGTGGTGTATTGGGACAGGCCTAGCTGATGTGACAGCAAAAGTGATTCAGGAGATTGTTGTGCAACATTTCTCAATGTCATTTTTCAGGTACAAGAACGACAAAAGCACAAGATTGATGTAAAAGATCATTACCCATTTAAACCATTTATGAAACCCAAGATACACCTTTTTAAAAACACGCCGCTTCCCTGTGTGACATTGTGGAACAACAGCAGTCAAGCATCTCCCAGTAGGTTGTAAGAAACTTGCAGGAAAGGATTTCACTTTAACAGCAAAAAAACAAGAGTGGCGACAGAATAACACCTGAAGAAACTCAGTCTAATGTGGTGAAATCACTTCCCGAGGGGGCCGAGCTAAAAAGACTTCCAGATTAAAATGGACAAAATAGTAGCAGCTTGTGTTGGAGAGTTGATTTTAAACATGGGCTTATATAATTAGATATATATATATATTTTTTTGTCTGATATCAGACCAATATCGGGACAACCCTGGATGCAGTAGCAGGTAGTTTTAGTAAAATGGACCTTGGTAAGTTTTAATTAATTACTGCCTAATTGGATCTCAGTTTCACCATTTGTATTGAATGTGTAATATACTTAACTTTTCTGTAATATTCTAATACAGTGATAAATCAGTAACTTCATGCAGTTTCTGGAAAGCAAAAAAACAAAAACCTTTGCTTCCTCTAAACAACCATAAGAGAGAGCCGACGTTTTGCTCCCACCGACATCGGCTAAAGACGTACGTCCAAAACACATAAAGATGCAACTCTGTGGAGACGCGAGCAAGCCTAATTAAGGTTTAATTACTCTGTAGGGGCACTGAATAATGCATCCGTAGAAGAAGTGCGTGCCGGGGTTGTATTTTTGGACCGGTAAACTCATGCGAGGCTAAAGTGAAATGAATGAATAATTTCAACACTGCTACCTCCATGGTACCCCAACGTATGACTGGTGTAAGGTTTATAATTCTGTGTCCACCTGGGTCTCCTAATCTGAGTTTTAGGTGAGATGCATAACTTAATCTGTAAAGTGTGAGATTCTTTTAAAATAAACATCTGGGATATTAAAAAAGTTCCTCTTTGTTTCCCTTATCATACCAGAAAATACAGTGGAAACTTATATAACCAGAAATAAAAAATAATTACTGAAAAACCCCTACTTACCTAAATGCCACCAAACTGAGAGATGATTTATTTCTTAAAGTTTTTACAATCACACATTTTGAACAGGTGTTTCTAACGCTTCTAACAAACATCTGACCCTTTCCTCCAGACAGAACTGGTGGAACTGGGTTAGGTTTGCAGGCCGCATCTTGAAGCAAATAAACCCCAGCACGTGACACTGCCACCCCCATGCTTCACAGTTTTGATGACCAAAGGGAAGTTTGATATATGTGTCTTTTAATTCAGTGTATATACATTTCATGTGTTCTGTATATTTTTCAGTTTATTACTGTTGTCAAAATATTGATAAGACAAAGCACAAAAAAAAGAATCTATTTGCAAAAAATAAAAGATATAAGAAAAGAAAACAATGGAACAATTGCAGCAAAGCTTTATACTTCCATGAATCAGAAAACATGCTCAATTTGGTAACACTTGTATAAATTAAGGGTTTAGATTATTTAGGAGTCATGTTACCTGCTAATATGAGACACTATAGTTTTGTCACAGTTTTATTTATAGAAAAAGTTTTACACAATTTTGTGACGTCACTGTTGATCATTCAAAGTTTAAAAAAAAAGGCGCAAACACGAAAACTGTTTTTAGCATCGGTGAAATCCGTGACCTCTGACTCGAGCATCTTTAAACTCCAGGAAATGCTAATAGTGAAACCGGATAAACACTGTTGACGTGAGAGAGCCCACCAGACTGGATTGCTCTCGTGGCGGCCAAACAAAGTTAGACCAGAACATAAACAACGAGGGAACTCAGGGCAACAAATACGCCACAAACAGTTCCTGAGCTCAACGCTGACAGAACAAGACGGCTTCCTGTTGCCGTTTCCTGAGATGGAACGCCATTGCTTCCTCGCCAATCCTTTATGTAACGAGTACTCCCACAAAACAGAGTTTCCTTATGCCAATATTACAATAAAGTGTAACATATTTTTCTATTTCACAGTGTTTTCGTTGGTTTTGTCATATTTACATATAAAATTTGGTTTCTAAAATTATTGAAAAACAAGCTTTCCAGAAGCCAGAACATTAACATCCAGACTTTTGGTTTTATAATAAGAGCTAATTTTTTTTTCCAAGTCCAAACGATGTTCTGACAAACCTAAATACCAGATAAAAGCTGCCAGAATCTGAGTCACTATGTCATTCATTCTTGGCCTCAAGTTAAATTAGCCTCTTAGAGACGGCCAACGATCTCCAGTCAAATTAAGAATAAATGCCTCGCAAATTGTTCTCCTCATAAAGTATTAAAGAGAGACTAAGACGTCTGGTTTTGCCAGCAGTGACGCCTGCTAGGAAAGACAGAGCGGGGAAGCTAAAATATAAAATCTACAAACGACGTCGACCGAAGAGTCACTTTTTTTTAAATTATCGATATTAGATATCAATCTAGAATTAGCAAAAAGTTAATATCGGATTGTATTGGCCTTCACCTACACTATACGTTACAATCACTCCAACACAAGCAGTCTGCTTTTATCCAGCATGCAGAGCCAACATGAACACAACAAGACTTCAAGAAACTTCAATCCAGTTATTGTTCTGGTGACTAGACGCTTTAGTGATTTCACAGAAAATCCCACGCCCGATCACTTCATGCGTCACTTGCAAACTTTCCCACTTAAAACGGTCCCCTCGTACCTGGATCTGCCATGTTTATGCAAGCCGGCTCACAGATTGAAACAACAATGTACCTAAAAGGTGTGACCACAATGAAGACCATCCATGAATTTAAAAGAAAGATCACCCAATAAATTACTGTAAAAGTGACACGTCATTATTTCTTCTGATGATAGGAGTTGGGATGATAAATTAGGACTAAAACGCCTGGTAAAAAAATAAAACAAAACATGGATTTGATTCAGGTGTTTTGGAGTGAGATGCATCTAAAACCTGCAGAAAAGTATATCTTGAGGACTAAATCTGAAGACCCATGATTAGAGCAATGATAAATTTAAATATTATGAATAAAGGTAGTTGTGTGAAGTTTAGAAACATAAATCACACCTTTATCTCTTTGGTGTCCTGAAGGAGCCGATTTTAAAACAACTTATTTGTGTTTCTTATCAATGCTTCTGTCGAGATGGCAGCACAAAATTTCTTGATAAAATTCTAAATCCACATAGCCCCCCCTCTACCCTTCATGTACCTACGTTTGCTTAAAATGAGATAAATGCTCCTTTAAAAATGAGCTTTAAAAAACCTAAATTAAAAAATTGGCATCAAACAAGTTTTGGTTGTTTCTTTCTGGATAGCAGTTAGAAAACATCAGCATGTTGTCAGTCCTTTATAAAAATAAAGAGATTATTCATCCTAAATGTGGAAGTTATAAATATTTCTTACTGAGAATCAGGGAGGATCTCTGCAGTGGAAATGCGGAAAGTTTTAGTTTCGAATCAGTATTTTTAACATTACTGAAGTACACTGGTAAAATGTTATAAAGATATCTTGTGGGACTATCATGATAACCATGAATATTAGATGTTAAAATGGGCTTCTTTAGGACATTTATATGTAAAAAAAAAAGTGGGATTTCTATGTCTAAAGCGTTTAGCTATATGTGTTTTTTATTTATCAATGCTTTAATGAAAAAAAAGTGCAAATAATTCAGCCAATTTTGAATTTTTAATCATTAATCATAATCTGTAATTGTGATGACAAATCTAAATTGTTTTCATGAGGAGAAATGTAACACGACAGAAATTAAATAGCGCAAACAAAAGCTTTTTGGAACATACTCAAATGGTTTTACTCATTTTTTCTCATCAAAAAGGCACCCAGGAGTAAACCAGCTAGGATTATATAGACAAATTAGCAAATTGGATAAATGTGAGATAAAATGACAGGAATCCCAACATAAACGCCGGCTCGGCAGGTTCACGTCCTGCTAAGCTTTCAGATCCAAACACAGCGCCAGACGCCTGCTGCAGAGGCCGGACAGAGGAAACCTCAAATGATCACTTCCTCTGTTTTAAGAATGGCCTGACATCACTTTCTAACAACCATTCTCATGACTGAGCGGCAAGTGAGTTATGTAATGCTGGGGAACGCTGGGAGTTGTCCCGTCTCTGTCGCCGGGAAGCTTTTTTTTGCTGGAAACCACGCGATTCAAAGTGAAACACGTCAGCGTCTGTAGCCACAGGATGACTCCAACAGGTGGGGTCGAAAATCAAAAAAAGAAAACACAGGAGTGAAGAAAGAATCGCTTTGCTTCACAACAACTGTCAGCAGTGATTATGAGCGCGCCGCTTTAAGGTTTGATCCACTTTAACCACCTCCAGACAGTTAAAAGGCAGCGCAGGGAGTCGAGACGCTGCACTGCCGTCAGGGAAAGTCTTATCATTTCTGCAAAGCGTAGAGTAACCCACATCTGGGAACTCTCCACACGTCTTCGGATGGGCGCCTGTGATGAGCACATTTTAACCTATTTTATTGTATTTTATATATCTGAACCATCACTTCATAACAGTTTCCTAATCTGTAGACCTGCTGTTGACTGGAAATGGCAGCAAAGTGATTCTGATTCTGACAGGTTTTATAGATTTGGTTCTGGAGAGGAGGTTAAAAAAAAACAGCCACGTTTTACGGAGGCGTCTGTCCGGTAAACCAAAGAATCATGTAAATGACTGAGATGGTCGATGTTAGGGTGGTGGAAGTCGGCAGGGAGGATGACATTGTTGTTAGCAGTGGAAGAGTGGCTGCCGTCAAGGTTGACGATCACAGAATGTTTTAATAAATGTTGCCAGATTTGCAGATTGTAGCTTTTGAGCGACATACGATATACTTAAATTTT
Source organism: Orestias chungarensis (assembly GCA_032876305.1). Classification (NCBI taxonomy): domain Eukaryota; kingdom Metazoa; phylum Chordata; class Actinopteri; order Cyprinodontiformes; family Cyprinodontidae; genus Orestias; species Orestias chungarensis. Next base: position 101,492 of record JAVLVB010000526.1, read on the forward strand.
TTATCTTCCTAGGGAATCCTAGAAGAGCTGCACGATATTTCAATAACGATATTAGGTGCAAAATATGCCTGTTTTTCTTTGTTCTCTCCTTTAATCTGAGTTTTCTACTCCGTTTCAACATTAACATTTTTAGAAATGCAATTTGTGTATGTTGTAAGAATATCCAGCATACAATTACTGCACGCCAAACAATCATTTGTGATATGAATATCACAGACAAATGACTTTGCGATGAATATATATTCATGAACTATTATGCAGCTGTTGTTGGGAGTTATTATTACATTAAAGATTAAACAAAGGGAAACATTTAGAGAGTGGAGGGTCTTTATCTAACCTCCTAAAAATATCCTTAATGTAAAAAAAAAAAAAAACAGGATGAAACACGTTTCAAATGGTCAGATATGTAGAACAATCAGAGGATGATCTGCAATCGGTGCAGCACTGTGGTAATATGTCACTTTTAAACCCGGTTTTCTAAGTTTGCACATTTATTTTTGCATGAATGTATAGAAGGACATTGGATTGATGAACAGTTCAATAAAAAGGAAACAAATAAAAAGTTGTAGACATGATGACACTCTTAAAATACTAATCTTTTCTCCATATTCTATCATTTATTTCCTTCATCGATTGTCTGAAAGGTACATTTTCGAGTGTCCCACTGATGAAGACAACCTGAGGAAGCCTCAGGTTTAGGTCGTGTATGTTTTCTATGATGACCCCAGATGTCTGCATGCCTGCAGCAGCCAGACTCTCGGGATTATTCCAGGTGACCAGCAGCAAGCTGAACCCCACACCTCTGCATTTATTAGGCCAACCCAGCTAAAACAGGTGGAAAACAAACACGGCGGGGTTTCACTTGGATGTTTTCTTTTGTAATGGGGTGGTGGAAGGGGGACTTGCTATGTTGTGTTTGCTAGCTTTAGCTGCTTTTACTCACATCTGTGGTAACAGAGAAAAACAAATAAGTTTTTTTTTAAATATGGTATAAATGGGGAAGTTTAAAACAAAATATATATATATATATATATATATATATATTTATGTTTTTCGATTAAAAAGAGGGTTTAGCTCCAGGTGGATCAGCGCGAGGTCGTGCGCGCGGTGACGGGAGAGGCTCGCTCCTCAGGCGGACACTCGCCCCGCCAGCGACTCGGTGTGGAGGTGGAGGAGGACATCACGGTCACCCCAGAATGACTAAACTATAACCCCGACTCAAAACGACGTGTCGTTTTATGGTAGTTTTATTTTCCCCCCGTTGTTATTTCCACCTGCTAGCGCCGTGGCGGCCGCCTTGAGTCTGGCGCGGCGGTTAGTGACGGTTAACGGCGGATAGTGACGGTTAACGGGGCTCCTCTCTGTTTTTTCTTCTTCTTTTGCTTTTATTCGGGGGATTATTGGCATTAAAACGCTACGGAGTAACACAAATACCGTCCACCGACACCATGTTGTCTTAATGGCGATTTGAAGGGCTAAAAAAAAAAATCCAGCTACTCACCGGAGGAATCCTCATCCTTATTTTTTTTACGTAGATTCCCTTGGAGCCACTCGGTCTCCTCCCGCCATAGCTAATCACCTTTGGAAGCTATTTTGGAGTCTCCCCGCCGTTTGGACTCTCTCTCTCTCCGCTGTTTGCTCCACTCGCACCGCGCTACTCGGAAAGTACAGCGGTTATCCTGCCGTAGTTGAGCCGAGGATCCCTCCCCCCTCCAGGGTTCACTACTGGGGGAAAAACAGGGGGGAATGTCAAAGCGGCCAAAATGGAAACTTCACACTTCCGGTTTTTGCCTTTCCAAAATAATTGTGTTTTCTGTGTATTTGTTTATTTGACTTCATTTCGATGTCCTAATTAAAACATTAAAAATGATGGAAAGACAACCAAAATGTACGGAAGGAGATTAGGGCAACTGGGGAAAAATAAATCTGAAGTCAGAATTCTGACTTCAATCTCAAAATCTAGAAAATAAAGTCAGAATTCTCAGATTTTTGAGAAAAAAGTCTAAATTCTGAGATTAAAGTCATAATTATATTTCTTACCACTGGCCCTAATCCCCTTCTGGAAAAAAAACCGTAAAATAATTAAGTGCAAGATATATTTTACAGCATTTTCTTAATTTTGATTGCAAATATTCACTAAGTTGTCCGGTATCAAACACTTTTTACTAATATTAGAGTGTAGGTCAGTAAAAACACAGCTGTACTTGTTATAGCATCCTTCATCATTAATTTTCCACATTGAATACTGATCTATCATGGTTACTGGAAACATTGGAAAGAAGAGATGAGAAGATATAATAGACAAAAAATACAGCTACTTTTGTAATTCTTTTACTTTATACCTTTAACAATTAAAGGAATAGTAGTTATACATCTTTATTTACCAGTGTTTTTCTTAAATGGAAATACGCCTATTTTAAATGTTATGTAAGCAAAATAAAAGTAGTTTTTTTTACTGCACTGCACTTCTTTTCACTGTATAATTTCTGGATACTCCACCTACTGTAACTTTACAAAATGTAATTAAGCATGTTTTACTCAAAAATGCACCCGATACGAACACAAATCTACAGTTTATATTAAAATCAGACCCCTTGTTATTTTGTACCTGTAGAATCTTTCAGAGATTAATTGAATATATCATAAGCACTACATATTGTCATTGGAGAGCCGTTAGCCTGTTCTGACATGAATACATTAGAATGGAAGAATAAAAATATCCTTCATTGTCCTCTACTGAAACAGCAGCAAAGTCACAGGCAATCAAAATAAGAAGGTTAACATTTTTTTATGCTAAAAGCCAAAATATTGAACAGTAAGGTCAAAAGTTGAATGAATACTGTGCAGTTATTAACAGATATCCTGCTCTGGTCCCAAAAGAATATACGACTGAGGTTAAATTCAAAGATAGAAATATATGCATGTGTATTTAAGCGATAAATAGACTATTTATTATAATTTACTAATAGTTTTATAATTTTTAGGCTAACAAGTTTTATTCATTAAAGTGTTTTGTTGTCTTTAAAGTACCATTTACTGGACGACATTCTTTTTACTTCAACATGAGTAAAAATATGCATGTTGGCGTTACTTTAGTTAACATAATGGGAAACCTAACCCACCTCTGATGATACTAATGTTTTCTGCTTCTTTTTAAAACCATGTATTGCTTTTATTGTGTAGGTGTTCTTGGGCTCAGTTTCCGGTTCGTGTGTGAAACCTGACCCAGCTCAGGCTCTCTGCTCCCAGCTGCAGCCGCAGCAGCAGGGACATGTCGGCTCGGTTCGGACGGGAGGGGATGTTCTGTGAGACCCCGGGGCGGAACCACAAAAAATAAAAATAAATAAATAGAAAAGTGAGTCATCCAGTAACCTTCACACTCATTCAGGCCTTTCCAGGGACGCAGCAGAGGTGATCCATGATGGATGTTATGTGGAAAAGCCATTCAGGCCCAGTTAGTCCTCATTTACACTCGCATCCACCTACATGCATTATGGAAATGTGCACTTGTCATTTTGAACTGCTAAATTTCAAATATATATATGCATTATATTTATGAATAGTTAACTTTTTTCATAATCCCTTGATACATTTTACTTTTACTTAAATCTCCTG
>JAVLVB010000526.1:105206-205567 GCA_032876305.1 Orestias chungarensis
TTTTTTTTTTTTTTTTTACTTCCTTTTAAATTATTTGAGGAAAAACAATTTCTCTCCAGGGGTCTCGCAGAACCTCTGTACCAACTACTGATACTAAATTACTCACATATCTGCACACAAAATGTTAATTTTCACTTAACGGATGGAAGGACATTAAAAGCAAAAGGAAGTTTTTGTTTTGTAATTGATTTTGAAAAGCTTAGTTGCAAAGTTTTTGTTGTTGTAACTTGACAAAAAAAATAATAATAATTTGAAAAATATAGGAGAAACATTTTTTAGAAACACTACTAAGTTTAAAGGTTTAAAAAGTAGATAAATTGCTGCATAAAAGGTAGATACTAAATGAAAATAAACAAAAAGAAACATCGATAGCCCAAAATTGTTTTATTAAATTCATAATCCCCATTATAGCGTTACTTACATCATTCCCTTATCTTTAATCATCATTTCATAAAGACTCTCTTAAATACCTGCAGCATTTCATCACATCAGAAGCTTATTTCCAAAGTAGTTTTGAGTCGTTTGAGTGTCTGGAGTGTTACAGATGCTGCGATCACAATTTCTACAAAAACCGTCGCTTTAAGATGTTGCTTGTCTGCAGACATTGACACTAAAATGATTCACTTCTTTGTGGGCGATGCACTGCACCCTTAAATGTTTTCCTCCTTGTCTGAGGAAATTACCTTTGTAACTTAAAATAAAAAAATTATACATAAAATATCCAACTGAGGGAGAAGGAAATTATCAGTTTGCTTCATTTTTGGATGCTTCATCAAAGTTCTCCACGAGATCTGTAAAACATGAAATAAATATAACGTCAGAATGTTGATTTAGAAGCAGAAAATGATTAAATCTCTATATTATAGTAAAGTCCTCTGAATATCTTTACCTGGTACGTCGTCATCCTCCTCTTCAGCAGTCTCTTCTTTCACAGCTTTCAGCTCCATTGCTGTAGAAACAAACAAAATAAAATCACTTTTAAATGAATAAATGAACTTTTAAATGACGATATTCCACAGTAGCACGTCAGGATTAAGCCATCAGTAGTTTTGCTAGCACTGCTAATCCACCTTGTTTGCTTTTGGCACTCCTGATTGTATCTGCTCCATTAAGGCTAGGCTTCAAGAACTCCAGGATTCTTGGTGATTGTTCAGGTACAAGAGCTGTTGAGACGCTAATCAGATGATCCTGGTTGCAACTACTACAATGACGTCACCCAACCTTCACGTCCTGGTTAAAGATTATATCAACTCTCTGAAAGTAAGTGTACTTTACTTACTAGTGTTACTTTACAACTTTCAGATGTAAAGTAACCAAAATCCAAGGGGATGATTGTCCAAACATGCAATGCCTCAGACAAAAACGATGGAAACCAAAGTCTTAATAAGAAATCAGAACTGACGTACCAAAGTTCAGACATGCTGGCAAAAATTGGTGTTTTTAGAGGTTGTTTACTAAAATTCTTCTGTCACCCAAATATCTAGTAAATTTGTCCAAAACCAGTTGCTTCAGTTTCCACCTCTATGTAGGTCTGACCTTTATTTATCATCTTTTTTTCTCCAAATCAGTCAAGGCATCATCTAATCAGTCTGGATAAAAAAATAAAATAGTTTGACACGTTATTTTTCTTATTTCTAAATATCCGAATCTAATCTCATTTTTTCCAGATGAGTGTCTGGATGATGTTAAGATGTTCAACACGCTGTAAATAGTGGCTTACAGCGGCATTTCCCTAAAACGGTTCATGAATTAGATTTGGTGAGATGTTAAGTTCCTAAAATGGTTTAAATTTAGATCAAAGTGCCGAATTCCCATGAAAAACCAGGCAAAAATTCTTAAAAAGGGCTTAACGGACCACCAAAGCAGCAGCGGGGTGAACTACAGATAGACGATATTGGACAAAACTGACAGATTATTTTGTTATTGTGACATAAAACATTAAAAAACATACGATGACAATATCAGTTTCCATATCCAGATTTTTCTCTATTTCATTAGTATTCTTTCATCCCTCTGTGAACTTTAGCGTTTTAAGCAATGCCATTAGTGTCTGGTCTGAACATTTGCTGCCATCTGACTGGTTAAACATTTAAACGGCACGAAAGAATTCAAATTCATAACATTTGGGATATATTAGGCAACAATTATTATCCAAACAGTCTTTTAAGATTCCGCACCATCATTTATATTCAGCAGCTTGTGAGCAGAACCCAGTGATCACTAGTTTGCTAAAAAGGTAGAAATTAGTTTATTTTGCTGGAGAACAATCTGACAACTTCTTTCTTTCCTACTTTCTGGTTTTGCTCAATCTGCTTTAGTTGCCTTATTTCAAAAAGTTGCTTCTGGAAGCTCCGATAAATCTACTGAACCTCTCAGCGATCAGCGTTTCCGCTGAGTGCTCTTACACTGGCGCGGGAAGTGCTCGGCCAGCTTGCGCAGGCTGCTGAGGCTGTCGGCTCCCAGCTGGCTCAGGATGCCGGGCAGCATTTCCGTCAGCTGTTTGGTTTCGGCGTGGCCCGTGATGGCAAAGGTGTTGGCCGTCAGGGAAGCCTGAACCTTGGGGTTGTTGAAATGAATCACCGTCCCGTCGTCTTTTATCATGTTTACCTTAAAAATGGGGGGGGAAGAATTTGGATGAATGTGTGTTGCATCCTGATCTAGGACTTACAATTTTTTTTTAATGGATGTTTAAACACCACATTCATTTTCGGGGTAAGGACTGAATCTTTGTTTTATACTTTTTAAAAATAAACCAACTGATTCAGACGCTACAGAAATGTCACCGTTTGGTTACTCACCTCCTCTATCCCTGCGATGTTGTTCACCGCCAGCTTCTTCAGCGAGCCCTGTAGTTTTTTGTCGTCAGCTGTTGCCGTTTTGTGAACGACCTTTTTCTTCCTGCGGGCCGTTCCCTGAAAAAACAACAGGTGATCAAATCCCAAAAAAGCCTGAACATTGAATCCAGACTCTAAACATAATTAATGGCACTGGTTTCCTAAAACATCCTTTTTTTTCTTAAACCTATTAGGAATCGTTTGACATGTAAAGCCCTCCTGAAACACATTTCAAACACTTAGTTGATAAATATAATTTATTTAAGTACAATATGATCATCTAACCTCACTTATTTCACTACGAACCCCTAAAATATATTTTTTAATAATCTGAACAGTAGCAGAATAGCCTTGAAGAGACATTGGGCTTAAGGATTTTAAAACACAAAGTATGTTTCCCTACATGAAGTTCTACTCTAAAATTTTATGAATATAAACACTAAATGATCATTTTGGATTGGAAGTAAATCACATACTTAATTTATCTTGTTGATTCCTAAACCCAAATCTGTCCCTCCAGAAAAACATGATTTTGCAATTGCAGAAAACCCATCAAAAATCACAGAAAGGGTGCACGATATGCGGGGGTGCGCATAATTCTTAAAAAAAGCCACATATTTACAGCATAAATAGCATCTACCCGAAGAAATCACAGAATTATGGGAATTCACTTGATTTTGCTGATTCAGCCTTTTTTTTTGCAGAAATTTGAAATAATTTATTATTTTCTTACTTTTGACTGACACTAAGAGAAGGATGTTTATGCTCCCTAAAATTGTTAAACAGTTCCCAAGGTAATCAAGCTTTTCCGCATATTTTTGCACTTTCACACATTTTTAATAGCAGAAAACAGGAAGAAATGCCGCATAATTCACAGCAAAATCCAGAATTTTTGCCCGCGTTTTTCTGGGGGACTGCCAAATGGAGCAAACAGCGTTTGGTTTTAGTCCAGGAATAGCCGGCCAATCTAGGTTACTCTAAGAGGAACAAACATTCATCCAAGATGTCGCACAAACAAATTATTCAGAGATGCATAAGCTAACATTATATCATCTATTATGCCAACAAAGGGGCAAAATGCTTGATTTTCATAAAACGCATGGAGGTAATAGTTGCTTCAAGTCTAGAGATAAACAGTTGCAACTTTATTTTTTTCAAATTATTTTTTTGTTTGACAGCAATGTTGCACTTGCACTTTTGTGAATTTAAAACAAATTGCCGTTTTTCAAGCATTATCCCCATGAAAAACAACTTTTAGCTTGCGAGGGAACGTTACACTTTTAAGAATTCCCATTAAGAAATGCAAACATCATTTTTTATTTTTTTACATTTTTTATTAGTGATTTACTGCTGAATCCTAAGTGAGAGAAACAAAGCTTACTTGGACTATACATAAGTAGATCTCTATTTCATACAGCCGAAAAAGTCAACTTATTTTACGACTTTTCAGCATGAATAAGATGTTATTTGCTTAAAAAAATTTACAATTTAAGACAAGATAATTGTTAAATACATCTGTTTAATTAGAAAAATATATTTTAAGGTCATTGCAAACAAAGGGCTGAAATTTATTATGAACGGCTGAAAAGGAGGAGATGCTCATCTTTTATAACAATTTTAAAAAAAATCTTTAAAGTTTGGGTCAGAACCATCAAATGCTTCAAATTAAATTAGGGGACTTGAATTAGTCCAACATTTCTTAACTACACCCACAATCTGATCAAAGGAATTGTATTGCTCTTAGATTAAAATTGTTTGAGTGCCAAGACTTTATGCCTTTTTGATTTATTTTACTCAAGGCTTTTATTAAATGAGATGCTGGATCTCAACAACACAAACTTTATAAAAAGGAGTTAAATTAAACATAAAAGGTAAGTACTTACTTTTGCAAAATGGTATCAACACCATTAATTAACCTGCACATTTGTTATATATATATATATATATATATATATATATATGTTTTAAAAACTGTAACATCACTTAATCCAAACCAAGGAATGAAGAAAGTTTCCAATAGAAATTACAAATATTGTCACCTAGTGTGGGGCAAAAAACAAAAAAACTCACAGAAAACAGAGAGCAAAGCCTCAGAGGCCCCACATGAAATCCTGGCTGACAATAGAAATGCTGAGATCAGTAGGAAAAACAATCTGGCAGTAGCCGACAAACTTCCTAACGAGAAGAAACGACCAATCCAAATCCACTGGCTGCCCTAAAACAGATGTGAGGAAGTAAGAAAAACTGTACCTTTCCTCCTATCCGGACCTGAGCTTGAAGTTTGGCGAGCTTCTCTTGATTCATGGTTGTTCTGTGAAACAAAACAACCTTGATCCAGACCAAACCAGCAGGGTTTACGCAACATCTTACTTTACAGCCGAAAATACGTCAGATAAAACCCATATTTAAACAAATAACTCAGGTAAAATTAACTGCATACATATTTTATGAGCAGACTTTTGTTATTCCCAAGTAACATTTTCGACAGTTGTGAGGCTAACTAGTTAGCTAACACAAGCCTAACTGGGCTAACGTTAGATTTAGCGACAAATTACATCAGTGCTGACTTTAGTGAGCGTTATGATTGTAATTTAAACGATAAAAGAGGCAAATCAGATGTTTAAACCCACGTAAAACATGTAGTTACCCGCAAGAAAGGATTACGAGTCCGTTGAACAGATGTTGCTACCACCGAAGTAGCACAGGCTAGAGCAGTTAAGTTAGCAGCAGCACAACTAACATCCGGTCCTGGTTTACTGAATACATTTTTCCTGTTTCCTTTTTTTAAACTATCCCCAATGGTGTGAAGATATATGTATGTTTTAATAAAATTAAAATATTTAATGAGTACACCATAAACAAACTATATGGACATAGTTTAATTAATAACAGCGTTAACTTTTCATTTCGGGGCTTTTACGTTGAAATTTTATAATGCATATCCGCTTATACGTTGACCTTTTCTGGTTAAGCTTTACGTCAGGTAGCGTTAAGCAGCACGAGGTTGTGTGGATGGCTGGTCACGTGGGGTTTCCTCATAATAAGGGGAAAGAAACACTGTTGGCCAATAGGAAGCAAATTTCGCACGCGCAGTAGCTTTGAGGGGCGGGTGCTAATTTAGATGGTGCGTTCACTGTATAATCAGTCGTAGGAATGTATAACTCCAAATCGGAATTTATAAAACCGGAACTGATCAACCTTAAAATCATAATATAATTCTGTCAACGTTTGTAAAGTTGGGATGAAATGTCAACATTCTCGCAGTTGTTTTCATATCCAACCAGTCAAACACATAACATTTCACAAAATCCATTAACATATAAAATAGCTTAAAACATTTAGTAATACAATTGAGCTAAGTCTGCTCACTGAGAACAAAAACATAGGTAATCTCGCTCGTTTTTAAGACTTGCAAAATCGGGGTTGACCTGTTTGTTGATGTGTTCAAATTTCCAAGGTAGCTGGGACGCAGCATCGGTAAATATATGTACATATATTAATGCTTTTATTGTGAAGTTGATGCTGAACATCCGTGTCGTGGGAGCTCACTTCCGGTACTTGTTAGCAACAGCTGCATGAGGTGAAAGGCAGCCAAGAAAATGCAAACGTCCACAGTTACGGTCGTTATTTTTTCATTTCTGCAGGTTTTCCTGTCGTTTTCTTGTTTTCAAGAGGTCGCCGAAGCCGCCAGTGGAAGAGGTGAGTTTATATTCAGAGTAAGAGTGATTTAAGCAGCTATAGTAGCTTCATTGGAAGTGCTCCACAGAAGAAAGTGTCTTTGTGCTGAGGGATCCAGGGATCACATGGTGATCCTTCAAAACAAGTGTAATTTTATCCAGGACTAATAATAAAATATGCCAGGGACACTATCCAAGGGGACAGATACTAAAAACAAAAAGTAATGTTATTGAAGTTATTGGCACTAATTTTTTCTGTCAGATAGGAATCAGGATCAGGAAAGGACCATGATTTAACCCAGAAGGTCTGTCCCATAGGAAGTATCCCTGTACCAGTTTTTCAGCATACAAGTGTGTTTCTTCACCTTCAAAAAAATATCAGACAAAGACAAACAAAAATGTCTCTTCAAAAACTCCAAATAATGCATTAGTGGAGAACGGAGGGAGGAAAAGTGGTTGAACGTTTTGGAAAGTGTATGTCTAACGTACCCAAAACAAGTGGGAGGAACAGAAATGAACTAGCAGAATAGATAAGAGAAGTGTTTATTCTGGTATTAAAGCGAAGTCTGGTAGGTTGTGGCATTCCCAGATCCTCCATGCATGAAAATTACACCAGTTCTTTGTCCCATCAGGATTTGGAGATAACATCCACTGGAGGACGCTGGAAGACGGCAAGAAGGAGGCCGAGGCCAGGTAATAAAACAAACATTAACCAATGGCCTAAAAAAAAAAAAGAGAAGAGGAACACTTCATATCCGCTCTAAACCAGAGCAGATTAACAATGGCTTATATATTAGTTTAAAAAAAGGTGTTTATTTATTTATTGGAGCGGTAGTTTGTTTTTTTTCCACCTCTTTTCTGATTTCCTGTTGCTGCGTTGACAGCGGGCTGCCAGTCATGGTCATCATTCACAAGAGCTGGTGTGGAGCCTGTAAAGGTAATAAACTAATAAACTGTTTTTTGGGTGGTTTTTTTTACGGGGAACCTTCTTTGAACGAAACTAACAGGAACCAAATTAAATGTGTGACAATTTAATTAATTTCCGTTAAGATTATGCATTGGATTTTAACTGAAGCATATTGTGACATTAGAGTATTTACTTTTTTGTCACCTGAATATAAAAGTGTAATTTTTGCATCACAGAGAAGGTCGTAGTTGCACGTAGAAAAATCCGTTTAGGTCATGTTAATGGTTACTGTATTAAAACCAAATCACAACTATTTGATGTCAGTAGTAGGTTTGTGATTGCTTTGTCCAAGTAAAAACAGACAAACGCATAACGGCAACACTTTCTATTGGAAAGATAAAAGGAGAGCACAGAGTTGATGGCAGAGAAAGGTTTTTAAATACACTCTGCTCTGGAAACAGATGCAGCAAAACACTTGCACTCTTGGCTAGAGATACTTTCTATGAGGAAATACACTGAAGGTTTTATAAATTTAAAAGCTTTAAGGGTGCAAAAGTGTAAAGTATTATTACTGGAAAAGCCCTAATTTAATTATTTTAGCCTTTAATGTCAGGTGTTGTTTCGTCTAGGATAAGAAGAAGCAACACACTAGCAATACTTTTATAGAAAACAAAAACAGAGAGCGCAGAGTCTGAAAGCAGCGTCAGCTTTTTCAATGGCCACTAAGAGAAAACAAAATATTAACAAATGATAGTCGTTGAAACAGGTTAAACTATGTGCTCTGGATTATCTGAAAGGAAGAGTGTACTTTTTTTATTTTTTTTAAATATGAATTTTATTGAACATTTTTTTAAACATGTTGAGGCTCAAACAGAGGAAACTGAAACACTTAAGCTCTTTCAACAAAGAATAAAAGGAGATATTTTATGTTTAAATGCTTAAATTGATTGTTGCATTTTTATTTTATTTTTCAGCACTGAAGCCCAAATTTGCTGAATCCAAGGAAATCTCCGAACTGGCACACAACTTCGTAATGGTGAACCTGGAGGTGAGAAAGTGCAGAAGCCTCCTTTGTTCTCTTTAAACGTTAAACAGTAGTCTTTTTCTTTTTTTTTGTGTGTTTTATAACTTCAAGCTCTCCCAAATCTGCTTATATTTACATTGTTTGAACAGGATGAAGAGGAGCCGAAGGATGAAGGCTTCAGTCCAGACGGTGGATACATTCCTCGGATCCTGTTCCTCGGTATGAATGTCAACTTTCCTGTTTGAGAAACGTATCTGATCTCGGTGTTTTCGTCATGTTGTGAAGCTGAGACGATTTAGATGGGCCAACATGTTCCGGCATGAGGATTTCAGATTACAACCAATACGCAGCTGCATTGTTGATGTTCCATCTGATATATTTTTATAAAAGAACTCAAAAAAAAAAAATTTATAGGAGCTTTATGAAAATATTTCAGTGACTATTTTTAGGGAACATTTGTTTTTAATTGGATTGTTGTAGAACAAGTGAACATTTGTCAGTAAACTTTCTAAAGATTTAAAAACCCTAGAACCTAGATTTTTGGTGCGACTGCAGTAAAATTTCCCCAGAGTAATAGGGGTTATGTCGAGTATGTCCTCTTTAAGAAATCTAATTTCAATCTAAAAGTTAGGATTTTTGTCGTGTTACATTGAATTGAGAATTATGGTTCAGTGCTTGCAGAGGAAGTAATAACTTTAAACATGCGAGGGAAAAATAACTTGCATTCCTTTGCTTATATTCAAGTTTCATTGAACCTTTCTTGTGCGACACTTTCTCCTTCCCCAGATCCCAGCGGCAAAGTTCATCCTGAAATCACCAACAAAAACGGGAATCCCAATTACAAGTACTTCTACAGCACGGCAGAACAAGGTAACGGTAAAGATCTAGCGTAATCACACAACCAAACTCCGATTTAAACGTACAAAAGTGTTGACTGGTGGTTCTACAGGGGTTCTGTAGGGATTCATTTGTACTTTTGGTGCTTATTTTCTATGTGGTCCTTTTATATGACCCATAGAGTTTAGTTTTAAACTTAACCTTTAAACTAGACAGGGTGTCTGGGTCATGGATTAAATATAGAAGCTGGTTCCACAGGAGAGGAGCTTGATGACTAAATGATCTGCTTCCCATTCTGGTTTTAGAGATTTTAGGAACCGCCAGTAAACCTGCAGTCTTAGAGCGAAGTGCTCTGTTAGGGACATGAGTAATCAGATCTCTAATGTATGATGGAGCTTGATTAGTGAGGGCTTTATATGTCAGAAGAAGAATCTTAAACTCTATTCTGAATTTGACAGGGAGCCAATGAAGGGAAGCTAAAATAGGGGAGATATCTTTTTAAGTTTCATCAGAACCCTTGCTGCAGCATTTTGGACTAACTGAAGTTTTTGTTTTGAAAGTTACAAATGCATGGACTAGTTTTTTAGGATCAGTCCTAGAGAGAACATTTCTGATATTGGATCTATTTCTAAGGTGAAAGAAGGAGATTTTAGAAACCTGTTTTATATCGGATTTAAAAGACATATCCTATACTTTATTACCAGAGGCCATTTTAATTCCAAGTAGTGTATTTAGTCGATCTTCTGGTCAAAAGATAATAACTTCAGTGTTTTTAATGTTCAGAAGAAGTTCATTGTCATTCAGGTTTTTATGTTTTCAAGACGGACCTCTAATCTATCAAATTGATTCTTAAAGATTTATGGATAAATAAAGCTCGATATCATTTGAGACGTTCTTGCATAAAATCCTAATAAAATTATCCCCTGTTGATAATTGTAATGTGAAAAAGTTGAATGCAGATAAATATGCTGCTGCAGGAAAGTGTGTGGTATTTTTATTATCTATGGTAGTTTAAAGAAATCAGTGAAGTGTTTGAAGAAAATTACATTTTGAAGCTATTTCAAGACTTTAGTCAAGTTTTTTTTTTTTTGCTGGTATTTGTTTATTTTCCTACCTTGGCTCCTCTCTCTCTGCCTCCTTTAGTCGTGTCCAGTATGAAGGATGCGGAGGAGAAGCTAACGGGAGACACCTTTAAACGAAGCCACGCGGGAGACGAGCTGTGAGGAGGAGCCGACTCCATCAAGGCTGCAAGGCGGAGGTGTCCAACTCCGGTTCCTAAGGGCCAGATTCCTGCAGGTTTTAGATGTCGACTAAATTACCCGCTCCAAATATCTCTGGAGTTCTGGTAATAAACCAACCACTGGATTCAGGGGTGTTATAATCAGGCGGCGTCTAAAACACGCAGGACGATCGGACCTTCAGGTTCAACTTTGGACACCGCTGCTGTAAGGACTAAGCTTCCTCTACACGAGCTTTCAATCTCCCATCAATGAAGCTCCTTCTAATATGTATACATCTAATGGTAGAAAGTAAGCTCAGTTTTAGCCGATTTAATTTTTTTTTAGACCCTCAGGTGCATGAGCGTTTCTCCCCGTCTTACATGATTTTTCTGAGCTCTGCAATCATTCAATCGTCTATGTTTCTAAGTTACTCTCTACTAAATGTCGTTTCATGTCGTTTCAGTTTAATATACTTGGTGTATATAGGAAATAGAGCAACTCAATTTAGCCATGTTAACTTTTGTTTATTAGATCCCAGCTGATAACGCTGTCGAATGCATTCAGTTTCTTTGGCATTTGGCGGGAAAAAATGGCAGTGCTCGGATGTCTTATAAGTAAATGTTATTAAATCTTAAGTTAAAGGAAATGGGGTGTCCTGGGAAGAGAAAATCATCCAAATTTAATCAGGAAAATTTTTCAAAGTAGAATCATTTGATTCTATCACATTTTAGATCTAAGGGTTTTGATTTTGCGGTTCTTTTCCTTCCACTTTTTTTTGCAAATGGTTTTAAAGTAGGTAATGTTTTGGAAAACGTTTTAAATGTTTCCCTACTCCGGGACACCTGTGATAAATTGCCATGAAGTTTGGTTTCATAATTAAAAATAATCTATGAGCAGAAAGTCTAAACCTACTGCGTTACTACCAGCAGAGAAAGTGCGACCGAGCTGCAATGCCGCTTTATTTTGCCAGGAAGTTTTTACTTTAAAACCTGTCGTTTTTGTTCATCGTGTTGCGTCTGCGACTATGAATATATGCAGGTACTTTTTAAGAGCAGCATCCAGAAACTTTTAGGTACATTCCTGCTGAAACAGAACGCCTTTAAGGTTGTATTTGGATAATTTAACACGCTGGTAAGGTTTTATTTTCACCGGTTTTCCTAAAAAGTGTACTAGGAGCATGTTTGAAACCAGAGATTTGCCATTTACCTTTAGGTAGGGGTGTTTTTTTTTGTTCGTTTTTTTAAATTCACTTCTGACAAAATAAAATAAAGGAAATAAAATACTCTTCCCAAGAAAGAAGACCTATGCCAAAGATGAGTTGTAATTAAAAAACAAAACTTTTGTTCCATAGATTTTCTAGCTATTGAATATTTCAACACCTACAGAGATGTGCTTCCAAATAACCTCTTGTGACTGTTCACCATGTTCAGACAAGATTTTTATCCGGTTTACTAATTACTTTATCTTCGTGTTTTAAATCCGATGTAATCTTGCCATTTTCTGTGCAATTCTATTGCATGTGATCAAACAATCCTGTCTTCTTTTTTTTCTTAATCCAATCATGGGAAACAAAAGCCGATTACATGTTTTGATGTATTTTATACACGTGCAAATAAGTTTGTTTAACTGACTGGTGTATTAAAAAGACAGCAAAAATTGTACAATATCACATGTTATTTCTTATTTTTTTACGTAACAACAGTGATCCCTTATGGTTGCAAACTGCTTACATAGGTATGGAAATCTATACTTTCTATAAAGGTCCTCATTGTAGCCACAAGTTTGTGATTTATTGACAATAATTTACAAACATAACTAAATATATCCTTTAAGACGGTAAAATCAC
This sequence comes from Orestias chungarensis, assembly GCA_032876305.1. Classification (NCBI taxonomy): domain Eukaryota; kingdom Metazoa; phylum Chordata; class Actinopteri; order Cyprinodontiformes; family Cyprinodontidae; genus Orestias; species Orestias chungarensis. Next base: position 117,552 of record JAVLVB010000526.1, read on the forward strand.
AGGTCTTTTTTTTTTTTTTTGCATCAACTTGGTTACAAGAATAAACAAACACTCAACAGACGGACACAAGAGTTGAGCTAAGAAATGATCAGCAGTATTCTGATGGCTGTCAGTGAGGAGAAATTACCCAAAAGGAGAAATATTGCTAAAAATTTGTATTCTAATTAGACAATGCTGCCGTGAAATCAGCAACTTACATAGATGTACATATAAAAAAAAGAAATCTATAAAAAAAGATGTCACACATCTGTATATCCAAACAAATACAACAAAAAATAGATTCAGAGTAGGAAAGAGTAAATTTAAACTTGTGAAAGTGCAATTTATAACCGCTGTGACAAACCTGACTGCAGTTAAAGCCGTGCAAGAGCTCTAAGCATCATCTGGACTCCATCAACATTTCATGAAACTTCAGATGTCATTACACGTTCGTTTTCTTTACGAGCATCACCCTGCCTGCTTGTCCCGTTGGTCCAGAGAGGTGTGAGAAGCTTAGAGCCTTCCCTGCTTGGCGTCTCCGATGGCTCCCCACACGTCGAAAACGAACTCGTCGGGAAAGGCGAAGTCCCCGAGGGTATCGTCTAGAGCCATTGCGAACTCGTCCGGGTTCTTCTTGTCGCGGCCGACCTCGACCATCGTAGCGGCTGGAGAAAGAAACGGCTTTTTTCAGACAAATGAATAAAGAAATAAATGCTTGTATCAACCATTTTCCAAGAGTAAAGGAAATCGGCATAATACAGATACAGGTTTGTGATACTGGAGAGTAATTATTTAGCACAACTTGAACCAAGTCCTGATGCGAGTGTTTATATTATCATTAAAAATTAAAACTTTGGTTTAAAAAGTGAAACTAAGTTCATTTCAGTCAGCTTCTGACAGAAAGAACTCTTCAAATTGTTTTTGTTCTTCTTTACCTGTCATGTTTAACTATGGAAACTAATAACAGCTGAGCTCTGACCCCCAAAATCCATGTGTTTAAAAAGGTAAAGCAGAAAGAGGAGTAGAAGGACAAAGGTCAAAACATCTCCTCCATAGATCACCATGGGCAGCCATCGTATCCCCAACTCCAACATCTCTGCCAGGCTTTCAAACCAGACAGAGATTCAAATGGGAGCGGCAAAAGCAAATGAGGTGGATTAGCAGTATCTAGAAACATCTGATGCCGTATTCCAGATATTTAGCAGTTAGTACGACAACAGTCAAGTCATGCAGGAACCAAGACGCTTTGAAAACACTTGGATGATGTAAGATGCAACCTTTAATTTCCCTTTGTAATAAAAATATTAATAAACTGAAAAGAAATTACATTTCGTAAAAACTTAATTACACATGACCAGTTTATCCTGCACTGTACATGATTTTTCAGTGAATTACTGCATGAAAGTGCCATTTTGACTTCACAAGCTAAATCAAATTTGTCTTACCAAGTTCAGTGTCTCTGATCCCCATGTAGCTCTCCAGGAGGTCATCTACTTTCTTTATCGCTTTTTCATCAAATTCAGTCGGCTGCAACACAAAAGCGGGCTGAAAAACCCTCTCTCACCTTTCTCTTCAGGTCACAAGTTAAATAATAAAACACTAAATCGGACAGAAAATTATGGCTCCTTGATATTTAAAGCCATGTACTCATTCACCCTCTCGTTCTGAAGAATATGGGCTGAAATTAAAATGTTTATCGCTTAACTACACTTTAATTTTTTATTTTTTTAATTGTTGTTCATACAAAATACATCTTCACTCAATTTAGATCTCAGGTATTTTTCAACTTTGCTTTATTCAGACATGATCTGTCAAAAAGGAGAAATCTGAGTCTTTAAGATATGTTTTCAACCGGACATTTTCCCACGAAATACAAAAGTCTGAATTAGAGAATGAAAATGTCCTTCAGGGGTTGGTTAATTAATAAGTTAATTTTTTAGGCTTTACCACGAATTTCAAAAACTAGAGTTGACACGATCTTAATTGCACTTCAGGTGACAGTGTCGCAAATATCACCTCAAAAAATATCTCCCGTCAGGGCTGTTGGTTACATTTTACACTTAACACGTGTTAGAAGGTTTGTGACATAAGCTTTATTTAACAAAAAGTAACAAGCAAAGTGGATAGAAGCAGCTAAAAATCTAAATCTGGAAAATTTTACATCTGAAATTTTCAGTTTTTCTTTTATATTCTGTTTCATTGTAAATCTCCTGTTTGCACAAATATAAAAACTGATATCGATATCGGATGTTAATAGGGGTGTGCCAAAAATTAAATTCACATAAGAATTGTTTTGTTGTTTTAAATTACTGAGAATTGATTTTAAATATTTAACTTAAATATGTATATTTATTCTAAAGATAAAAGCAAAATCATGAATTTTTTTTTTTAATCGAAGATCAATTTAGAATCTAATCTTGACCTCAAATATCCGCATCAAACTGAATCGTGAAATGGTCAAAGATTTGCCCCCTTAGATGTTAAAACTCCTCCTGACCCAAAACGGATAATTATCTATAATATATATACATTTCCTTACACTTTAAATACTGTATTAATGTGACCACAACACCTTTTAAAACTTCCCTTTTTCAGATAAACGGTGCATAAAATACAAAAAAATCCTGCATTATTATTGAATCACCAAACAAATATCAGATGACAAACGTCTGCAAAAAACTTGGTTTGGTTATTAATAACCACCTAGTTTTAAGTATAGTTTCGATACTGATATGTTAAAAAAATGACTTTCATCTCCTGATGCCAGTGTTAATATAATATATCGTTGATTTCTAGTTTTGTTTTTACATTTTTTTCTGTTTTTTAATCTACATGCATGATTCGATTCATTATTTTTGCGTTTATCTTCGATCAATAAAGTCTGTCTCCATCTCTACGATTACTTGCTCCTAGCTTGTACATGAACCACAGAGGGAGGTGACTTAGAAAGCCTCATTCATCTCCTTCAAAACAAAATCTGACTGCTCTTCAGTGGAATCAGGTGGAATATTTCAACTAAGCCGAGAAACTAGAGATATAAATATTTTGCGAAGCCTTTTAAATCTAAGCAAATTACTTAATGAATAATCAAATGTCTGCGCGACAACTTGCATAAAGGTTAAAACAAACACAGACGGCGCTCACCTCGTCCTCCACCGTAGCCGGGCCTTTGGAGCGAAGTCTCAGGGTGCTTCTGCCTGTGCCGATCTTGTTGTCGTTGCCCGGCTTTCCGCCCTTTGACCTCGGTTCGAGCATTTCTGTCGACGTGGAGGAAGCGTCAAAAGAAACAAACAGAAATAAAAACAACTGCAGTCTTAGTCTGTGACTGCGATGTGAGTCATTAAATACCAAACACTAGTTGACATTTTTATCATAAATATAAATAATATTCTGCGTTTAAAACCTTAAATCATCCTATTAATATCTAAATACTGACAAAGAGATGCAGATCATATCTACAGTCAAACCAAATACAAAGTTCAAATTCAAAACATCCCGTGTGTTTGATGAAGCCCGTTTCAAACTCACCGAAAGCCTTCATGGGCTCCACCAGTTTGAGGGTGAAGGACATGTTTCTGGGAAGGTCTTTGAGCATGCGGGCGACCTCGTAGTGCCGCGTCCCCACGATGTTGCGCCCGTTGATGCACTCTATGTGGTCACCCACGCAGATCACCTTCACCTCGTCTGTGAGGCTGCCATCTTTGATTCTCTGCCGAGCAGACAGGGGCGACAGGAAGAGAGAAATGAGCAACGAATGTGACTACATGACCCTTAAAAAAATATCACCGGAAAAAAAAAATGGTTTACAGCTTTAAACTGTAGAAAAGCTCTTATGAGATTATAAGCAATAAGGTCACAATCATATTACTTATGGTTTATATAGTATATCAACCATATGTAAAGTAAATAGTATTGTTGAGAAGAGTGCTTTTGAACCCAAAAACAGAGGACCAACTCCAGAGCATGGTGGTGGCACCATTATGGTAAGGGTCTATGGCACTACTATTGGTGCCGATGCATTTAATAAAGTGGGCAGAAAAATGAAGAATATATACTATTTATACACACACGATATACAGCAAGAAGTGTCGATATAATAACCAATAACTTGGTCAAACAAACTAGCTAATATTTATACAGAACAGACAGACTCTGTGGAGAATTAAAACACATGTAATCTACAAATATTAATCTAAAATCTACCCAGTTATTATTTCCTTGAAATAGTTTTATGTAGAATCATAGTCCTCCCAAAAAACTCACATTAAGGGAATTATTATAAGGTCAAAGGGTCTATGCCACTACAACTAGTACTGATGCATTTTACAAAGTGGGTGAAAAATATAAGAATATATACGACACATAAACCATCTGGACCAAGACGTGTCAATAAAATAACCAATTTAGAGGAACAAAGTGCAACTAGCTAATGTTTATTTAACACAAAGTTACTGCAGACTCTTTCATTTTCATTTCCTTGAAGTCATTAAAAGTTTTATATAGAATTGTAGTCCCCCAAAAAACCTCACATTAATTAAATCATTAAAGGACTTAAAATGAATACAACATTAATGCACATGTGGAGTTCGTGTAAACAGTGTCAGCACTGCTAAGTTCTGAATAAAACCTCAAAAATGTTCAACATTCTTCCTTTTTTTTTGTACCAGAATGAGGTTGGACGCCTTACATATACAAGAGATGAAGTTAAAATATTCAGTCCAATAAACACAGGAAGAAACTAGGAGGGATTTTGCGGTAAATCTCACTCTTATCGTGAAACCTGAGATAAATGGATGAGAAAAGTTGAAGTGAGGAATTTGAGGTCATCCCGAGTAACATGTGACTTTCAGGTTGTCCAGCCAAACAGGCAGGTAGTAAATTAGAGGAGGAAAACGAGGAATGCTGCTCTTCCTGACAAATGATGACCTACGGGTTGGGCTGCACCGTGACCCATTTGTCTGCCGTGTAGCAGAAAGTAGGTTGCGAGTTTGAATCCTTACCTGGGGTCTTTTTTTTTGCATGAACATGACAATGATGCTACTTACAAAACAACGTTGAAAGTAGATTAAAACCATAAATCGTCACTGAGGAACACAGTTCTTCTTATTTAAGGGTCTGCAAACCTCTGCAGTGGCTTTTGTTAACATTTGGCCAAAAGATCAACTGGGAAATGTAAAATGTAATAAATAAATGGCAGGATCAGATCAGATTCACATGCGACAAAACAACATCGGGGCCCTCTTATCGTCCCTGTCAGCGCGTATCAGAATGCAGTGCAGCAACAGCAACACATGATGGCACATGTGAGCAGCTTGATCAGACAGAGGCACACAGGGAAAAAACAAACCATGACACGAGGTGACGCGCCACAACGGATTACGACACAAATTACTACAAGAGTTTCAAAAGCTACTGTAAAGTAAACACAGCGAGCTGGAAGGAAAAAACAAGCTAGACAAGATAAGCAATATCGGATGAGGGCTGGAAGTTCAGATTTTAACTCCGTTTCCTAAATTTAGATTTTCTAGATTTACATTTTTTAAGAAATACAACCAGGGCAAATATTGAAGAACAACTAATGATTGTATTTGTAAAAGTACTGCAACTGATTTATTTTTCATTATACTGTAATGTACTATGTACTCTAAGGTAGCTTGTTAGCATTTCAAAGAACATGCATCTTATGCAATATTTACTCAACATGATAGAGATTTGGGTGTTTCTATGTTTTGTTGTGTTTTTGTTCTTAACAAGAAAGTTGATTTAGGTGTAAAGCAATCGATTTATGTCTTACCTTTTTAGATGTCAATACCTGCTACTAAACAAACCTTATAATTCGACTGAATCATCCCTGTTCAATTGCGTCTGTTGATGTGTTTGAATTACAAATAATTTCTTCCTACCTTTATAAAAGCATAGCCAGCTCCGTTGTCGGTGATAGTGAGGCCGAGCGAGTCTTCAGACTTGAGCACTTCTACCTCCTTCTTGATCCCTTTAATGTGGGCGAAGATGAAATCCTCCAGGCCGATCTGGCCGCCCAGCAGCTTCTCCATGTCAATCTTATGGCTGTTGAGTGTGCAGAACATGATCTGTGAAGAGGCATGTTGCAGATTTAATATAAGTGCTTTACATAATATCACAAATACACTGTTCAAACCGTAAAGAGGGAAGTTATGAGTCTTTACGTCACCCTTCCACCGTCCCACACTGGCGTCTACGTCTGTCGGCTATAGAAAAGCTAAGAGGGGAAAAACATCCTTTCCTTCTGTGCTAGAAATGTGAAAATCTGCCTTCACACCTCTGTGATTGAAATATCTTCCCAGGGTGGGAAGAGAGAAATCTGACCAGTGCAAAACACGACACAGAAAACCTCACAGACAGTGAAACCCCAGGAGGAAGCGTTGAGGGGTTGTGAATCATTTATCCTCTGCTAACTTACCTGATAAAGAAAAATATGAGCCAAAAGAAGTTAAACAACATTCCCTGAAAGGCATCTGGACCTGTGTGGTAGGACTTTTTCAAACGGATTTGTAAGGATGTATCTTTATAAGCTTTACAAATAAACAAAAAAGAAAAAATATTTAGGAGCTGATTTCTGACTAAAAATAAGAAAGACAAGGAGTTATTTTCTGATTTCATGGTAGAACGAACTGTGTGCACCAATCAGTCTCTGACAGCGAAGGCTGGCATTGCTTGTGTACCAACAGGCGTTGCACGTGCACACATTAGCTAGCACGGCCTTATCCGTTGCCTTGGGCTACCAGACTATAAAGAATGGGATTAAAAAACAGAGGGAGGCCTCTGCTGAGAGGGGAAACTAAAAGGGAGTGATACAAAAAGGAGGGGAGGGGCGAGTAAAGGCCTTGTCCTTTTTTGTGTCATCCCCCTACTTGGCCAGGGTATTGGCAAATTGGAAACGGCAGCAGACGCCTACGCTCGGCCGCCAAACGCATCAAAACTCCTTTCTCCGTTCCCGCCGCGCTGTGAGGTGCAGCCGCATCATGTCACGGAGAGCAGAAAAAGCCTCTGCTCCCAACACTCGACTCACAAGAACGGCGACAGCACCTCCCACGACCCGCGGCGGCGACCGATGTCACCCTGATATCAGCGTGGAAGAAAAGCAATCTGTTCTGTGGCAACCTCAGAAATGAACACGCTGAAATTCAACTGATGCAAGAATGTGAAACACGATTCATACGATCTCACCGATTTTTTGTGTTAAAAAAAAAAAACACGCTGCACGTTATTCTAGTCGTTTTCTCTTTATTATTTAAATTTTATACCTTAATTACAACACCTAAGGGAACGTCCAAAGTTTAGCTTATACCAGATTTTAGCAGAAAAGCAGTTGAAAATGCATTTACATGATGAAAACACGATGAAGGAATTACCGTAAAACATTTTGTCGTTTACAATCGTCATTTTACAGAAACATTTCATTTTGTCCGGGTGTGTCCGGATCACTTATCGGCCTGATATCAGCAAAAACTATTTTTACTGGACTACAAATACCAGCCCTCCAACGCAAGCAGTCCATTCCAGCAGCTTGTATTCATTAAGCAGAGCCCAACAAGCATTTACTAATTCACTTTTAAACTACTGATCTCCATTTGAGCACCTTTCTAACAGCCCTTTCTAACATCTTAAACTACAAAAGTAATATATAATATCCCAATAATCGCTGCTTCTCCATGTTTAGTTCTGGTTCTGGGAGCTGGAACCCGAAGACCTGGGCGGTCCAGAAGGATGATACATGCGTTAGGCTTTAATAAAAGATGAGTTGAAGGAGTGACCAAAGCAAACAAAAATAACGCCGGCACTCCTCAGCTCGATCATTTGCCTACGTCAACAGAGGCAAATCATCTCCAAGCCTGCCTCGACTGGTTTCACAATATTACAAAAGAAAAGGAAAAACATTAAAAACATTGCTAAGACAGGAGTTGTGATCAAATATTGCTATTACGATGTTAGTGGTTCTAGATCTGATTGTAAAACTCCTGAAACACGAAATTGAATTGCTTGCACACCAGGTTCAGTCCGTCAATCTAAATAAAAAATAATTAGAGATGCAGAGCCTTTTTATATATATATATATATATATATATATATATATATATATATATATATATGAATTTGCAACACATTATTCCTACTTTTAGGTTTTAAATGTCAATATCCACTTGTAAATGAATAATTACTAATCTAGTAATCATAAGGTACTTTAGTTAAAGCAGAATTGTACCGGACAGGCACTAAAAAAGTATTTAAAGTACTCCAATAAGCTGAAATTTTAACTTAACCTCTCGAGCGACGGTATGAAAGAAAAACAAAATTATAAGTCCAAATGTTTTAAGGGCTAAACATCCAATAAATACCTCAAACTGAACAATTCATAATGTTCAAGGCGTTTTTCTTATGTAGAACAAATTAGACGTTAGCAAAGTAAAAGGAGGATTCTTCATTTGCAATAATTTACACTAGATGATCATTTCGGCCTCATCCGATGATCTGTGGGGAAATTAGGGCAAGTGTGTAATGTGTTTTATAGATGCGTTGAAGGAGCAGCGGGTGGAATATCAGTGGTTCATTTACAAATGGCATGTTAATTTGCAAACAAAAATTTGTCCGAGAATGATGAGGAAGAGAGGCAGAGTGGAGAACATGCTGGAGAATCGTGCATGCCTTCGATGAGCAATTTTCTTTCAAAGCAACTGAGGTCTAGACAGAGCTGAAAATTAGAAGTGCTTTCAAAGAAAATAGGATTACTTAAGGACGTTCTAGAGCCATCAGTTCTTCTCCAGACAACACTAAACTAATCTAATCAAAAACACTTGTCTTGTACCCTTTAATATCTCTCCGGTTGTCTTCAAACACGTAGTTTTGTCTAATACAGCAATGACTCGACAAATATTTTAAATTAGAAACATCTCTGTACAGTTCTAGGGATTGAAATGGATTTTCTGATCAAGGCCAATCTCTGCAGGAGAGTCGCAAACTAAGCTCTTTTCCTGATACTGGTTGTTGGTGTACTGGGTTTTTAAGTCAGAGTCAGGAGTGTCATCTTTGTTTTTATTTTTTAATAATGGCCCAACAAATTTCAGTTTTTCCCAATAGTGATTATTAGACTGTTCTGACTTCTGTAGCGTACGGCTGTGCATTTTAAATTTGGTTGGGAAACACAAGTTATTAGCATTTACGATGAGAACTAATCACCCAAGTTTATAGAGCAGCGGAATAACTTTTCCATTTCATTTTACTTGTATAAAATTACCTAGAAATGAACTGTCAAGTCATATCAAAGCAGAACGTAAACATTAAGCTTGGATCATGCATGATAAACTTAATAGATCCACTACAGCTCAATTCTTTTTTACACAGAAAACATTTAAATAAAGTGCCTAACAGGGGGAAAAACAGCTTTTTATGTTAAACAATTGCGACAGTTAATCCCTCTGGATTAGGGGACAGTATTTAACAACTTTGTGTAAATGTGCTTTTTACAGAAAAAAAGGTAGAATAAACTGATATTAATCTGTTAATTATTTAAGCTGTTTCATTTAACAGTCTGCTAAATCCGATATATCTTAAGAAGCACTTGATAAAACAATGAGAAATTCTAGTAATGTTTCGTCAGAACATCGAAGCAGTTTTTCAAAAACCATCTGATCCATGTAAGAGCAGCAAAATAAGGCTGGACCACTCATACTGGGACAAAATACCAGTCACTGAAAATTGAGACTGAGGCAGCTGAAGAGTGAGTTAGGTACTAAAGTGTAAGACTTTGTAATATGAAAAGAATATAGTTTTAGGCTGGCAAGTTTTCAGGGATTTAGATCTGTAATTAAGTCCAAAATTAATTCTACAACTGGCTGAGAAAGATTTAAAAATATTTTCATATTTTAAACAAGTTTGATTTTCTGCAGGGAAAAGACATTTCACAAAAAAATTGAAAAACAAACTAACATGATTATTAGCTATTTTTATATTATATTTCTTCCATTTCTACGTAATAAATAGGAAAATCTTTGTTGGCAGTTCAGACCTTTTTTTCGTAGTTGCTGACTAGATTATTGCATGGTCGCACATGTTTCTAGCTACTAATCATTAAAGTTGGAAGGCCTCCAGGCCATCATCCTAATCAGTGGCTCCCTCCAACGATCCTCTGCTAGTTTCAACACGTGACTCTGCTTGAAGTCGGAAAACAACATGTTGGTAAAATTCTTGTTAAACAGGTGTATGGAAAATTCTGGATTTAACCACATGAGCCATTGAATTTTACTGACTTGAACGTTACATCAAACTCTGTGTTCACAAATGAAAAATGTTAAACTACCTGTGAATTTGGGGAGTCCAGATGGAACCTTTTCACTTCCAATACGATACCGATATTTCAGTCAACAGTATTGCTTGATAACAACGCAATATCGGCATGAATCTTAAATATTCTTAGTACTTTTCCTGTTTGAAATGATAAAAAGGGCTTGATTAAGAGATATTACTCTAATGGAGAACAGTAGTTTACAACAACGGATATCGATCATAATCATTTGTACTTGTTAGCAGGCGCTGTCGTAGTGATCATAGTTTTGCAGGCTGGATATGAACTGCTTTATAGAAACAGTGACGCAGATTAAATGCTGAAAAGAACTGAGAGAGAGAGAGACGGAGACAGAGAGAGAGAGAGAGAGAGAGAGACTCAATTCAAATCTTCTCCCACACACTTTGTTAGAGACTCACTTTTCCCTCCTGTGAAGACCGGTAAGACCAGACAGCATTTAAACTGGCTTGACCCCAATCTTAAGAAACCTGTTTCTTAGGCAACTAAAACTATTCCTTCAATGTGACAAAAGAGAACCAGCATGATAAAACAGGAGGTTTAAAGGCTGTGGAGCTTATTTTATTTTTACAATTATTAATTTAACTAAACAAATTGCAGCCTCGCATTTTCAAGAACCCCCAACTACTCCCCTGACTTTCCAGTAAGCCAAAATTGTACTGTCAAAGATGCACAGACATTGGTGATATTTCATATCCCCACCTTCTATCTTATAAACCTTTGAAAACAAGAGATGAAACTGAAGCAAAAATGTTTTTAAAAGCATTCTTATTACCAGTCTATTAAACACCATCTAATTTTGCTCAGATCTGACCTCTAGTCGGTTTGTTATATAATAATAAGAACAATTATCTTGATTTTAAAAGTTTTTTATCCTTGCAGTAGAGTAATATTGTGCTGCAAATAGACTAAACCAGACGTTATCATCGCTTATCACAGTTAGTCAAATGAAATCTTACTAAAGAGTAACGTTAGTAACTCTCAGCTTTCAGATCTAAGACCATTACCCCAAGCATTTCACATGGTGGCGATACGATGATGCTGTGGGACATTTCAGCATCAGTGATACCAGAGAATAGAACAACATTAGCAGAATATTGAAGGACGATTTACTCCCAAATTGTCTAGCTTGAAAACTATAAATTTTGGACACAGATGGGCGATCCAAAGCTTGCTGAGTGGTACAAAAGGAAATCAGGTAACATATTTATTCCACTTAAAAAAAACAAAATATTGGTAAAACCTAAATACCACCACCTAAATCTGCATGGGGTATGAATAACAACTCAAACACAAATAAACGCAACGTTCCCCTCCCAACGACGAGTGGATCCAACTTTCTGACCCTGCGGTATCAAATCCCAATGTCCCGTCACCACCACACCGGGCGGTTTTAATAGTTAACAAGGACTGCTGATGCGAGCCTTTGACATCTCTGCGTCGTACATTTTCACTTGGGAAAAAAACGTGCGTCAGCATCCATGGCTGAGTAATCATTCGCCCAGCTGCGGATGTGTCACAGAGCGTAGACGGTGGCTTTCATAGCGGCGGTTCACTTATGCTGGGGTTCGAAAAATCTGTTTCTGATTAACCGAAACGACAAGTCAGTCTGTTTTCTAAAAGGTTACGAAGGTAATTAAACACCAGAAGGTACGAATTTCTTTTCACAGTTTGTTTAGAAATCTGTGGTTAACAAACTGTGAGGTCAATTCATGAATGGATCAATAATCAAAAAAATCTATCATTCAAAATTGTCAGTTGTAATTTTCATTTTAAGAAAATAAATCAAGAGGGGTAAAAATGATCAAAATCTGTAATTAATTTCAGTATGAAAACAATGTGAGGTTTTATTTTTAATCAATTTCACCCAGACCTGCTCATTCCTGCAATGCCCCTCCTAAACGATGACCATTAACACCAATTTCAATCCAGTTAGCCTTTAACATAGGCACACACAATTTCCCTTTAATTTTATATTATAAAATAAAAATGCACCGATCAGGCTTTTCTAACCCAAAAATTGTATTATTTATGCACCTAAACATGTTTCCCTATGGTTAATGCTACTGTAGTCAGAATATAACCATTTGTTTTTGGCATTGATGCAATTATTGAATAAATATTTAAAAATAACTCAGGTTCTCATCTCTGGTTGATTTTTGCGTCTTTAGAACCGTTTTTACATGCTCTGTATCTTCCCACGTGTGCAGAGTTTATTACGGAGCAAATGGCAGATATAGACATGACAAAGGGGCCAGTTAATAAAACACTGATATAACAGCTTATTTATCCAAGATAGAAAGTTATACCACCTGTATTTCCTTACGACGAGACATTTAATGAGATTACTAATGAACTATATATATATATATTTTCGTCTTCCACTTTTCACCGTGACATTGTTCATATTAGTACAATTAACTTAACAAAAATTGGTCAGTTTGAGAATAAGGCATTTTTCTGAAGGTCAGTTAAATATCATAACTTGTTGGAGGAGAAAAGTCAACAACATATCCATAAAGAACACCGACCCTAATTATGTGGACCTCTTGCTTATGTGCACTTCACGAAACCGGCTTATGCCAAAACCAGACCGACACCCCAAATGACATCGCTCAACCTAATCCCCTCATCACCAACCAACCTCCACCCTCCCCCCGGGTTTAATGCACCTGCAGCGTGCAAATCAAGAAACGAGTTGCATGGCTCTTTCAAAGAAAAACCCCAGCTCACAAATTTAAATTGCAGGCAAATGCATGTGGGCTTTCAGGTAACCAGGCGGAAAGGAGGCAAAGTGCGACAGCCACACCTCAAACTCTCCACCTGCATGGCCATTAAAGGGCGGACTTTGACCCAAGCGTTCAACAGCCTAAAAACATCTTATTCTGTGACCTAAAATCTTAGCAGGTTAGGTAATTTAATATACGTGTCACTGTGTGCGTTTCAGGGTTTTATATAAGCTCTCAACACAAAAAAACGATCATTTAGATGCGTTTATCTTCCATTACGATTTATTTATGGAACTGTGCAAAGAAGCAATCTTTATTTTTTTTAATAAACCCTCTATGTTTCATTCTTTATTACATTTATTAACATTATAGCCAAATGTAAAAATAAAAATGTCCTATTTTTGTGTTTCTTATGTTTGTTTCTTCACTAACAGCTATTAATACAACTAGTTTTGCATTACCAGCTTAAATCATACAAACCCCTTCTGTTATTCTAAATTTGGAGGACAGCAAGAACAGATGCAACAGTCAACAATGTCGGACGCCAACTCATTTAGTTTTGAGTGCAGACTGTGTTTGACAGCTTCGTATATCTTAATCTTAATAGCTGAAGTCTTCAATTAGTTTTTCCGTGAACATTTTTTACGTCTAGTTTAAACAAAATCCCAAACTATTTCAGTGCAGCGTGTTGGAACAACTCATCCCCCGTTAGTTGCTGTTTTATCTTTTTGGTTGAGGTGTTGGATGTTTGGACAAGAAGTTTCCCTCCGGTTGTTGATGCTGTGCAGCTGAAAGGTCATAAATGTGGCAACAAGTTGATGTTTTTACGATAAGGAGACGCAGATTACCATCTGAAAAGCCAAATCCCAGAGCAGCTATAAAAGAGCAGGGAGAGAAGAGCAAGTTAGAACCACCTTATCCCCTACTGTAACATGTCTCTGCCCAGCTTTAAAACTACAGGATTAAACAGAGATTCAAAAAGAAGTGGCTAAAGCAAAGGAGGTGGATTAGCAGTGCTAACAACTGAGGTCATAATCTTGCTGATTACAACTTTGCTGGTTAGATTCATTGAATTGTTATGTCTTGACATCGATAATAATGTCACAGCAACGGTTTTCAGTCAGAGGCCCTCTTTGGATGCGTTGCAGAACTGGCTGCTGTATAAAATCCCTTCCGTCAACATCATCACCGTCCACGATGACAAAAAGTATACTGTGATGATTTTTGATTACATTTTAATTGAGCTGAAGATTTATCCTAAGAACAACAATCAACTACTCTGTAAATCCTCTTTAGACTGCTCTTTTAGTGGATCAGAGGGTAAGAGGCACCATTTTAGAATCTAGAAGTTGTGAGTGAGACTCCAGCTTCCTCTTGCCATTTGTCGTTTACCCCTGGGCAAAGCACGTAACCCTTAGTGTCCTATGAATGTGCGCATTTCTGAGTACCAAAAGCTAATGTGGCTGTGGCGTAAAAGTATTTTAAGTGGTTAAAACGACAAGAAAATAGCGCTGCATATATTCCTATATTCTGTCCATTTACCACTTATTTTGTTTGCTAAAGAAAGGTTAGGATGACGTGTAGAGTGTTGCTGTTATCGGGTGACCGTGGCGGAAGAGAAATAAGCTTTATTAAGAATGAGATATTTCAGTTTCATCTGTTAAGAAAGGACGATTCAACTTAAACCTACAGAAAATAGACATGGAAACATTTTGAAATAATAAATAAAAAGATCATTTATAAATCAAGCGTAACTTTTAATGTTAACAGAACTGATCATCATTGCCTGTAACATCTATGATATCTTAGTGAGGGAATTAAAATGAAGCAATACTTATTTTCTTATGCATATTCTAAAGAAGAAGAAAAAAAGAAGCATATTGAAACTATATTAATGCAAAACTTTTTACGTTTGTGAGCTCAGCTGAATAACATTTTGCCTTTTTCCACAGAACGGTTGATAGTTGAAGTCGGGAAATGCTTCATGCAACGCGTTGCGGCCGTGAGAACATTTTCCTCTCATTACTGATCATCTGAACAACGAGCCGTTTCTGCTCTTGAGGATTAAACTCCAGCAAACGCTTGGTAACGTGCAAAAGTATCAACAAACAAATCTTGGAAGAACTTTTGCAGACCTCCCACACATTTTTTTTAATCCTATACCAGCGTTTCATTTTGATCATGTGATCATTTTGATCATTCAACATAGATATCTTTATCTAAACCTGAGCTCATTGTCAGATGCTGATCTGAAAATCAGCATCAATTACTTTAAAAAACAATGCTAATATTTACACATAATCTATATAGGATCTACAATGAATACATAATAGATCTGGAATCAGAATCAGGTAAGTATGTCACTTCAGTATGCACATAATATACAAAATTAATGTGAGAAATCTGGCCAAACATTAACAAATTACTATTTGAAACTCATGTATGAGTATTTTTGTGTATTCTTACTACGTACTTTACTGGAATGATTGGTGGTAGAAAGTAATGACTAATTCAAAGAGAAAGGAAATTTTCATAAACAGAATTATTAGACAAATCTTTTACAAATAAAAGTTTAAAATCCAAAGCTTAGCTTGCAAATTGCATTCAGGTCATTTGTTCGAATTAAAATAAATGGAAAATGTCAAAAGGTTCAAGAAGTATGGCTAGTTTTCTTTTGACACAATAAGTATCATTTAAATTAATCAAAACAAAGATACTTTTACTTATACCAAAGGGAAATTAAATAAGACTTAAGAGCTATATAACAACCCCTGTATTCCAGCAACATTTGTGCATTTATATTTTGTAATTAACTAGTGAGCAATCAAGTTTTTGTAGTTGTGTTTTGAGGTATAAAAGTGAAATAGTCAAGACCGGTGAACATGCTATTTTGATAAAGCAGATATATGTTGGTTTTCATAAGTCAGCAAATGGCTTTGAGAAACTAATAACTTGTTTAACTTCAATCTTCATGTCCAAGATTATCCAATATAATCTTCACGCATGGAGGACAGTAATTGAAGTGAAAACATCTCAAATACTTTCTACCAAAAAGCTTCCTTGCAATTTTCAAGTTTCACAAAGACAGATTTATTCTAAGGATTTAAGGGTTGCTAGTGAAAGGTAGAAAACGCACTAAACTAAACTCTCAGATGGAGTGTTAGTGGTGTTTACGAAGGGAGGAGACGCGATGGGCAGAGCTGCTTCTCTGGGTCCTCTGGGATGCAACTGTGACAACTTATCTGGTTACATTTCAGGCAGGCCCCGCTGAGCCGGACACGGGAGACTTCCTGCGCGAAAATCTGCGCAGTCCAACAACAAGCTCTGTCTGATCTTTCAGAACTTGTCTCAGGTTAACAGAAATCTACATTTCTGGGAAAAAAAGTGGGAAAAGGGCTGAAACAACAATTCGAATCAAAACGCATACAAAAACAATTATCACATCTTAGATGTAATTACAACATGGTTTTTTTTGTGACTTGTCGTACAAATTAGCCTAATGCATAAATAGCCGCCTGTTGCTGTACTGACATAATTAACTACGAGGGCCGATGCCACGCTGAGATTTGAGCCGTTATTTTTACTCTCCTACCCGCTGGGCAAGAATTAAGGTATTAGTTCAGTAGGAAATTATTTCCTCTCAGTGTGCCAAACTGGAGAAATATTCACAACATGATTTCTGTCCTAAAGAAGTTCAACTAGTCCCTGATTCCTGTTGATTTACCAAACAACCAGTTTAAAGATAGAAAATGATGCACTACTTGTTAAATTGTCCCTTTTTCCTCAAAGTGCTAATAGAATAGAACGTGAATAGAATAGAAATAAACTTTGTTTTCGTCCTCAAAGTGGGGAAATTATTTTGTAACGCCAGCAGTCAAAGGCAAATATAAAAATATTTAAGGAGATAAAAAGAATTTAAAAAAACGTTAAATACTGTACAGTAAGGGCAGCAGCTCAGATATTGTCCAACAACGGTGTTATTTTAGATGGAGTCCATATCCTGTGCAACAAAGTAAAAGAACAAACTAAGATGAAATGGCCTTAATACAATAATAATAACAATATTTAAACAATCATTTGATTCAGTTTTAGCATTCAGTCTATAAATTAAAATTTACCATCACTTGTGAATCTGGGTAAACATCTTGCTTTGGTATTTTCCCACGTTTTCCTTTTTGGATTTCGATGAGATAATGGATCAAAAGCATCATGTTGTTTTTAAGTAATCAGCCTTTACAGTTGTGTTTTAGATTATTCATTTGTCAATCATCGTATATTCATCAACTTAGGAAGTGTCTCTAACCCAATATGATGAACTTCTCACCAAACCACTAAAAGAGAACCCAGATAGAGGAAAGTCACTTCTCAACGCTTGCGACCTTTGATGGAGGCAGGAATCAATCACTGGTTCACATTTCTGCCGAGCGTGTTCTCCTTTTTTTTTTTTTATTCAACTCCACAGTTATATTAACAGAAACTGAAGAAAAAAAACTGCAAGAAACTATGGAAATCTTCTGAAATTTCAAGGCATATACCGGTTGTGTTTTACATGCAACTACAGTTTCCCATATTCTCTGAATCTAACACGACAGTGGAAAACGTCTTTGCTCTACAACAGATGCTAACATCGATGCTCTTCATCTTCTCCACTCTTGGTATTTGAGTCAATCATGCACTGGCTGCTTCGGCAATGGCAGCCAATAGCACCTTAACTAGCTCCCTAAGCCGCATTTTATTACTAATGTTTTCGATATGCTAAAAGGAAAAGGAAAATCTCTGTATTTAGGAAATTTCCACAAGAAAAAAGTTATATTTCACAAAAAAAAAGGTCTGGAATTTTTTTGTGTGTATTTTTTTTATATCTCCTAGAAAGCAGTTGGAGATATATTCCCCCCCCAAGTGTTCATTTAACTCAAAGTGACTTCTGTGAAGTTATCCAATGATCACAATCTGATAGATTTGGAGAATGTTTTCCCAAGGTAGATAAGCCAAATATTGGCTTATCTACCTTGTAAATATATGGCTTTCTTGATCTACCAAGTAAGACAAAGCAGATGCTCTTATCGTGTCAAAATGCATTTTATGCCCCATCGTCACATCCAAAACGTGGGTAAAAAGTTTGTTTCGTTACGATCTCATTTAAAGAAAGAAAGGCAGCGTTTCCGCTGCCGTCTTTCAATGCAACCTGCTCTAAATCTTTTGTCATTGTGAGAAGAACAAACAGGCAGCTTCAGTCAAACTAGTTCTGACAGGAAAAGCCTAATGAGCGCGACAAAAAGACTCGGTGGAACAAATAACCGTAGAAAAAACCCCGCTGCCATTCACAAACAAAACAAGAAGAAACGCCGAGACTCATTAGGAATACATTTAAACAGTTGATGACTTAAAAAATAAATAACCCAGCGCTACATGTTAAACTATGTTGTGGCTCTCATTGTAAACAAAACCAAATCTCAGATTTTTGTGGTTTCTTGCTCAGACCTTTTTAGATGACAAGACATGCCACTAATTATCTCTTTTTTCCCCCCTCTTCTAACCAGACAGTGAAATCTGATGCTGGAAAATCTGATAAACTATTACTAAATATAGGGGCACATTGGTCAGATATCTGCTGACGGCATACAGAGAAAGGACAAAGATCGCTCTCAGTGCTGCAGGTGTAAAAGGTACAGTAGGCCAGAAAAGACCAGCAGGGCGTGTCTTTGGAGACGTGTCACAGAACTGACTTTAAACGTCCAGAATGGCAGCAATTTCTGAGAAAAGTTGCATATAAAAACTGCATACATCAGTTGCTTCCTGCAATCTCACAACAGAAGCAAACATTTTATTGTTCAACACTAAAAAGGATGACTAAAAAAAAGTCTATAGTTTACAGCCAAAGATGTAGACAATAACAACTAATGTGCATTTAATAAATTGCAACTCTATTCACGTAATGTTTTATGTAAGTCCAGTTATTTAATAAGGCATCTTTTGTGAAGTACACCGGTTTAAAGAGACAGAAACAATGTCAATGAAATCACGTCTCCTTGACATATATTTAAAAAAAAGTCTGACTGTTCCCAATCAAAAACCTTTAAAGCTCCAGAAATTATATTACACCTATTATACACCTATAAGTAAGCAAATGCAAATCCTCTACCAACAAAAACACAAAACAAAAAGAGGAAACTGTTGGCGTGGGTTTAAAAAACAAACAAAATCAAGAGGAGACTGAGACACTACACTCTCGTGATGCCAAGGAAAGAAAGCCAATATGCCTGATTTACTTTCTATAACTGCAACTTTAACCCTTTCATGGAGCAAACATGCTTTTAATGGTCCATTTTACTTCTATTAGTTTGATAACAATCAAAGTCTATCAAACATTTACCAAGACGAAAAAAAAATGGGTTCCTTGCATTTAATTTAGAAAAACAGGCTTTGATTCTTCTTCTCTTTTTTTTGAATAATAAGCAAAAAAAAGCATGTCAGACATAAGAAAATAAGTAAAAACAATGACTGTGTTAGCTAGTAAAACCATCAGTCAGTGTTTCTTCTATAAACAGTTGTGATGACTATTTTTGTTTGTTTATTTGTTATCTTTGCTTAAAGCTGATAAACTAAAAATGTATCAGTCACTACATATGAATATTATAAAATACCTCTGATAGCTTTGATGGAGATACTAGTTTATATAGTACAGATATATAAGAGTTAGTAAGAATGAAATATTATATATATATATATAATTAGGATATAAAAATATAAACTCGTAGAATATGCAGAAAAATACTAAGGATGAGATTTTTTTCTTTTCTTTTTTGTCAATAGTTTTATTATCAACTCAGGATTTTAAATTAAAGAGGATTGAGTTTAGTATAAGTTTTGAGCGTTCCTAGAAAGGAACGCTTCACGTACTCTCCGTAAACCGCAGCTGCTATCACTTGAACGCAACATTAAATCACAGAAGTGACTCCAGGTGAGTTTATTTATTTGTTTGTATGTTGGTGTACCTCAGGTGGGCTGATGTTGAACGCTTCCGCTATCTTGGCGTACAGCTCCTTGACGTTGCTGAAGCCCTCGATCCTCCCGGTCGGGCTGCCGTGCGCCAGCTGCGTGTGGAACACTAGCTTCGGCCTCATGCCGGCAGGTGGCGGCGGCAGCCCCGCGCCGTTCACGGCGGATTTGCCCGGGCCGCCCGCACCTGCATGTCCGCCGCTCACCTCCTCGTTCTCCACCAGGTGCTCCTTCGCCTTGTTTTTCTTCTTCCACGGTCCGTACGGCATTGTGTTTGTCCTGTTGTTTTTCTGTGTCCGCTTCACCGACAGCGTAAATGAGGCTGACCTGTTCACTTCGGAGCAAAACGGTCGAGTTTCGTCCTTGTTCACTTCCTCCTCGGTGTCCTGCTTCCTTCGCTCCTCACCTGCGCTAAGTCGACTTCTGACGTTCTCATTTAAGGTTATTAATAAGTCCGAAGAGAATTTCCTCCAGGTAAGAGGATGAAACCTGCGGACTGCTGGCCAACAATAGCTGCTCTGTTTTGTGTATCAGGCGTGTTGTGGGGCGCATGCGCAGCAGGGCAGGCCCGACTGCACCTGTGCAACACCTCAAAAACAACCAGGATCATCATTCACCTGGAATAAGGAAACAATGATTCATTTGTATGGATTTTGAATCTACATAGATTCGTCACAATATTATGGGGGGGGACAATTTTTGATTTATTCGTTTTTTTATTGAGCTTGAAAAAAAGGCTAGTTATTAGAGAGCACCTCTAGTTGGAGTATTCATAAATGTTTAACAACTACACTCTATTTCTATAGCCATTTTTCATTAATTTCCTGTTGTTGGAGAAGTAATTGTAAGGGAAAAAAACCCCTCAAATAAGCTGTTTAACCATGTTGATGACTGTAATGGAGGTTTACCTTGTCCAGGGTGAACCCCCACCTCTCACCCCATGACCTCTGCAGATTATTAGCAGACCCTCACGACCCCACAAGGATAACTGGGTTGGAAAATGGATGGATGGATGCATGTAATGCACAAAATGTTTAGTTTTATCAAACCGAAGGTATGATTATTCACATTTTTCACCCAAGGGGTTTTAATGGCGTCTGAAGCGTCTCACTTTACAAATTTTTATTTTTTGATTAAAGCAATGTCCAGTTTTGCGGTGAAGGTCCAGAATATCCGACGTGCTTGACGTTCAGTATGAAGTTTTTGATGATTTGGCATCCAAAGGCGTCTGCTGCTGTTGCTCCACTGTGTTTTGTCATCAGGTGATTTAGGCAAAATTAAGCAAAATGTGGTACCTGCCTGCTCAGGTTCACAGATTTATTATTAGTGTTTGTTATAATACTATAATCGAGAGCAAAAAGTTGCTCATTTTCAATTAAAATCAGCTGACAGAATACATTTAGAAAAGACTGCCACATCATGTTTTTAGGGGGGGGGGGGTTGGGCAAAGAGGTTCTAATTCGTGTTTTCTTCAAATATGCTCAAAAGATACAGATAAGTAAAAGAAGAAATATTCAGTTATAAACGGCTAGATAATAGATCCAATTAAATAATTTATTAAAAAGAGTGGCCTAAAGGCATTGTTACACTTGCACAAAAGAAACTGGGCAAGGCAACTTCTTAGGATGCCACCATTGAAGGGGTTTTCAGAAGACCATGAGAGAGTAATAGCTATTCTTTCCTGGATCTCCACCAAGACGACCTGATTAGTCGACGCAATCTCGGTCACCGCTTCTCAATCCGGTGACTGAGATGCCCTGACCATACATCGCGTCATTTTCTAACTTCGTAAAGAGTTCTGTCCTTTTAGACAAAGATTTCACAGAGACGGGATTACCAGCTGGAAAGCTCCCATGCTGAGCAGGTGTGTTTACACTCTACCCTCCTTTGGATGGTTGTGACTCAGCGTTTGCACAAATCTTCAACACATGCTAATCCACTCACAAAGTATTTAAAAAGACAGAAGCATGAGGGGATACAAACATTTGTGATTAGATATATATATAGATAGATTGATAGATTAAAAGAAAAGTGTCGCCCCCTGGTGGGCAAAACAGCAGCTTACACCAAGAAAGCTATATTTACACACATAATTATCAATATATTAATTTTTAACAACACGCTCAGCCATTATATATTTAATTTTCATCTTTGCACATCAAAAAATTTTAACATCAGAAAATTCACATTTGACTATCAAAATATAGATTAGATGACATATAGGTCTCTTATTTTCATATAATTTGATTTAGAGGAGAGATTTAATTTACATGGGCTGCAAAGAAAGCTTTTTTCTTTTCTTTTTTGCAATACTGCTACACAGACTAAGTTTTCCTAGGCAGCGAGTTCTGAAAGGATCATATTAAAGCACAGCTTGTTCAAATTCAAGTCTTGCATATAAAATGTTCAAAATGTGCCAAAACAATAGCTAAAACTGAACTAGGCAGCTTGGACCACACATAGCAGGAGAGCCTCTGGTCTGAAGCGTACAATACAAGAGATTGTGATCCCAAAATCGTGTCTAACGAATTCCAGGGGAAAAAATTCAAAATGTTCTGTCTAGTTCAAAAGTCTTCCCAGCCATTGTGGGGATTTTTTGGCAGCAATTTCCAACTAAAGGGCCGCTTACATAAAGTGTGTAGTTGCACATAACAGTCAGAGCTCAAGCAGTCTCTCACTTGCACTTGTATCAGCTTGGCAGCATGCACGATATCTATAAAAAAAATAAAAACAACGACACCAAATAGCTCAAAAATAGAGGCCACACATTCATCCGTCTGTGCACTCAGAACTGTCCTTGTGGTAAAAAGTGTCTCTTATCTGAAGTGACCTCCCTTGTCAGTCCTGGTCCTCTCCTCCTATGTGGGTAAGTGCCGTTTCAGCACGTCCTTGGCGTTCCCGGGCAACGTCTCTGGAAAATTAACATCAAACTCCACCACCAGGTCTCCTCTCTGCTCAGAGTTCTTTGGTAACGGCAGGCCTTGTCCGGCTACGACTTTCCTCATGCCAGGCTTGATGACGTCCGTGATCTTCATGTTAGACGTCTTCCCGTCGATAGAGGAGATGGTGACGGAGCATCCGCACAAAGACTGCGAGAAAGAAAGCACATTGGATAACTGATCTCCAAATCCACCTTAAATGCACATTTTCACAAATTCATTCTTAAAGTTATGAAGCCAAAAATGAACAGCAGAGGTGTCAAAATCCAGATTCAAGCACCTGCATGTTTTTAATAATGTGTATCTGCTCCATCGAAGCTGATTTAAATGGCTAATTAGCTCCTCGTCATGTCAGAGCATTACACAGGAGCCTGACAATGACTCAGCTTTTTCATTCAGTTGCATAGAACTATTGAAACATGTCAGACTGGCAGGACATTAGATAAAAGGCAAATGTTTCACGCAGAGGTGACATGTTGGATCTTATACCAACATTGTGAGGTTCTAAAAATGGCACTAATGCATCTAAAGGATCTAGCTTGATAAAAGGGAAAAAGTTTTATTTTAGAGCCAGTAAGTTTTAAGAATTAAAAAATTATCCCCTTTTCATTTTCTTTAATAACCTAAAACATAATCTGACATAAAAACAATAATATTCAACATTGTAATATTAATGATTATTGAGCTTTTATAGAAGCATAGTTTCAAGCTGTAGACAAATAAAAGGGGATTTCCCTGAGCAGAATAAATCATTTGTAACACAAATTTATTAAATAGATATGTGGCCCTCCTACAGGCAAAAAAGAAAAAAAGGATGAAGTGAGTGAGGCAGGAAGAAAGTAAATATATTTAATCACTGAACAGAGATACAATGATAGAATAAAACTATGAACCAAAATGACTAACTCAGAAAAACTATGACATCTGTTTGATTACCTGTTTGTTAGATCTCCAAGCTGCTTCCCTCAGTAAACATTGCTCCAGACTTCCTTCGCTTAATGCATCACTTTCATAATGTGGACTTATATGTCATATTCGTTTGAACCTAAATATCTATTTAACAAAATGAGCTACAAGGAAAAGTTGTCAAATGCTTTCAACGTGGATAAAAAAAAAAAAAGTTTTCAAATAAATTATGAACATTTGCGGACAACATATTTGTCTTTTTAGTGTTTTCCTTTGTAGATTACCACTCTAATTAATTTATTTGTGTCTGCAGAATGTAAACAAAAAAAAATTGCATCTCACTGTCAGAAAAAACCACAACACTGTACCAGTTTGGCATCGCAGAAATAATTATAGCTTTGTTGTTGGTTAATTACTAGTTACCACCTATAATTTATTAAGCCCCACTTTCTGAATGTATTTGAATTTCTAATGACAGCTTCCTGATTCATTTATAAAACTAATAAAAATAGCATTTTGTGTCTTTCTTTCTGCCGGTTTAAGCCCAAACAATGGAGTAGACTTTAGTTTACTTTGATTATCAGCAATTTACAGTTCGCGTTCTGAGTCACTTTGGGTCTTTTGACAAAACATGGGTAAAAATAAAGTTTTTTTCCCCTTTTTCTGTACAATCATGGTAACCATGTTCACTTGAGTAGTATTGCTTTGTTCAGTGATGTTTTTATAGGTATAGGTATAGGTTCTTAACAACTCAGTTTCAGTCAGCCTGATGCCTGAACTTTGACAGGACCATTTTAACGCCGTTATTCTTTTTCTTTTAGGTATTCTGCTGTAGAGGCGTTGCTATTTGTTTTCTGGACTATTAAAAGCCTCCCATTAGAGTTGTTAAGTTCCTCACTTGGTACATGGTCTGTAAAAAAATAAATAAATAAAAACCCATCACCCTGCAACCATCATGCCTACTGTTTTTATGCGTTTTAAGGTTAGGAAGCTGGGATACCTAAACACTATTGCTACTTGATACTCTATTGGCTAGCATTTGCAAAGCTCATAAGGGTCCCGTATTGCTTTGAGGAGGGTGGAAGGAACCCCGCCATACAAAACAACTACAAATGTGCCGACTGCTTTACGGCATAAGTCACTTCCCCCGTTTCTTATTTTCAACATCATCATTTGACATTGTTTCGGCACAATTAAATTCATAACTTCAACGCTATTCATCCTTCACAAAACCACTGAAAACAGAAATATACTTGAATCCAAATTCAAGCGACCGGGGGATCAGGATTTTACAACGCTATGCGCTGGTCCTCATGGGAAATGCAGTGTTCTTTCAGGCAAAACATTACAGCTTTAGTCCATAGTGGCCGACAAAAATCGACCTAAACTGAAAGTTCTTTAGTGTTGCTTTAACGTTTGTGCTAA
The DNA here is from genome assembly GCA_032876305.1 of Orestias chungarensis. Lineage (NCBI taxonomy): Eukaryota > Metazoa > Chordata > Actinopteri > Cyprinodontiformes > Cyprinodontidae > Orestias > Orestias chungarensis. Next base: position 142,865 of record JAVLVB010000526.1, read on the forward strand.
GATTTGTTTCACTGTCCATATAAATGCAAATTGAGGTGAATTTGGTGTTTAAATGATTAAAATAGTTCTAAGCGTTTTTGGAGAGGACTACTGCATTCACTTCACTGACACTAGACCTTTCTCATCGCAATCCTATCTATCAGTCCTGTCCTGAGCCTTCATACTTAACATGTTAAGGACGCCTGAAGAATCTGGGATGGCGCCGTTAGATTTTTTTCATTCCTCCGAAATAATGAACCTTCGTATGAAAATGACCTTCCGATCTTTGTCAGAATTGATGTGCAGCCGTATTGTGTTTTGTAAGTTTGTTTCTGATGTCTTTCAAGACTATTGATCCTTTTCTTTCATGAAAACTACAATTTCTTTTCCGCTTTCTGCTTGACTGTCTTCTTGTCTGTTCCCGTTTTTAACTGTTACTCGAACAGGGTCTGCAAGATGTTGCTTAACATTAACGAAAAAAGGAATCCTGGTTGTTAGTCATACTGGCTTAAAAGCGCTCAGTTATTTTACAGCACCTGGAAAGTGAGCTGATGCTCACTTTGATTGCTCTCCATGAATTACATTGAGCACAGCTGATCTGCAGCTTGCTTGCATGATAGGATCACGTTTTTCAAAAGAGGTGATATCCAACGCTAAGATCCGAGCTGAGTGGGAGGAACCGTGGAAGCTCTTCTTATATCACCCTCACGTGGGCGACAGTCGCCCCTCTGTAGAAACAGCTCACATTTATCAATGTTGATCATCCAGATTGTATGATTATGGAGCTAAACTGAGAGTATTCATCTGTCTTTTTAAACTCTCCAGGCAGACCACCTACAGTTTATTGATTGTGAACAGGCTTGAGACGTTGAAGCTGCGGGCTCACAGGTGAATGTTCTGAAACGTACTTATGTGACTAATTCGTCTCCAGCTTCTACTAAAACAACGTTTTACCCAAAGTGCTAGAATAGAAATCACCTTACCTGTCTTAGGCTCACACGAACTGGATAGACAATGTTGGAGCCTTCCCTCCTGAAGTGAGGGTGCGGTTTGTCCTTGATGACGAAAACGATGTCGGCTGGGATGGTGTTGGGCGACTCGTCTCCCTCCCTTGGGAACGTGATCTTGGTTCCCTCTTTCCAGCCCCGCTTTATCTCAATGGTGAGGATCTTATCCTCCGCCCGCATGGTCCTGCCGTCTGGGTTGATCCTCTTCCGCGAGATTTTCATTTTCTTGGTACAGCCCTGGAAGACCTCCTCCAGGGTCACCCTCAGTTCGTGGATGATCGGCGGGTCCTGTTTCCGCCGCTGCTGCCCTCCGTGCCCATCCCGCGGAAAGCCGTTCAGGTTGAAGCTGGTGAACGAGCCAAAGGGGTCGTTTCCGTCCACCTCCATGTCCTCGTCGTCTCTGCCGTTCGGCTTGCGGCCAAAGAACATCTCGAAGGGGTTGGAACCGCCGAAGAAGGTGGCGAATGTGGCGTGAGGGTCCCCGTGGAAGGTGTAGGTGAAGTTGGTGCTTTGTCCATCGGGAGCAGGTCCGTTTCCTCCCTTCAGACCTAAAGGGGAAATAGAATAGTTCATCAATAAGTGTTCACTGATTTACTCCTGATTACTAATTATAAATCTGAGCTACAAGCTCATATAATAACAGAAATCGTCATTGCAATGTTATTTTGCTCATTGTTGACATCACAAAGAACTAGTTGGAAGGTACTAAGTGTTTAAAGATATATTTTAAGAGTTCTTGCGCTTTATTTTGGATCCTGATTCAATACTTAGCAAGAAGAACAGAGTCTCACTGCAGTAAAAGCTCACACTGGAGCTAAATCACATTAACAGAAATGCTAAAGTTCACATAAAACAGGATGCACAGAGAGGGGAAAAAGGAAAACTGGCGATGTATCAAACTTGATATCGTCATTGCAAGATTTCTCAGACTAACCGTACGACCATCCTTCAGATGTAAGAAGCTATCTCTATATCATTAATATAGGCGAGAATTGAAACATAGGAAGAACGACAGACAGGGTGTTTGCTTTGGCAAAGCTCGTCTGAACATCATGGCCCTATATCTTACAATCACTCAAAAATGAGACCCTAAGATCCACCATGTTACAAAAAGCCTTCGCTCCCCCCTCCAACGCATTGAAATCAGCTCTTCCATTAACTTTCATGAGCACAGTTGTATAATAACTATTAAATACTGGTACAGTGACAGAATATCGGCAGCATTATAAATCCAGTTTGGAGATTTTGTCACAACTAAGAGACAGCCGCTCCAACATGAAGTGATAGGCCATGTAAAACCAGCCTATGCTGAGGAGCGTGGAGCACAGAGCCTGGCGGTTTTCTGCTGTGTTAACGGCGAGAGAGCCTCAAACTTCATGCAGCCTTCAGATTAGTTCAGCAGACAAGTTAAATACAATAATAAAGACATAAGATTTCCTCACGTGTAGAACAGCAAATGGAACAACAAAAGAAAACTGGAAAAACCACTCAGTTCTTCAGACTATCTGTGTTGGTTTATTAAGTGCTTCATAGCTAGGGTTACCAGCTATTCCCCAGGTTGTTTTCGCTCCTAACGTTCCCCTTTTCTTCTTTATTTGCTACTACGTGATCCAATAAATGTTGTGGAATTAATACCAACTTACAGACGCCAATGTGAACAAAAAGGAATTTAACCAAACTTTCCCAACAATCTATCAGTTAATGTGTGATCAAGTGAAAGTGCTCCATAAAATGACATTGAATTGAATGGGTGTGAAAACACAAACAAAAATAACTAAACCGCACATAAAATACAATTCCAATAGTATTCATTTGTTGTTTTAGACATTTTTTTCTTGTTTTAACTTACGGATCCAAAATTTTATCTATAAAGTATAAAACCGATTTCCTATTCTGGGTTGTTGTTTCCTATATTATATTATATTAAAATATAATAAAATATATTATATTATATTATATTATATATTGTCTTGGCTTTAAGAAGCAGGATTATTATTGTTGAAAATATTGTTCTTTTTCTAGCCGAAATTTATTTCAGACCTTTTACTGCAATCATCCAGTGATGTTGAAAAATAACCAGATAGTTCCAGTTTTTCAGCCAGAGCCATCTGGGCCGATATTTTCTTTCCACACATTGCTCAGTTTTTACAAAATTCTTGTTTTTGGGACCTCAAACCAATATATATATATATATATATATATATATATATATATTTTTTTATTTTTTTGTTATATCATAACTATTATGTGATCCGATGTGAAAATGGATTGCAGGCATTTTCAAAATGAATTATCTATCAGATGATCTAATGCATTGAGATCATCTTTGTTATTACTGTAAAATTGCATTTTATGTTAAAATCACGATGGTCTAAATATCAGTTTCCAGGCCCTGCTGGTTGCAGAGAAGGGTTTGAATTAAAGCCAGCTGTCTTTTATCCAGCTCTAGGAATAACTGCAATCATGTTGACAGCACAGTGGGAGAAATAGCCTTAAAGCAGACATTACCTTCTTCTCCATACTGATCATAAATCTCTCTTTTCTTCGGATCACTCAGGACTTCATAAGCCTCAGCAATTTCTTTAAATTTGTCCTCGGCGGCTGCGGACTTGTTTTTGTCAGGATGCCATTTCAGAGCCTGTTTTCTGTAAGCTTTCTTTATGTCCTCCTCTGTGGCTCCTTTGGAGATCCCCAGTGTCTTGTAGTAGTCTCTGCCCATTTTTGTTGTTTTCTTTTTTGGGGGGGGTTTATGAAAATAATAATCACTGTACAAATATTTAAAAAAATGTCTAAAAGAAAAGGCTGAGTAGCAGCTCGATGAGGGCTCTGGTCTGCCAGGCGGATGGTTGTCAAAGAGGAGTGATGAAGAATAGGAAGCCGCGGATGGGAACACGGATCCCGGAGAGAAACATGGGCTTTCAGCCGCTGCTGTGGATCTTCTGCTGTCTCATCCGTGGCTGGATGACTCGCTTTAAATAGACCACAGATCCCTGCTATGCAGACTGAGCTGAAAACAAGTTGGACGCATCTAACTGATCTGCATCCGGGTTGACGTCGACACGTTTTTACTACGTGTTTTTAAGTCTTAATTTTTGTCATCAACAACAATAATAAAACAAACATTTACAATAGAAGCATTTGTAAAAGAGGTTAGCATTTATTTTATTTCATATTAATTTTATTTATTTTAATTTAATTTATTTAGCTTATATTTATTTTAATTTAATTGTATTTAATTTAACCAACATAGAATAGTATATGATAGAATAGAATAGAATAGAAGTTAACAGAACAGCATAGAATAGAAATTTGCGTGATTGTTGAACATTTTCAACATTTGATCAACAACCTGTTCCATTTAATCGTCCACTTTTTATTTTGAAGGGCTGCTTCCGGTGTCGTTGACTCCAGCTTGACTCGTCGGGCATGAAAGCCAAGCGGCTGTTTCTAGAAAACTAATGCTGAGCCTCGTCATTTCTATATGAAGCTCTTTTACTCTGGCTGCTGGCGGAGGTGAGCGGGGAAACCGAAAAGTTCACGCACGCAACGTTTTACCTGTGTGACGTCATCGCGTAAAACTACACCCACACCTCCCTCCCTGCCGAAAAAGATCACCTGTCAGAAATTAGAAGTTAGAAATAGTACCTTTTTATTTCTTTCGTTCAGTGGATTTTAAAATATATCAGGAATTTCTCAGGTCAGGTTGAACCAATAATACAGTAACATAATTAATACACGTTTTTAACACCCTACACTACTCTAAACACTTTTTTCAATTTGGAAAAAACCCCTATGTTGCACAAAATTAAAGTGAAGTTTGATTTTGTGAAAGAAAACATTTAAAAGCTAAAAAGTATATATGTGTTACTTCAGAGTTGATTGATCATGAGTATATCTTAAATGTCTACCTGGTTTTGCTTTTATTACAGATTAACTGGGATTCTCCTGAATAAAGACGTTGTATGGTTTCTCAGAGTCTGGAGCCATCTGGTGTAGCAGAAGCACAAGAGTGACTCACAACAAATGAACAAAGACTGTAAGGAACCTTGTTAAAAAACATGCAAACCACACAACCATACAACACATACACATCTAAGGGAAACTTAGAAAGACTGATTGCACTAACAGTATTATTATTTTTTTTTTAGTGTAGGAGGAAGCTGGAGTACTCAGAGACCTCCTAATGATGCTATGCAGAAAATGCAATGCATACAGAAAGACCCCAGACTGGGATTAGAAGGACCTTCTTGCTGCAAGGCAACTGTTCCTGCATCTGTGCAAGCATATATCCCATCTTTGGGAAATTATTAACCCAAATCCGCAAATAATGCAACTTTGTTTTCTCTTTGATAGTTTATTTTAAAATTCCTCATTGTAATTCTGACTTCAACGTCTCTCTTTTCAGGTTTCTAACCATATACGACAAGAGAGAGATTTAAAGACCGGCAAGAGTTGGATTATGGCTGTTTGCTAACAACTCATGGTGTAATCCAGGTTATGTTACTGTAGAATATTTTATCTTCCGCTCGGAAACTGAGCTGTTATAGCCAGACAATCTCATGAAGCAACAGTCTTTAGTCAGAGGCCTATTTAGATTTTTTTGCAAGACTGACTGCTGCCAGAGATTCTTCCTCTCCACAGCATCATCAACCACGATTACTTACTTACAGTACATTATAAAACTTAATTTTAAAAAACTGTGCCTGTTTAAATTAAACTTGGTGCAAAATATATGTGATGGGCCAGAATTCATAGCACTGGTTTATGGAAGAGCAGCAAAACTGTAAATTATCTTTTCAAGTTATACTGTTTGCGCATAAATCTTGAAATTTGAAGTCAGCACTGAGTCAAATGATATAATACTTAATAAAACTTCTTTAGAGTCCATTTTACGAGCAGTTTTCCATTTCTCTGACTCAAGACCTAAATAACATTTTAACATAATGAAATATGAAACATTATTTCCTAATTACACTTTAAAAAAAAAATTTTTTTTACCTCTTATATGTTTACACAATGAGGAAAAGAACACTATTAAATATTACATGCACATATACTGATAATAAATATTATCAACCCAAGAGAAAGTCAGCGTTGTTAAGGACACTGATGGCCTCTCCTGCAGCTACATCGCCCCCTGTTGGAGGTGAGTATATGCTTGCAGCTCTGCAGATGAGTCAGCAGAGCTCCAGGTCAATAATCTTGCACCATCATCCGATTTATCATTATGGTGAATGCGGTCTGCGATTGAAGAACAGTCAGGTTTTGCATTTTATATTTCTGTCTTTAAAATAACTACAACAAACAAACAAGCATTTTCTTCATGAAGCAGAAGCATGGATCAGTTCCGAGGATTGTTTGTCAAACTGGACCAGAACAGGGATGGCTTCATATCGGTGGCAGAGCTCCACGACGAGATGAAGAAGCATGGGATCATCTCAGGAGATGGGAAGGTCCAGGTAATGTCCTGCACGTTCTTAGAGTGTGTCTGCAGGTGAATTATCTGTTTTAAGGGGCATTTTCTTGTAGAATATCTTCGAATCCTATGATGAAAATAAGGATGGGCTGCTGGATTATAAAGAGTTTCTCAGCTACATGATGGACAGAGAGAGGAAATGGAAAATTCATTTTCATGACCTTGACAAGAACAAATGTGGTGAGTTTTTTTCAGTGAATGCAACAATTACCAGAACTTCTAATACGATTTTTAACGCTTTGTTTCCCCTGTTGGATTATAATCTGCCGATATTCTACAAATATGCATGTAAAGAACATTCCTCTGTGAATTAAACATGTTCCATTTATAGTCATTTTAAAAATGGAAGGTCAGACAGGTAAAAGTTTGCAGGGCGGTATGAAAGTGTGTTCGTGGTGCACACACAAGTGACCCTTGCTCCTCATAGAGAAACTTCTGTCATGGCCTGACGACTCCCAGGAAGCATGGAGGACGGGTGAAAGCGCTGTGTGTTTGTAATTTCTCTGTATCTCTTCTCTGATCAGGAGGGATTGACCAGGAGGACATCATATGTTTGTTTAAGGAGTTAGGAGTGGTCATATCAAAGCCGAATGCAAAAAAAATTATTCAAATGTAAGATTTATTTTGCTCACTTTTACCCCATTAAAAATAAGTTAATAAGTAAATAAACAATATTGGACGATTCCAAGCAGAAGTTTAAACTCCTGTCCCATCAGCAGTGTCTCACTGGTGGTGACAAAATGAATGATTTTCGCAGAGGAACATTTAATCAAATATTTATATATGTTTGAGTCTTCATAAACATTTCCATCTATTGGTGGATTTAGAGAAAATCAACAGTATATTCAACCATACACAGACAGTTCCTCAAAAGAGTTCCAATGTTTGTAAAACAACTTTTTTCTGGATGAGATGTTTGAAAAAACAAACCACACAACTGATGAGATTCATGCCCACAATGAGCGGATATAAACTTCTGAATGGACCTTTACATGCATCTCAGTCTCTTGTCAATACTTATTTTCCTTTTGTTTGAAAATATTAGTAAAATAGGACTGTGGAACAGATTTTTATCAGTTTTCTGGGTATTCAAGAAAAGCAAACCTGGCAATAAACACTGAAATAATCAAAGCTTTTGAAATTCTAACAGTCAACATGAACCGTTGGTTTTCCATCGCAACATTCATTTTCTGTAACTCTGTTTTACCAGGATGGACAAGGACAGGTCCAATACAGTAGACTGGGGTGAATTCCTGCACCACGTCATTCTTAACCCCGTGGACAACATTGGAGAGCTTGTTTCTTCATGGAAACACAGTCTGGTAAAATTTTCCAATTCATTCTGATATTTAAAAAACTGAGACGCTGGTGTTATAGGAGATCTAAATCTCTGTGTTTCATCAGGTTTTTGATGTAGGAGAGGGTCGCACGATGACCATCGAGTTCCCGGACAGTATGTCTGGTTTTGGCGCATGGAGGACGTTTGTTCTATCAGCAGGTCTGGCAGATGTGGTTTCCCGCACCGTGACGGCGCCAATAGACCGACTCAAGACCCAACTTCAGGTCAAGCAACGTTTTTTAAAAGCTTTGAAAATATTCCAACAACAATTTTTATAGTAGTGACATAAAAACATCTCTCCCTCTCTGGGTTGGAAGTAAGCCTCTACCTAAAGCTGAGGAGTATTTTAGTTCCTTGTTAACGACGAACCATTGAATGGAAAGGAAAATAGTCAGACAGTAAAGTTGCGCCGCTTTGGATTACTGTGGTAAAGAAAGAACTGAGCCGAAACAAAGCTCTGGATGTACTGGCCCGTCTAGGTTCTGAGTCTTGGCTATTGGAATGAGATATAAATCAAACCTTAGGGTAAAAGGAATCAATTGATGTGGTTCAGGTATTTGGTCAGGCTTCATCTTGGGGCGCCTCTTTTTGGAGAAAGACTCTTAATTTACAGGACAAACTTTGTATACCTTTTGGCCTGGAAACACTTTGGGATCCCCTGGAATGAGCTAGAAGATATTACTGGGGAGAAGCATGTCTGGGTTACCCTCTTTGACCTGTTAAGCCTACAACCCGATCCCAGAAAACAATGGATATGATTGTTATAAAGAAATATGAAAAGTTTAACAGAAACAGAATACCAATATATATTTTTGTGCTTTACTTCTCTGTTAAGGTCCAAGGATCCAGAGCCGTTTCCCAAGGCTTTCAGGACCTGAAAGGAGGAGGTATACGGTCGATGTGGCAAGGCAACGCTGTCAATGTATTGAAAGGCACTCCTCAGTCCACACTGCAGTGTCTCATCTATGCACAGGTGAGGCATGTCTGAGCATTTTAATAAATCGTGAATGACTTCTTGTCTCTAAGCAGCTCTGTTTCACCCAGATGAAAGTTTACACCCAAAACAAAAGCCAGGAGACTCTGACGGTGCAGCAGCGCTTCGGACTGGGTTGCGTGTCTGGAGCGGTGGCCCATGCCGTCTTCTACCCATTAGAGGTATCAGAGACCCCTCTGAGGTTTTAATGTTTGAGTTAGTTGAAATATGTTGACTTTATTAGTGATAAATTTCAAAAGGTCATTTTTGACAATCCTGGTAAAGGTGTGCAAACAGTATTGAGCTAAATCCATCTTAATTGATTAGAAGGAAACGGCAATTTAATTTGTGTACATGGATCCAGTTGGTGTAAAAACAAACTGCAGGATAGGATCTTTTAACTAATTTGACACAAAATCCCACCAGATCATCTTAAGTCCTTGGTTCTATCATCTGGGTTTCTGTAGGATTTATGTCCAGGGACTGAGAAAGCCGGAGAAGCTAGTTGTTTTTTTGATGAACTGTTGATTTTGACATACGTTAAGTCCATATCCTACTTAAAGACCCAATTATTTGAGATTTCTGGCTGAGGTGAACAGATAAGGTGTCTAAATTAAGAACCCATGATCAGAATTTTTGCTTTATTGACAAAGACTGTGTGCACAAAAAGTTACCATTCAAGATAGAACCAGAGAACCCAGAATTTCAGCCGACATAGCTTAATGATACTGAAATGAAGGTTTATTGATTAAAATTGAAAAAATTTAGTCGAAATATAACAGGGTTTCTTACAGGACTCAGACAAGAAGCAGAAAACTAGGACGTTACAATGGAAGTTGATTCAGGCAAGACAGATCAAGTTGGCAAGGTGAGGGACAGGACTCCAAAAACTGAATCAGGGTCGTAATAATTAAACACAAAAGGGAACAGTGAAGTATCTAGAAAGCTAGACGAGACGGAAAAAAACATAAAACAGAACGAGGAACATAAGACACTGACACCCTCTGAAGCCTCACCCTGTCTGCCTGAGCGCAGCTGCCGTACCATACCGTACCGTACCATGGGTTCTCCAAACTCCAAGTGCTTATTTTTGTTGCCTCCTCAACAATTGTTAACCATCTCGACAAAGTCAATAGTCAGTGGATACAAGATGGAGCTTCTTGTTTTGTTGGTTTACTATGTGTATGCCTCCACAGTGGACCATTGACTTTTTTCATTTATCGGCTTTTTCACTCTTGACTGTGAGTGTCAGTCACCCTTAAACCTAATTTAAGTGGTAGATCAAGGAATCAAGGAATCAAGGAATCAAGGAATCTTTATTTGTCATCACATCACATGTGGTACATGAGGTGGGACGAAAATTCTAATCCCCCGGTCCAGTTTACACCCTGATAGCAATTTTAAATAATGTAATAAAATATAAGAGTATAATATCTATGCGAGAAGTATAATATCTATGCGAGATGTTTTAAACTTTAGTATAAGCCAGGCTACTTAAGCAGATCAACATGCATCTGTCTTGCTTCAATGGCATGTACTCTTGTCTTTTCAATTTTTGAGAATGGCTAAGAGAACTGAGACTTTGTTTAAAGAAGGAAACCGCAGGTTAAGTTCCTAAGAACTCACGTCCAATCTTTTTTGTCAATGCTGTTACAGCAAAAAAAGACATTTATTTTAAGGCTTTTTACACATGATGACCAGGAGTGTCAATATGTGTGGAGATTGACCTGTTCTTCACATGTGTTTTTGGACTCCGTAAAGGTGTTTTAGAGGTCTTCCATCTGCTTCCCAGGTGCTGAAGGTGAGGCTTAACCTGCTGCAAGTCGGAACGTATCATGGCGTCGTGGCGTGCGCCCGATCTATTTACAAACACGAGTCTGTGTCGTCCTTCTACAGAGGCTTCAGGCCCAGCATCCTCTGCATGATCCCCTATGCGGGTGTGGAGTGCGCGGTTCATCAGGTGAGCCACACTGAACCCAAGTAAGATGAAGAGCACTTCTGCTATAATAAACTAATTTGCTTCTCACTGCAGTCTATCATGAGTTGGGCAAAAAGCGATCCTGCCTACAACAGTGACTCCAAGCTGTTTTTCTTCAGTTTTGTTGCGTTTGCTTCAGGGCAAATAAGCAGCTACCCGCTGGCAGTGATTCGGACACAGCAGCAAGCTCAGGGTAACAACCGTCATCTCTAACCACAGGAAGCATGTGTGATGAAACTTTCCTGATTTGATTGATTTCCTGGTTTGGTTTGTTTTCCAGCCTTCAACTTAGATTCCCGTCCAGTCTCAGGTGTGTATTCGGGACTCACCAGGATATATGAAAGGAATGGATTCAGAGGATTTTATAACGGCATGGGAGCCAGCTTTGTCAGGGCCATTCCATGCACGCTAATAAACTACAGTCTGACAAGGAAATTTGAAAATGTGTTTTCTTCCCTGGAACGTTGAGAAAACTGTGAATTTTCAGTATGTTAAGTGGGTTTTCCTGAATAACTGACTGGTTTCTATTATTTAATTTTCACCCTCAACAATTCTGACTAAGAAAATGAAGCTAGCTTGAGAATCAGAGACTATTGCTCAGGACTGAAGCAAGGTTGAATAAATATGCGTTATTTTAAGCCAAACTTTGATGTGGAGGGTTGCTCTGTGTGTAAATTTGTTCTGCTGTGGTCTATTTAATAAAATTATGCCATAATGTGGGTCAGACCCTCTTTGTATATACTGTATCTATAAGAGCCACTTCTGGCTATTTATTATGTATTTTTTTGTTAAATCTGCATAGAATTGCCACAATTGCATGGCCCATGGCACTTTTTCTGTCAAAGTTAAAATGCTAATGAATGGAAAGTTTGACAATTCATGTATGTAAATGTATATAAAAGTGTACGTTAGAGATTTCCTGTTGTTTCAGAAATCTTTTTGGGAAAGTCTTACAGCCATTACAGCCATGTTTATGGCTGTAATGCCCAAAATCTGCCCTTCTAATTCCATCTAATTTAGTAAAATCATATCAAGCCAAGTGTATCACTTTTCGCCTCCTCAATTGAGTAGACGTGTTGCAGAACATATTTCCTACTTTTGGAATAGAGTTGCAAAATGCATGAAAATATATATAACATAGTTTTCAAATGAACAGGGTGATCAATTCTTTTTTTTCTCTATGTAGTTTTACATTATGTACAAAATGTATTCTTCTAGTTAATATTTGAAAGTTCAGTTTTAAAATTGTATTTTTCTGACTGTTATTTTTAGTCTGTCAGACTTTAAAGGTTTACAATTAATACAAAAGATGATAAGTGGCTCTGCAAAAAAAATGAATAGATAAAAATGTAAAATTATATGACTTTAGTTTTTTGGATTCTCACTTCAAACATCATTGTTAGTAGCATTACATTTAAAGTTGAAAACTTTGAAGGTTAGATTACTAAGTTTACTAATGTTTACATTATTCATCTGAATTATGACTCAAATCTTAGAACTCTCAGATTAAAAATAGTTATTAACAGTATTCAGATTTACTTTGAAAACCATAAACACAAGATTCTGACTTTAATCACATACTCTGAATTTAATTTTAGAATTTTGTGATTAAACATGACTATTATCCATCTATGCATTCATCCATCTATCATCCAACCCGCTTGTCCTTCTGGGGTCGCGAGGGGCTGCAAGTGCCCATCTCCAGAGGTCATAGGGTGAGAGGCGGGTATCAAGTCCATCGCAGGGCAACAGAGAGACAGACTACCATGCACATTCACACCTAATAACAATTTGGAAAAGCCAATTAACCTAACAGTCATTTTGGACTGTGGGAGGAAGCCAGAGTACCTGGAGAGAACCCAAAGCATACACAGGGACAACATGCAAACTCCCTGCGGAAAGCAATTGAGCCCAGAGCTTTCCTGCTGCAAGACAACAGTGCTCATGGCTATTAAGTATTCAAAACCATGAACATTAGTTTTTTATTTTTTATTTATATATTTATACAGAATGTTAACTTTAAAAATCAAAACAGTGAAAAAACCTTGAGATGAAACGTTTTTAATAGTATTCCCTCTTATTTATTAGGTTTTATACAAAGCTATAAAGTCAAAATTTTGGACACAATTTAGAGATTACAGTCAACATTATTATTAATATAATTTTGGTGACCCAAAATATTCTCTCATTTAGTTAATTTTCTTTGTTACAACAATTTTCCTTTCATCGCGTTCAATTTTTTTGATCGCGGCATCAAGCCAGTTATCGCGAGATTGTGGCGCCAGTCGGAGGTGAACGAGGGCCTCCATCTTGTGGCGCGACAGAGGAGAAGAGCAGCAGAGATGGCAGACTACAGCAGCGTGGCTCCACCGTCCTCTAACGCTGGCGGGGGGATGAACGATGCTTTTAAAGATGCTCTACAACGAGCGAGACAGGTAATAAATCATCTTGCGTACAAAAATGATACAAAAATGAACGAAAACGTTCAAGTAAAACGAACAAATTGTCGCTTTTTCCGCGGTCGACGCGGAAAGCTATGCTAGTTTAAGAGGATGACTAATGGTGCGCCAGACTGCAACAGCGAAAACGGGTTTCTGTAACGATCGTTACAGCTTAGTTTGGTGTACAATAAAGAAACAAGTTTAGTCTACCTAGCTAGTTTTTTTAGTCTATTTCAATGTGTCGGTGATACATTTTTAGAGGAATCTTCAAGAACTCCTTTGTTGGTCCGACTTCCGGACAGTGATGTAGGCCGCAGGCCGCGTGCTTCAGCTGCTAATCTGCAGCTAGCACAGTAAAGCTAACATCGTACAGGTTTGTTTTAAAACGTATGTTTTATTTTATTTTTAACCCTCAGATTGCAGCCAAGATCGGCGGAGATGGCGTCGCGGCTCCACCGACCAACGAGTTCGGCTACGGAGGCCAGAAAAGGCCCCTGGAGGACGCTGGTGGGTATTTTCCCATGCCTAACCTGAATATCGGTCAGTGGCTCAAATCGATCTTAACGCAACTCTTCGTGATTAATGTTGCCCCCTCTTTCAGTAGATCCACCTCTTTAGAGCTTTAATACTAACACAACCTAATAACCGACTAATTAGAGGTTGATATTTGCAAGTTTTCAATTAAATACAATAACAGTTGCATGCTTGAACTCCTATGGTTTGGTTGTGAGTCTGTAGATCTGTTTAAAATGAATGCATAAATGTATGTAATTTTTTAACTGCTCGGTGAAAGAAATTGATACATGGTCTGTGTCAGGAATGTGGCTGTTATATTTCAACCAGGATTTATCAGGAAATGTATTAAACATGGTACAAATATTTATTCACACATGAAGCTAAATACTACAAGCGTCTGTCAATCTTTACCTTTTACAAACTATAGTTAATATGCATTTTGTTAGACTCTTCTAACACACCCTGAACAATCTGATCCAAGTGAAAGGAGTCTGAAATTACAGCCAGTTGTTTAAGATTGTGAAAATGTTAGATTGGAGTTTTGAGGAGTTTGGATTGCCTGAAGTGTAAAACATTTTATAACCTGCTCAAGTTGTTTCCAGGTCCAGCCGCACTAATATATAATCATATATCCTCATGCTGTTTCTATTTGTATCTTTTGCCACAGATCAACCAGAAACAAAGAAAGTAGCTACAAATGACGGTAAGTCTTTGTTGATTTCTTCATGTCTTTAAAAAACTAGTTGAGGCTTTTAATTTCTTACGTTTTCAATGTTTTCCCAACAGCCTTCTCAGCCATGGGAGGAATGGGTGGCCCTCCGAGGTAAATTCAGGTCAAGTTTACCAACCAGCCTTAGACAAATGCACCCAATTCTACGCACTGACGTTTCTGTCTTTATTTTTAGGTCAGCGTCGGAGGATTTCAAAGTCCCAGACGGAATGGTTGGATTCAGTAAGTTTTTTACTTTTGTGTTAAATTGTGATTTTTGTTCTTATTTGAAACTGAAACATTTTGCTCTTGTTTTATAGTCATTGGAAGAGGAGGCGAGCAAATATCCCGGATCCAACAAGAGTCGGGATGTAAAATACAGATTTCTCCTGGTGAGTTCATTCTTCTCAATAAAAAAACTTTTTATTTTTGTGTTTTTAGCCCGCTGTTGAAACCCGTTTCTCTCTTGTAGACAGTGGAGGTATGCCTGACAGGTTGGTGACATTAACAGGGGCACCAGAATCAATCCAGTAAGTGTTAAAGGAAAACTTGTGTATATTTAGAATATTATGTTGATCACGGATTTAACATATACATTAAATGCACCCCATCAGGGGCGCAAAGAGGCTTCTTTCTGAGATAGTCGAAAAGGGGCGCCCAGCTCCGGCTTTCCACCACAACGACGGTCCGGGAATGACGGTTCAGGAAATTATGGTGCCTGCTTCTAAAGCTGGCCTTGTAATCGGGAAAGGAGGCGAGACCATCAAAAGCCTTCAAGTATGTGATGCATGTTGGACCCAAAGTTCAAAACAGGCGTAACAACCTGAGAGACATGAATGCTGAACATGAGTTTGGGCTTTTTGCAGGAAAGAGCTGGAGTGAAGATGGTCATGATACAAGACGGACCACAGAACACGGGTGCAGACAAGCCACTCCGCATCTCTGGAGACCCCTTTAAAGTTCAGGTGAGTTTACGCCTGGTTTCAAACGTCAAAATTGACCTTTTATCGCATAGTTTTAATGAATGGGTCTGTTGGTGGTCAGGATGTAATGATGCTTTGTTCTGCCTCACTTAGCAAGCTAAAGAGATGGTGATGGAGCTGATCAGGGAACAGGGCTTCAGGGAGCAGAGGGGAGAGTACGGTTCCCGGGCCGGAGGAGGAGGAGGAGGAGGAGGAGGAGGAGGAGGGGGAGACAGCTTGGACGTGAGTGTCTGTCCCGCTGTTTGGCCGTCTGCTTGGAAATCCACATCTAAATCCAGCTTTTTTTTACTTCACTGCTGCCGCCTAGGTCCCTGTGCCTCGGTTTGCCGTGGGAATCGTCATCGGCAGAAACGGAGAGATGATAAAGAAGATACAGAACGACACAGGCGTCAGAATTCAGTTCAAGCCGGGTGAGTTAACCTAAACAAGCAACAATCTGTGTTGTTTGGACTTAGTTTAAAGTTGGTCTGTGATGAAAACTCATGCACCACGCTGACAAGCTGATGTATAACCCTAACCCAAACCAGTCTGAGACCTAAAAAAACAGAACTAAGCAGTTGATAATCCTTCTAGTCGGAGCATTTAAACAATGTTGTTCAGAGACTCTCTGAAGCTAAAGCCTCTCTACTTTTGATCCAGACGACGGCACCACGCCCGACAGGATAGCACAGATCATGGGTCCTCCAGACCAGGCTCAGCATGCAGCAGAGATCATTTCGGACCTGCTGAGGAGCGTGCAGGCTGGAGGCCCTCCTGGGCATGGAGGCGGCCGGGGTCGTGGTCGCGGGCAGGGCAACTGGAACATGGGGCCCCCTGGTGGCTTGCAGGAGTTCTCCTTCACGGTCCCGACCATGAAGACGGGCCTAATCATAGGAAAGGGTGAGTCGCTCGTTAGCAAGGCAGACTTTAAAAGACAATTGAAAGTGATTTACGTAATTATCAAGAGTAATATTACAAGGATGGAATTTAGAGAAAAGAAAATTACATCCAAAACTACAGAAAATCACTGAGTTTAAAACCATATATGTTACGAGGGCAAGTCTTTCACCATGTTGTGATTAAGTTCAAAATAGATTTATGCTTCAAAAGGATTCAAAATTGCTTTCTTTCTATCTTTAGTTTGAAAAACTTAATTTTAAATAAAATTTTACTTCAGATTACCTGACTTAAACTTGGCTGTTAAGAGTAAAGACTGTTTAAATACAGATGTTGTTTTTCTTCTTCCTTTTAGCATCGGTCTTCAATCATATCATGACTCAATTCAAAATCGATTTCCAACTCAAAACCATGAGATTATAAATAGTTTTCAGTATTTAGTTTATGGGAATTAAGTTACATGTTTGTTCAGGTTAACAAACATGAGCTGTGCTGTTTAGGGCAAATAATTTTTGAAGCAGATGGAGCAGGCAGAACATGGCATCATTTCTCATCTCTTAATGCTTTCGTGTTCATTTCTTTTTGACAGCTAGCGAATTTATCTTATTTTATAAAACAGATTTTATGACATTTAAATCTGAGTTGGAGTAAAATGAAATTACTATTATTACTACTTTTATTACAGTAGGTTTTCTGTTCCTGTATATTTCTGGTGCATTTCTACACAACTCTGTTACAGTTTCAATACTTTAAATAACTTCTTTTCAGTCACATCCCTTTTTTTCCCACATTAAGCTAATTTATTACAGTTAAAAGGAAAGCTCCTGATTGTACAAAAGCACAACTAAGGCTTTAGGGTTTAGTGAGTGTTTTAAAGCAGGAAGATACAGAACGACACAGGCGTCAGAATTCAGTTCAAGCCGGGTGAGTTAACCTAAACAAGCAACAATCTGTGTTGTTTGGACTTAGTTTAAAGTTGGTCTGTGATAAAAACTCATGCACCACGCTGACAAGCTGATGTATAACCCTAACCCAAACCAGTCTGAGACCTAAAAAAACAGAACTAAGCAGTTGATAATCCATCTAGTCGGAGCATTTAAACAATGTTGTTCAGAGAGACTCTCTGAAGCTAAAGCCTCTCTACTTTTGATCCAGAAACTCAAAGCAAAAAAAACGACAACTACGGTTTGACTTGTGTTGGTTTAGGGGGCGAGACAATCAAAGGCATCAGCCAGCAGTCGGGAGCCAGGATCGAGCTACAGAGGAATCCTCCTCCCAACGCCGACCCCAACATAAAGATGTTCACAGTCCGAGGAAACCCTCAACAGATCGACTATGCCCGGCAGCTGGTGGAGGAGAAGATTGGGGTGAGGTGTCAGCTTTTAGGAGATATTCTCCCTCCAACCCTGTGAGGTTGCAGCTCTTGACTGATTTCTCTTTCTTCTGGTTCAGGGTCCAGTTACTCCAATGGGAGGCCCGCATGGTCCTCCAGGCCCACACGGCGGACCCGGCCCACACGGGCCTCCGGGACCACCGGGACCCCCGGGCGCTCCAATGGGCCCGTACAACCCTGGACCTTACAACCAGGGGCCTCCAGGACAACAGTAAGTAGTTTGAAGCTCCAGATTTACTGTTAAAACAATTTAAAACAATCATTTATGGATCATTTATCTTCCACCAGCGGTCCTCCTGCTCCATATCAGCCTCAAGGATGGGGCAACGGTTACCCCCACTGGCAGCAGGGTCAGCCTGATCCGAGTGAGTTGCTTCTTTCAGTCTTCACAAGACGAAATTAAAAAGTCGCATTCTGCATCTTGGTTTTCTTTTTCTTAAATTAAATAATCCATGTGAAACTGAAATGTTAGCATTTCAAAAGTGATCAAAATAGAGCATTCAGTTTGTTTGCGTGAGTTGATCGTCAGTACCGAATAGATGCAATCCATAAATGCGTGGGGGCTACTCTAATGAGGCTTCTAGATCAATGGTTTAAACGCCAAATATCTCATCTCAGTCTTTAAATTCCTGGTAATCAGCGCAGAGAAAATAATTCATTCATTATTTAGCGAGCATCAGTGAACCTTGCACCTTGATATTTCTGCTTCGAGACTACCTAGTTTCAGTTACTCCCTTTCTGAAAGATCTCTGATCATGTCCAAAGGAAGGATAAATCAATTATGTTGAGGAGATTTTTTTATAGGAATTTAGATCCTGGATGGGTAAAGTTACTAGGATGCTATGAAGGCTTTGTCTTAAAATGGCTTTCAGAGTCTGTACTTGCTAAAAGGACAAAGTTGGATTTTAATCTTGCAAAAATGAATTAACTTACCTACATGCCTTAATTTACCTACAAGTGATTAAACCCTTATGTATTTATTGTTGTTCAGATAAAGCTGCAGCGGACGCCAACGCGGCAGCCTGGGCAGCTTACTACGCCCAATACGGCCAGCAGCCGCAGGCCTCCATGACTCCAACCAGCGGCGCTCCAGGAACGGCTCAGCCCAACGGTCAAGGTGAGAGATCCTCCCCCCTTAAACGAACCTCAACCTCTAGAGCGAGATGTCTTAGGGCAGCTTAGTCGCCTAGATTTACTGGTTCCTGGTGTATCGTAGCAGAACACAGGCCGGATTGGCTTCACCTCGAAATGAACTCTTTTCCCAAGAGGGAGCGACAGGGTAGCTTTGCTCCACCGTTTCTAGGCTGACAGCAGGTGGAGGAGAGGCCGCTGAGAGAGATTCACTAATTACAAGTACCGTTCTTTTTAACAGGTGACCCACAGGCTGCAGGTCAGAGTGGACAGACAGATTACACCAAGGCCTGGGAGGAATATTACAAGAAAATGGGTATATGATTGTAGTTTCAGTGTACACCTATTAACACCAGCCAGTCTAAACGGCCACGGGGCTTTGAATCCGCTTCTCTTTTCAGGTCTGGGTATTTAGTTGGCCTGCAGTTTTGTGTTATTTTTTTTTTTCAGTATGCCTCCACTTGGGTTGATGCTTGACGCCTGTGCTGTTTAGACTGCAGGAGTCTTTATGAGCTGTTGAAACACAATGTTTTTTATGGCTTTATCAGAAATGATGCCAGAGATTTCCAACGTGTCATAAAAAATACAAATCCCCCTCCTCACCAAAAGTAACGGAATTAAGTAGGGAAAGTTTTTAAATTGTGGTAATTAATTTAGGTTTATTTTTACACTCGTGTGAAGTAACACGTTTTGTTTGGTCTGTTCAGGTCAACAGAATCAACCGCCTCAGGACTACACGAAAGCTTGGGAGGAGTATTACAAGAAGCAAGGTAGGTACTTGAGAACGCTTAATGCATCCATAACTGGGTTATTAACTAGGGAGTATTATTTCAGATAAACTCTAGGGCTGCAACTAAGGACTATTTTTATAATCGATTAATCTGTCGATTTATTTTTACGATTAATCTATTTTTATTCGTTTTATTTTGCTATTACTTTCCCATATAAGCTCTTAAAACACATTTTCATTAACAAGAGACGTGCCGTTCATTACAATTTATTTAACTTGATTTAAAGGAACAATGAGCTCAACCGTTGAGGCATATAATACAAAAATGAGATAGTATTCTATACAATTTACTGAGTGTTAAGCATATTAACAAAAATTTCAGCCCTCATTATGCTGTACATTTAAATCCAAGTTGACCTTTTATTTTGTTTTATTCTGAATGTTCAGCTGGAGGCTGATTTAGTTGGGCATTATTTTTAATAACTGCCTTCTCTACCAGCATGTTTGATACAAACCAGCAACACTAAATTAATATTAACTCAATTCATTAACGTTATTTTTTTTCTTAGGTTATTTTTTTTACCACGCTTGCTCTTCCTCTCCTGCTTCAACTCAGACATGCTTTCGTCTCAGATTTTCACTTGGAGAAGGCTTTTGTACCTTTTAGTGCTCCGCCATCTTGCTCAGGGCAAATGTGTTTATGCCGCCAGAGTATGTGCGTTAGAAAACGAGGCTAACTTAGCTGCTTTCTTCTTCTACTGCCCCCCTGGTAGATCACAGCATTGTTTAGCTCATTACTGCCACATACTGACCACAGATATAAGTAACAGGTTGTGTTGAAAATAGACACGTGATTACCAAGCAACTAATTGATTAAATTGTCAACTATTTTAATGTTCAATTTTAATCTGTTAAATCGATTAGTTGTTTCGGCTCTAATAATTTGTGTTCTCGCTGCTGCTGCTCAGAAGGAATCTTAAATGCGTCATTAATTTACTCTGAAACTAGTTTAAGGGTGTTTGGCTCCTCTAGCAGCTCTCTTTATGGTAAAGATGCTGCCCTCACCATCACCCAATAGAAAAGATGAAGGTTTCTGACCTGCGACCCAAAGACTGTGTTGGTGGGTTCGTTCCCCTTCTTATATTCTTTATTTTTGCATATTCGTTCAATGAGATCACCCTCTTAATTGGGTCTGTGCTCAAGGACATTACTTTTTACGTTTTAACCAAACAGTAAAGTTGTCATATGTGCTAGATTTAAATCAGAGTGGAATCCTGTTTCTCAGAGCATAACTGTGAAATGACTTCTCACAACTTGAGCTCGGCAAGTCTGGCATTCGTATCATGTGAATATGAATGACCTTGTGAAATTTTTATTCTATAGAACCATGTTTTAATTGAATGTTTTGTTGTTGCTCCTTCAGGTCAAGCTGCCCCCCAGGCTGCACCAGCGGCTGCTGCACCGGCTGCTGCGCCCGGAGGCCAGCCGGACTACAGCGCCGCCTGGGCGGAGTACTACCGGCAGCAGGCCGCATACTACGGCACGGGCAACCCTCAGGCGATGGGTGCGGCGCCACAAGCTCCCCAGGTACGCTGTTGATAAGAACCTGCTACCTAGATCCACTTTAGCACGTTTTCGCATTTTTTGCCCTAAACCAACCCGGCTTCCTTCCTCAGGTTTTGACAGGGTTCCAGCGAATGCAGCTACATCCAAAATTAAATCTAACCTCACCTTTTTCCTCCCTAAACAGGCTTTTTAATCATTTTGTTTTATTTTTGGGAAGCTGAGTCAACTGTTTCTGCTGTTAACATGCAATGTATCTTCTATGTATTTCTTCTGCACAGGGCCAGTAATGTGAAGTGGACATAAAGTAAATGCTACATTGTCGAAACAAAATCCTTTGTTAAATGTTTGGATGCAGACGCCTTGATGAAGATCTTAAATTTCCTTGGTTTGAAAGTGTTTCACATAGATGGCAGATTACCCGGCGAACACGTCCTCCTTTGATTTATACATTTTTTGTTTTGGGTTTTTGTTTTTTCTGTATTTTTTTCCTTGTAAATGCTCTGTTTTTAGTAGAGGTAATTATACATATGGTCATTCCAGTCCCTGTATCTACATTTAATGTGGTTAGAACTCATGTTTATTAAACTGTAGACATTACCATGTAAATCATCTCAGTTTTTAAATAAGAAAAGAAAAAAAATGCTATTGCCTGTTGTGTTTTTGCAATAAAACAAACTGAAACCTCCTGTGTTGGTAAGTTGGGGTGGTCCAAAACAAACAAAAATGGTTTAAATGAAAATGAAATTTTTTTTTTTTTGATTTACCTGTTTGAGGAGCTTGAAACGTAGGCAATGTGTGGGTTTTGTCCTCTAAAGATCGACTTTGAAGTTGTGCTGTCCTGTCTCTCTCCAACTTGTCTATAAGGCTCGCAGAAACGTTTGCAGCGAGGCCGAATGATTAAACATCCTTGCTTGTTAGATTGTTATTTGTTGATACCTTGAAATTGCTGACTAGTTGTAGACGCACTTGAATAATGGACACCATTGAGCTAGTCGTTATGCACTGTTTTGCCTTGATAGCCGCTTCCTCTTCCACAGGCAGGTTTAATCTGAAGTCCCGCCCTCAGAAAATGTGGTCTCAAGAAATGTTCATAAATCTTTATAAGTATTTAGTGCTTCTTATTTTTGTGCTGTTCTTTTTCCAGGACAGTCGGGTAAACTTGCCACTGTATGAAACAAAATGTGTTGAAACATTTTCTTGCCCGATTCCTAATTCTGTATTTTTTTTAAATTATTTAAACAAAGATATAAAACCATTGCAAAAGTTGCTTTTTTTAATAGTTATTTGCTGTGCAGATTCTGTTAGTGTTTATCCAGTATAAAAGCATAGATTGTTGTAGGGTCGGCTTCTTCATCCATCAGTTGAGCCCTCCTGTAATGTAAGTACAAAAACTAAGAAATGCACTTTTAAAAAAAACAACTGCTCTCTAAACTGCTAAACATGTAGAGGTTTGTGAGAAATTACACCCTGCCCCTCTTTTTTTCTTTTATGGGTAAGTATAAAATGTTATGAAGAAGCGAAAAGTTAAAGTTTGATTCTTGCGCCACATGTTTCTGAGACTTCTGACTGCATAAATCGTAGTTTTTTTAGAATGTGCCGTGATGGATTTTTATGACATAAGGTAGAAATCTGGTTTCTTGCGTTCTGTATATCTGACCTGTTGAGTGCTATTAGGTCCTGTTGATTGTAATATAAAATGCCACTTCTCGCATAGAAACGTGCATATCCAGTATAGCATGCCTAGGTTTCCTCTGACCTCTCCTCAAACATGTCCCGTTAAAAGCATGATGGATGCTAGTTGTGGAGGTCAATCCCGACCACAACGCAGTTCAGAGCAATATTTGACTGCATTGTTCACTGATGGCAACCAGTGCTATATATCTATCTATATATATATCTGATCTTTGCAGTGTCATTCCAGACCTTGCACCTTAGGTTCTGCTGCATTAACACAGGTAAGCGAAACCTAAGGGAACAAGTGTATTTATATATATATATTATTTTGTCCTCTTGAAAATGACTTTTACTCATGCAAAGAAATAATTACCTGTGGTGTTTAAAAACATGCCTCACAATGCATTTTTTTTTTGCTGAGCAGTAAAGAAACATGCCTAATATTTACACCCGAGCGGTCCGTTCAGGGCTTTTTTTTTATCGTAAACTGCATGTTGAGTTGTATCACTTGTTTGATGGTTGCTTTTTGGAGAAAAACACCCTTAAAAACGTTGCATAAATGGAAAATGTTTGTCATGTTCTTCATATTTTTCCCTTGCTGGTAAGTCTAAGCAACTGTTTAAAAAGGATGCTGTACTTAAGTTTGACACTGGTTTAATGAAATGCATACCACGCTGTTGCCAGAAGTTAGCAATGTGCTCAAATGTCAGGTGGAATAATCGGTGAAATGCTTTTACATACATATTTTGTTCTCTGAATAATTTTTTGTGGTGGTGTAAATCTGCCCTAAAAGTGCGCTGCAAACCTGCTATTTAAACGTTGCTGCCTTCACTTCTTGCTCACAGTGTTGGAGGATGCTGCAGGCTTAGGTCGTAAAATCAGGCCGTGTCGTAGTTTGTCTTCCCCCCTCCCTACCCCAAAAGGAGGAATCCTTTGAGTCAGTCCCGCTGCTGAACGTAGACCGTTCAAGAGCTCCAGCGATTAAGGTAAAGCGGCAAACGCAATGAAAAACTTAAGTGTGATTTGCAACAAAAAAAATTGTTACCCAGACTGGGCTGACTTGACTTCATTTATGATGCTTTAGTTTGTTTAGAAGCTTGTCTGATGGTTGTTTCTGAATGCCTTTATTTACAAATGTACCTTTTTTTAAGCTTTAGAAAGTTGGATGAGAGCAGGAACTGAAACTTTGACCCATACAGTGTTTTTGTTTTTAGACAAAGTTTAGTTATCATTTTTACTTTAGTGTAAAAAGTCTTTTAATGGTTCCAAAACAGTCCAATTGGGTGGGTGGGGTGTGTGTTTGGACAACAAACGATGGAGCATGTCTTGGAGGTAAAACAGGTTTCTGTGCTGTGTATATTACATCTACTGGGTTGTCTTTTAAATTACCTTTTTAATATGTTGCCATGTTCACCAATAAAGTTGTTCAAAACCACGTTTATCTGCTTGAGTTCGTTTAAAAATGTACAATTTTTTTTATAACATTTTATTTGCTTCATTTACACAACAGTCAGTTAAGTCCCGCAACTCTCACCTTAATCAGCAAACCAGTAATTCACTAAGTCTGTCACCATTAGTATCATCCAACATTAAGTATTTGTATTTACTTAATTTCCCATGAAAGCTGAACGCACTTTATGATTTACTCAACCATAAAACGGCTAACCACATGGAAACTAACTTTAAAAATGTCTTGTAAGGACAGATTTAAATTTCTATATGTTGAGTTTTGGAAACGACCCAGTATTCGCCTGGACATTGAATGCAATAACGACAAATCTCATATTTTTGAGAAATCCTAAACCAGGGACCTGCTGACCTACCATCACAAACGTAAATCAGGACGTCATGATCTTCAAACACTAGGTGAGTTTGTCGTACAGGAACAGAATCGTGATAACCTTCACTTTACCATATCGGGACGGACATTTCTAACACGACTTAGATGCTGTCAGTGATTCTAAACATCCAACTAAAATCCACTTTCTGCATACCTTCATAGTCCGCCAGACCTAAATCCTGAAAGAATTGAACATGAGTTTGGGAGATCCAACAACTGGGGAGACTAGACACTTTCTTGGCTAAATTGACTCCTAATGTTGCTCATGCACACATCAAACGTTTACGGCATTCAATTTAGAGGCTTTTTATACGCATCTTTAAGAAATGTTTCATGTTTTCTTAAAAGCTATTGTTAGAAATGGCTTATTACAAACGACCATAACGTCTCAGACTGATCTGAAATAGTTTCTAAACAAAGACGTGTTTGTTGTTTAAAGTCAGACTTGTGAGAACAAGTAACATCTCGTAAAGTTAAGATTTACAGCGACAACATTTATTCCCAGGTGTTCTAGTGAGGTGAATTTGTCTCTTGCATGCCACAATAAGAAAATACATTCAGATGATAAATGATTGCTCTCATGTTAAGGCTGGTTGTGCTTAAATTAAAATCCGGACTGGCACAAGTTGCTTAAATGCTAACAGGTTTTACTTTTATCACAGACTCTGCTTCAAGACATTTGATGAAGGTTTTTTTGTTTTGTTTTTGTGTTGGAAGGAAACTGCCTTTTTTTTAAGTAGCTTGCTTGCAACAACAATGCTAAGCAGCTTGTACATCTAAAATTATTGCATTGCTTGTGTTCATGTAAAATAAATGTGACAAATCCTTACAGACAAACGGAACAGCTACAAAACAAACCCTGCATCTTTTGGCTTTCTACTAGAATAAATATGGCTAAACTTCTCCCTATAGTGTCCATCTTCCTTTTCTCAACTTAAATAAATATATCTTACTTTATAAAGCGCAATTCTAATCAGATTAAAACTACAAATGTTATTGCTGAGATTATTTTTCAAGAGTGACGCATCAGCCGCTATAGCACTGTGAAAGAGGATCGAAGGAGAAGAGTAGGTCACATCAGAAAACGATGAAGGCAAACGGATCCACTAAAGCCCACGGCATGATGACGGACGTCATGACTGGATCTCGGACAGTCCTTTTAACGCTTCGTGGTCTTAAAAGTCACAGAAAAATGGCTTGCTTTGGTCCGACTGGTTGGTGGGATTCAGCGCGCTCCTGCTCACTGTACTTGTGCCTCCAGCAGGGCGCTGGGGAGCAGCTGCAGCTGCTGGGTACTGCAGCCTCCGAGCGGTCGCAGGTTGTTCGCTCCCAGGTAGGCGAGCAGCAGCTCGGAGCGCCGGTGCAGGAGATGGAGCATGTCCTCTGCCAGGGTCTCCACCGACAAGTAGCGCACCTTATCCAGGTCGAAAACATCCTTCAGGAAGTGAAACACCTGGTCCTGCAGGAGGAAGAAAAAAAATTCATAAACATGTTGGCGTGTCTTCGTCCTCCCTGTTTATCGAGTAAAGAGAATGGAGATGGAACATGGTTTCCTAAATACGTCGCCAATTCAGTCTCGGATGTTGTGTGAAGGTTTTCGAAGAGAATCTGCTGTCAGGACAAGTATTTGTGAACCCTGCTTCAAAAACTAGGCTTTATGAAAAGCAGCAAATGAAAAGAAAAGCCACAGGAATACAAAAGCAAATCGGTAAATGAGTCCAGAACTGAAAGAGGAGGGTGAAAGAATGCATTAAACGGGAAGACCTGAATCTGGTATTAGACTGAATCTGGTTAGAACAAGGAACACACAACAGATTAGCATTAGCATCGTTATCAGCCAATGGTGGTAATCTTTTTTTGTTTTTTTTTAGAACATAGACTGATAAGTACAACAGGGCCAACAGTCAAAACAAACAACTGCAGCCAGATGTTCCTGCATATAAACCGCTTTAGTGTCTTGGCAGCAAAGCTAAGTCTTTTCCCTAAATAATAAAAACTATAAACTCATCTCCACTTATTGAGGCTTTGACTGAAAGCAGCGAACAGCGTTTATTTTAGGCAGATGGCTCATTCTTGTTCGACTTCTGACCTTAAAGAAGCAGCAGTACTCGTGCAGCGAACTCTTCGGCCCCAGGAAGCCCCAGGCCAGAGCTGGGCTGATCTGTTCGCAAACAGCGTAGAAGTGGGCGATGAAGCCGTTCGCCACCTGGACAGACGAAAAACGGGCACTGAGTGGGATCCGGTTAGACAACCAGCTAAATATTGTTATTTTTTAGTCATACCTTCATGTGCTGTCTCTTCTGCTTCAGTACCGACCAACAGCTTGACGCCACCGCCTGTTAAATGAACACTTGACTCAACACAGTGGCAGAAACTGGGTGGTGTAATTACAAAAGAGTATTTAATTCTCCTTTACCGTCTCTTTAAAGGAGCTGTTCAGCCAGCGGTTGTTGATCATGTTCTGGATCGAGATGGGAGGATTTTCCAGGTCTTCAAAGGAATCCATTAGGATGAAGTCCAGAACGACGTCATAGAAGTTCAGATGTCTAACCTAGAGGAGATAAGCATGAAACTTAAAAAAATCCATTTGGCAGGTCTAATTTAACCCAACTATGGTTTAATCAGTGGTGGAATCTAACAAAGTAAATAAAGTTCATTGCTGTCCTTATGTACATTTACTTAAGTACATTTATTTGTGGCTACTTTCTACTTCTACTCCACAACATCTTACAGTAACTATCTTTGCTTTCTACTTCGATACATTTCTATAAAGGATCGCCTTACATTCAAGTCGCGTTGTGCTCTTTTGATTTGTTTGCTGGTTTGAAAGTAACACATGGCCAGAGGGGAACTGGTCCACTGAACCACTTTTCTTTTGGTGCGTTCGTTTATCCATCCGACTCGGACGTCCGAGAACGTTGCATAGCGACACGCTCGAACCTCTAAAAATAAACTGACGTTTTTCTTTCATTCTCGGATCATCTCCGAAGAGACCGAGGAAAATTTCCAACTTTTAATTCAAGATGTTTGCACCCAGTGTCAAGTATTGATTTTCATTTTGTTTGAACCACTATGTTGGTTTAAATGACAATTACTCATATGACGTTTTCTGCGTCTGTAACTGTGGGTATTGGGGTCCTTGTTTGCGGCGAAAAGTTGTTTAAAACTTGTGTTGCTCAATGTCTCTAGGATTGCTAGGAGAAGATAAACAATGAAATGAGGTGAAAAATCGCATGGGGAATAAATAAAACTGGAGCGCCTGGTACTTGCTAGTGGAACCGCAATAACAGCTTTGCTGGTGTTTTTCATGTCTTCAGAGTCGGACGTCGGAAAGTTTAATAGAACGCTCGAAGTGGAAACGTGACGTCAAATTTCGAGTTCTGAGTCGGCCCGGAAAGATTAAACGAACGCAGCACTTAACAGTAAACCCACCCATGCCTGCCTCACCAGCCTGTGAAAGGCTTCTCAGCACACCAGGACACCTTTTCTACCCAAAATGAGCCAGACTAGAGTCTAGAATTATTTCAACATGTAAAGTTTAGGAGAATCGTGTAGCACTGTAGTAAGAGCTGGCGCCCTGCATTACAGAGGCCGTTAGATTTCCTTTAAAATGAATGCTGCTAGTGGCAACAAAAAAAGAAAAGTTCATCAAATTTTAGCTCAGAACTTGTTAGGTCTTTTTAATGCCTCTTTCAGACATTTAATAATTTCTCTCCTGTTTTGCCTAATGACCAAGAAATTCTGATGTGCAGAATCACAAATCTAAATCATGTCACAGAACACAATAAAAAAAACATGAATCAAAAGATTTATTAAACTTGCACATTATTGATATTAAGTGACTTATATTGACAATTATGTAATAAATTCAGCAAATGTCTTTTTATAGCCAATACTTTCTTACTCAAGTAAAAATGTTCGAATAGAGGACATTTCTGTCAGTTTATTTGTACTTTTGTATATTGTTTGAGTAATTTCCCCCCACTGGGTTTAACAATTGTAAAGCATTAGTTTTCAAACTAACCCCTCGTGAAGCCAGCTCCAACTCCGTGTCTTCCCAGTGGTCCGAGTGCTCCAGGAAGAAAATCAACTCCTCAAAAACTTCCTCGAACTGCTTTGAACTCTGGAGGGAATTTTAAAAAAAAAGTGTCGTCCATTAGGGGAGAATAACTCAACAGTTAAAGACGATTTTACACACAAGCCGTGTTTCAGATGTACCTTTTGAGCTTTGACTATAATAGAAGACAGGATTTTCTTTCCTGTGTCAGCAAGAAACGTCTTGGTTGACTTGTCGCTCAAGAGGAGCTAAAGACGAAAAAACAAGACATTTTTAATATTTCTAACAAATTGTCTGGATGTGCAAATGAATTTATAGGATGACTTATGACGTCAGTCTGCACCTCGCATGCCTGCCGTACACAGTGCAGCTTAGCCAGGAAATCCAAGTCGCAGACACACTCCAGGATCTCAGTTCTGAAAAACAGAATCATGCCACAAGAACATTAAAATACCAACAGAGACACAGGTAACGACATACAACAAACGCCCCCTTCAAATACAAAGTGATTAAAAAAGGTAATATAACAACAAAAAACTGAATTTGAGGTCCGTTTTTGTGTCACACATCCTTTGAAGTAATAAACTAATGATCTAAAAAAAGAACCGCAACCGCCTCAGAAATTAACCGTGCAGGCTTTGACGATGAGGATGCTTACCGAAGCACCCTGTAGGAAATCTTGCCCTCCTCGGCCATCTGCAGAGCCTCCTCGTAAAAAGGATGGTGTCCCAGAGCAAACGTGCTCCTCAGATCTCTTTGCTCCGACAGCTGCGCCAAACAGAGGATCACGGGTTACACAAACACAATACTGGTTCAGCTTTAAAGCTCAACTCAGTTTGTGTGTGTGACCACATTCAAAGCTGAAAACTGGAGTATTTGTATTTGACTTTTCCTAACGTCAGTATGTCAAATAAGGAGCATTTTCAGGTTGGATTTGTAAAGCTTTCCAGCTCAAAGTGTTCTTCATCAGTGTATTAGATCTCCAGGTTTGCATAAAGTAAACTGGAAGTAATTTTTTTTTCAAGAAAAAAAATGGACAATAAGACAGTAATAATATAGATTTCATACATTTACTCAAAATCAAGAGTTTTTGTCACATTTTGGAGGTTTGCGGATATTCAATTAAGTTGGGTTTATTATTTCCATAAACCTTGGAATAACAACACTGCATTGGACTTAAGATTCAGTAAAGTGCTACAGCGGTATTCCACAGGATTGTAAATATGTTTTACATA
Organism: Orestias chungarensis; assembly: GCA_032876305.1. Lineage (NCBI taxonomy): Eukaryota > Metazoa > Chordata > Actinopteri > Cyprinodontiformes > Cyprinodontidae > Orestias > Orestias chungarensis. The sequence goes on from JAVLVB010000526.1 coordinate 172,768, forward strand.
CATTTATACATACCTTATTATAAATATAGTCTTTATTTCCCACACTTTACTGTAATGTATGCAACAAAAATCTATAAAGCTAAAGGAAGTCAGCAGCAGACAGTCGAGAGCATAGAAGAGCGATGGTCAGAAGTTACCATATTAACACTGTTTTACAATCCGACCCTTACCTTCAGTTTAGTATTTACAGACTTGAGGTGATTCAATCTCTAGCTTTGTGTAGAATCTATATACCAACCATCATAATAAAGTCTAGATATTATTTCCATGTATGTGAAAACTGCGACACCCTGTTATAATGTTATATCAAAACTATCTCTGCCATGAACTTTGACCAACTGTGGTCGCCTTATTCTGACCTTTTCATTCAAGGAAACGATAATCTCTGCAAACAAATGAGTCTGAACAACCAGTTTATTTTTGCCTTACAGCTTGTGGGTCAAAATTACCAACAGTGCCGGACGCAAAGTTAAACCCCCTACAGAGTTAAGGAGGGTTAATGAGTAAAGAAGCTACACTGAGTTCTGGTTACCATCTGCTGTGAAACCTGCAGCTGTTCCAGTCACGATGCGGATCAGACGTCAATACAAGCTTTGGGATGGTTCTGGATGTTGGCCAGGATTACTGATACATCACATTCTAGCTTTAATTGTTTTAGGTGTAAAAACAGACTTTTAATAAACAAAAGGTGCTGCATTGTATAAAAATAAAAAATAAATTACATAACTAAAATATTACTCAAAAACTGTATTTTAGGATTGAGATTTTGGTTTAAATGAGAAAATTAAATATCAAAACAAGTGACATTATTGTATTGTCTTAGAGCTTTACTCAAGATGATTCAGGCAGTCTTCAGAGATCAGTATGATGTTTTCCTCACCTCAGCTGCAGACACAAAAGAGTCGTTGGAAGCGATGCTGATGCTGTCTCTGAGATAGGTATCGTCCAGCTCCTCTTTGGCAAGAAGATCGGCCATTTGATCTGGGAGGGAAAGACGACACTTTCACAAAGCTGCTGACTTTTGTTTGGACAGTTCGGCGGTGCAGATTTTTTTTAATTTTTACGTGTATAAACTGAACATGAAACTAAGTATAACCACAAAGTATAAACATATAAGTATGTATCAAGATACGTTTAACTAAAGTGGTATATTCAACTGAAAACTGGATGATTGAAGTTTTCTTCAATTAACTGAAGAAAAGAACTTAACTGTAAAGCCAAACTGTTCTGATTGTTTTATTATGTCAAAGAATCCAGTAGAATTGCAGAATCCCAGATTTTGTGTTGTTCTTTTTTGCTCCTAACATGACTTCCAGAGGGCGTTTTATTTACCTATACTTTCTGGGATGGACTGGGATGTTTTACGGTACGATATAATACTGCAGAGCTCAGGCAGGCTTTGGATTACACAGACCTGGATTACCCTTGTGTGCCGGGCATAAAGAATTACATAACACCGCGTCCATTACTCACCGTGGGTGCTGCAGGACGAAGCCTCCGACATACCCAACACTCCCTCAAACTCCTCCTGCAGCCGATAAGCCCGCTGCAGCAGAGACTTCAGCCTGAGGATAAACTCTGCGCTGATGACGTCCTGAACACAAAGAGTTTGTTTTTATCTCCATCAGAAAAGAACGTTACCAGACACTTAACTGATTTCTCTAGGCTGGCTGATCATTGTACAATGACTACTGAAAAGTTGCTCTGCTTAATTTCACTTTATATTCAACAGTTTTCCCATTAGAAATTTGTTGTGAGCTAATGGTAGTGTTTTTGTTTTTTTATTAGCCATGATATGCAGATATTAGCTTCAAAATCCATACATTTATATAACCTTTACTATATGTATCAAATTGTTAACCGTTGGCTTCCTAGTCCGGATTGATCTGATGTTAGGGGCCTTTTACTTTGACATAAAACATTTTACATGGGTTTAAACCTTCTTATTTACATGAAACCTTGGCGCCTGAGCTTTTTTTAAAATTTTGGACATGCTTTGTAAATGTATTTAAGGCAAAGTTAAAAACCCAGGACTTTTCCACTTGTTTTGAGTTGCGAGCTGTATTTTATAGTTTTTTAATTTAAATTTACTGTTAATTGTCTGTGCAGAACTTTGATTAAAGAGTGCTGCTGTTTAACAGTCACACTTTCATGATATGCTACCACCACGACGTTAGGTAAGCAGAGATTCCACAGTAACATGTCCAAGATCAGAGGTGTCAAACTCCAGTCCTCGAGGGCCGGTGTCCTAAAAGTTTTATACGTGTCTCTGCTTCAACACACCTGAGTCAAATAATCAAGTCATTATCAGGACTCCAGAAAACTTGACTTATACTGAGGAGGAGATTAAACCATTTGATTCAGGTGTGTTGGATCGTATGCTTTGGTCTCGTATGTTCACTTAAAGAAGACTTTCGTACATTTTTGTGTGCCACCATCTTGCACAGGGCAAATGTGTTTGTGACGCTTCAGCCGTAACGATTGGCTGATTTCTTCTTCTACTGCTCCACCGGTAGATCACAGGATTAGGAGCTCATTGCTGCCACATATTGACAACAGATATAACAGATTGTACTAACAATAATCCACATACGGCAAAATGTGATTATAAACTAATCGATGACTAAATTAGTCGTCAACTGTTTTAATAATCGATTTTTATAGATTAATTTGATTAATTGTTTCAGCTCTAATAAAAAACTCAATAACAGCTGCTTTAACATGCTGCCACCATGAGCAGAGCAGTTCTACAATTCCAGCTGTTAAATTGTAATTGAAAGAGTTATGTTAATGAACTACACTACTATCGTTCAAGCGCAACATACGTCCCTTTAGTCTTTTTCCCTGGTTTAAACAGAAAAAAACATTCAGCTTAACCTTCCTTAGGATCCATTATTAAGCTTTTTATCTCCATACTTTAAAGTCTTGTCTCGACTTTTTTCTAAAAGCAACACAAATGTAGATGCTTCGCAGCCAGGAAAGAGCGGGAGGTGTTTGCTTTGAAAAACAAAATAACTTCAAATGTTTTTATTATGTTTAAATTCCAAACTCTGTTTTAGTAAAAGTAAACAATAAAACATTATCACTTTTATTTTGGTATGCCTATGAGCCACAATCAATTACATGTAACGAAAACCTTAAATGCATTCATATAAACTATCTTATTAGCCACAACAACTGAAAAAATGCGACTCTGGAAATCTTTTATGTCTCTCACCTCCATGGTCTGCTCAGAGATTGCATCTCCTGCTCCGGTTTTGACAGAGGCGCAGCTCGCGTCGTCGTCGCCTTGTCTGCTCCTAAATGTCAGCGCCTCCTCCCACCGCTGAAGCGCCTCCTCAAACAAATCCATACCTGGGAGAAAAACCAGCTCAATTGATGCTTACACTGTCTATACATGGTGGATTGTACGACAGCTTAAAATCCTTTTCCTTTTCCATCTCATGATTAGAAACACAAACCAGGTTATGGGGTGTCCTTACCCATAAGGTAGAGATTCTCCGGTGTTGTAATAGATAAGTTGACAACGCTGCACACATCAGCGTCCCTCCCAGCATCCCAACCAATGGATTCGTTTGCACAGGTGCTGCTGCTGGATGAGTTCACACTTTTAACCTGGAGACCCAAAACATCAGCCTTTAAACAAATATATAAAGTACAGGCAAATACTTGTGGGCATTATTTGATTACATTTGGAACTGCTAAAACAAAAATACAAATAAAATATATTTTTCTTAATGCTTCTGGTTTTGTGAGTTCATATAAACCTGATAAAAAGTAGGTTATTAGATTAACTTTACCGAGGTCAGGCTCATCAGGGACCCGGACAGTTTTCTGTAATCTCTTGTGGTCAGAACGAGCCCAAAACCAGTAGAGCAGCTATTCTTGGAGTTAAAGGAGACGTTGATGTTTTGGCTGGTGTTATCTAAGGAGATAAAGATAAAAAACAATTAGGGGATGAGGTTAAATAGGATAACCTTAAAACAATTACTCGGAGGAGCTCAAACGCGAGAAAATCTCACCTTTTTCTGCTGCGTTCGGGGAGACAAATTCAAAACCAGCCTGATCCCACTGAAGCGACTGACCCTTCTTCCTGCCCTTCCTCCTTTTGAAGCGGCGAGCGAGGAAGAGGAGTGAGATGGTACCAAAGGTTGTGGCGGCCACCAGTTTCTTGGTGCCGGTGCTGATGCTCACCTGGGGAGCAGAAAGTGCAAACAAATGAATGCATTTCAATTTTAGCTTCCAAACATGCCAATATAAATATATACTTGTTGTCCTAAAGCCAAACACTAAATTTGTTTCTATTTAGTCAAATGCTTTAACTTATTCATAATATAAACAGCACCGTCGATTACTAACATCTGAATAAAAACTTTTCTTTCGGTATGCATTTGACCTGAAAATACCATATATTGCCAGCCTTAAATTTCTATATATAACATTTTATAAATTTCACATTTTCAAATGTCAAAGTATAAAAACTAGGGGTTTGCAAAAAATAAAACAAAACAAAAAAATAGAAAACAATTTAATTTTCCCAAATAGAAATCGGCCGGCTAAAGAAAAGAACAAAATATAAAAAGCATGAAGACATAAGAAATTATCCCATTTTAAGCCTTCTCCTTCTGTCCAGCATCAACGATTATTTACTCTAAACAGTAAAAGTCTGTTAATCTGTAGTAATAGTTAACATAAAGGTTTTTTTGGTTATAATAACCAACTTATCCTTCCAACCTACAGATTGAAAGATAAATCATGAAGTGAATAATTTCAAATAAAAAAATGCCAAAAGGTTTGCACTCTTTGATAAAAAACAACAAATTATTTGTAGCAGAAATGTCGACAGGATCTGGCTTTAAGTGTAACAAACAGTAAAAAGTAGAGGTAACTAGTTTACATGCGGATAGATGCACAAACAAAGAGAAGGACAACCCAATAAAAAGATAACACGACAGACAAACTGATAGAGAGATGAACTATAGACTAAGTGATAGATGATATGGAGGGATAAAAAAAAAATCATTATAGGAGAAACAGATAAACGGTTGGATGTGAGAGAAAGTGATAGAAAGACAGACAATAGAAAAATTGATAGATGTATATATATACAGACAGAAGAGGATGGAAAACCGATAACATGAGAAAATGATGGTTAGATGAAAGATTGGGCAGACAAGAGGTATGACTGGATGAACTGATGGATGGATCATTTAGGGACTGAGAAAGAAAACTAAATCTGGAAATGTACTATTTTTTCTCCCTGTTTGTTCAATATGAGCATAATCAGTGTTTTTAGTAGATCTGTTTAGCATTGAGCTTGCAATGCATCACTTTTCTTTTTGGTCATGCAACTTTTCCTTTCGCTGTCGTCGGAAAACTTTTACTGTGTAAACATAGGTGACAGCAGCATAAACAGTTAACCAGCTGAAAACCCAGCTATGGTTTATTATTCGGACAAAAACAGAAATATAAGTAATCTTTAAGTTTGGTATTTGAATGCATGTTACTTACAGATGCATTGATAATTCTTTTCCTGCCTGATATTCTTATCCAATTTCCTTTGAGATCCAACCTATTCATAGGAATTTTGAGGGATTTGGAGTATTTTTTTTAGCACAACTATAAACATACAACAGAAAGTGCAACAGAAAACGTAGGAATTACATGATAATTTGATTATTTTTTAATATATTTTAATGCAAAAGTACTTTATTAAAACCAAAGGGAAATTATAAACTCATCTGAGATTTGTGGCTCCAGTCACGGTATTGTTTGAGCTTTTCGGATCTTAATCAGCTGCTCACGACTAACACGCTTATTGCTACACTTATGTGTCATAGCAAAAGCCCTAAAGCAGGAGTCTCAGACCCTGGTCCTTGAGAGCTACTTTCTTGCAGGTTTTAGATGTAGCCCTGCTTAGCCACAGTTGCATCAAATGATTCAGCACAATCAAGTTGGGAAAAACCCTGGTAACGACCCAATTATTCGCTTCAGGTGGGTTGAAGCAGGGTTGAATGTAAAACCTGCAGGGCAGTAGCTCTTAAGGACCCGGGTTGGAGTGCAGCATTCAAAAACTCCTAAAACAGGAATTGAAGCTTTTAAAAAGTCACAAAATCTAAACCAAAGTACCATTGCTCAAGAAATTCCACAATTTACATTTTTGAACTTAGGAACATATATTGAAGTGCATGTTTTTGCATACCGAACATATTATGTGGTATGTGATGTTTGTTTTGAGGCATTTTATGTGATCATTTAATTGAAATCGGAGGCAATAAAGGGAAAACAACTCTGATCTTGCCTTATTAAATTAGATGGATTTAATTTATAGATCCCTTCCATTAGTTCTACTGAATTAAACCTAATGCTAAATTAAAATAATCCCATAATACACAAAGAGCATTTCAAGAAGTGGATTTCAATACAAATTTGACACACAACCTGATTGGAAATCTAACAAATATGAACAAAAATAAGACAACCTGCGTTTACCTGTGTCAGGGAGCCGTAGACGGACAGCGGCAGGTCAAACATTCGCAGCGCAGCGACCTTGAAAGACAGCGGGGAGCTCGTCAAGTTCTCGTGTGTCATTTTGGCAGCGCTCTACCCATGACTGGCCGACTGGTTCGTGTTCATTCCCGTGGAGCTGCTGAGGATAACAGCGGTGGATATTAAACCTCAGAGGAATAAATTGTAAAAAAATAACATGAAATAAAGCAAGGACATTAGTATTATGAAACACAAAATACCCTATAAAATAAGTCCCTCTGTTCTGTTTATATTTTCAACAAAACGGCAAGCTAGCGTCTGCAGCTAATAACTAAGTTAGCACATGGTTAACAGATAATGTCAATACCGCCCCGACAGCTAAGCTACAGGCTAACTCAAGCTGCCTAATTCAGTTAAATTAGCGAAAAATAAAAACGTCCCACGGATTAGCGATCGGTTTGTATCCTGTCTGAATATCAAACAGTAAGAGTCACAGAAATATCGACGGTACCCGGTCAGGTTACGCCGCTGTCCGCCGTTGATCCCGGGTGACCTCCGTAACGGTTAACCGACGACTGAAGGACTCCAGCTACGCTGCACCGGCTCCATTCGACCAGCGTGGCCTTCAAAATAAAAGCACGAACTCACCTGTGTGGTTATTTAGTGGCATTTGGCGCCATCTTCTGTTTTTGTGTGGTATTGCAGGTCAACGTTTAGGACGTGGGAGATTATATAATTGCAGACATATTTGATGTTCAGAGTCCTTCTGTTTGGTCTGCTTTATTCAAATGTTTTTTGTTTGTTATTAGTACCAATTATGTACCAATAATATTTTCCAAGTCATACATTAAAATCGTTTTATATTGTTGAAAAAAAAAAGACTTCTTGATGGGTTATAATTACTGAACTTTTTTTGCCTTTTATTTATTTTGTTACCTTGTTCTAAGTATTTTTCTTCAACCAGCTTAAATAGTCCATTTAACAACAGTAGTGCATTAAAATATTTATTCCTTTTCTTTAAATTTGTGGAACTACCCCCCACAGCTTTACATACAGCGTGACAAAAAATCAATTCGTCTTACTGATAACATCTGAAGCTCAAATGTGTGCTAAAAATCTGACTTAACTAAGGAGATGGCTAAAATCAATATTTAAACCAATATTTCAGTAAAGCAATTTGCTTAAAGCATTTATAAAAAACAGGTGATTTTCCACTTTTATCCTACATTTGGAAAATTCGACATTATATTACATTATGTTAAACAACATATACTGAAGTTTGAAGAATTTTTACCTGTTCTGACAGGTGTTACGAGATTTATGATTTTATTTGAAAACCTGTTTCTTATCATTATGTAATTATGTTATAATATATTCGATATTTTTCCATGTTAGTCCCATAACTGGCACATACAGTAACTTTTATTTTTTGTCTGATAACATCAATTGTAAATAGAAAATCAAATTGTATAATAATTGTTAGTATATCCTTATCTGAGTAAAAACTTTTTGGTACATCCACCTATGCCAATAACTGCAAAAATTTTTTAAAACTTCTTCAAATACATTAGGGATATTAAACTTATATTTGGATCGGGTGGTATTCCATTATTTTCACAGTAGATGGCACTTGGGATGGATTTACTGCACAATCTATTTAACTACCTCTTTATTTGACACTAAATGTTAATAAGTTAAGCTTAAGTACAAATCTATCATCTTGCAGTGATCATACTAATGTATTCTTTAAGTCTTTAATTAAATCCCCATAAATTAGTTATGGCAGTATTTATAAATGCTAATATTTATAATACCTTCTAATAGAGGATTTGTGAATGAAAATTGTTTTGCTAAAATTGAAAAAAGTTCAAATAAAACAGATTACCGTGTTTCTAAACACCGGTGTTTCACCCGATCTTGAGACCAGCGGATTGTGTGACAAAAAGGGGGCGGGGACTGTCGTAACGTTAGCAACCACGCTCAGAGACCGACACCGCGGCGTACAAACGTTTGCGTTACATTGAATCGTTGCCCTCTGAAAAACGAATGTCTTAAAAAACAAACCCGTTTTTGTGTGTCTAAAACCTCAATAAGAGTAAGATTTACCCGAGAAGCGGCGCGTCTTATCTGCGAGCCAGGTAAGAGCCTCAGCTGGTTTTATTTTTGGTTTTACAGCAGAGACTCCTGCGTTGGTTCGTCACCGTTCACCAGTAACCTTAGCTGGCTAATCAGTTAGCATGTCCATAGCGCGATGGTTATCCGCGACAAGGCGTTACGGCTAAACATCTGCTTTTACGTTTTTGAGCGAGGCTACGTTTTCGTCGCAGTTTTAAAGTTGTTATGGTTGAATTGAAGCACGAATAAGTGGGTTAGAAAAAAATGGAGCAGTCGCAGCTAGCGGGCTAATGCTAACAGCTAAGTCTGTGACGCCTCGCCTGCCTGATTTTGACAGCTCAACCCGAGGAGCTGCGGACCAGGCCGAAACCGCACACTTCTGCAGTCTGATTTCTAACCCAGAACAAGGAAGTCGTTTTTCTTTTTTAGAAATCTTTATATTCACCACAGATAAAGAGACATCTATTTTCTCTAATAACATTACATTCTTTAAATATTTCTCATTGGCTTCCAGTTAAACGAGCCCGACGTCACGTTTTCAGCACAACGGTTTTAGTTAACCTGTTGTGGTTCTGCCTCTTGCTAGACGATATTATTCTATTATTTTTTATTACGTCTTTAAATAGTGAGAGAAGAAAACCTGACCATGCAGTCAAAACATACATAGATGTTTTTGAATTTCACCCTTGCTCTAATTTTGCTTGCAATGCTTTTGATTGTCTCGGCGCCCCGCCCTGCCTGCCAGAGCAGAACTACCTACCACCCATGGTGGCCCATGGGCACTAAAGCAGAGGAGTCTTGATTTCAATTCCAGGCCCGTTGCAGTACTTACAATCACAAACAATAAGAACCAGGTTTGTTGCGCTTCAACCTGGCCAATTGTTTTACAGCAGCTATAAATATTTTTTATAGAAATCAACAGTTCTATGCTCTGTTGTTTGGTTACATTTTTGACCTGATAATACTGATAATTTGCCTAGTTCTGAAGTCTTGTTAGTAAATACTACTTTAATAAATACTTAGTTATTTGTGTATATTAGTGGCAGAGGCAACATCTCATTGTTTGAGTTTCTTCAAAATAAACTAGAAATTTGGTTTTAGTTCCACTTTGCTCTACATTATAACACTATATATATATATATATATATATATATATATATATATATATATATATATATATATATGAATGTAAATATGTCTTCTTTAAATACGTGATTGTTGCAGTACATCGCAGTCACGTGTATTGTAGATGTTATGGTGAACAAAGCTCTACTGGATAGATATCATGCATTATAGTCCTGGGTTCACATTGCAGTCTTGAAAACACAAGTCGCGGTAACATATTCATAGGTAATGGTGTAAAGAGATAACAATTGTGACGATGACCAAACTGTCTAGAACTCGTATACATGTAGGTGCTTTCTATCCACAGCTTCAAAGTCAAACAAGTGTTTGTGTTTTTGTTGTCTCCACTACGTAGTTGCTTGATAGTGTAACCAGCCGCTGACTGGGCTATCCAGGTGTGTTCCTGCTGTTGTCGTATTTACACGTGACCTTTAAGTCTCATGCTTCCAAAGTTCAGAGCGAGAACAATACGTAAGTGAGGAGTTGCTTATCGGCCTGCAAACGTGAGTTAAATAGTTTTAGGTTTATCTGGATGAGAAGCAGAGTTTGCACAATGTAAACTGTAGTTGTGAAGATATGTTGTGAGTGTAGCTTACATAGCTGCATTTATTACAAGTTTTGGTTTCTGTTAACTGCCCTGTTGAGATAAGATCGTCTTCTGTGATTTCCTGTTTGCAAGAAAGAGTATTAATTTTCTCTCAATGCTGCAGATATGCTCTGAAACCCATTACCCTATTTCGGAAATCTATTTCGGAGCTTTATATGTTCTGTTTTAATGTTTTAACTCAATAAACATATGAGAGGTCTTGCCTTTCAGTTGGTAATCATGCATTAATGGGTCAATATATTTTAAACATGGTTAGTACACGTTTCATTGGCTGCATCGTGTCTGAGAGTTTACACTTGTTCTGAGATCACTTTTACAATTTTTTCCTCCGCTTATCTTTTATTTAATGCATTTCTTGTGTAGTAAATATGTAAGTAATAAATAATTTTGAAAGCCATTGAAAACAGTTTCTAACTTGTGAAGGCGGTAATATAGGTTAAGTGTTTATTTCATTTGCCAAAGTACCTGCTTTACTCCTTTAATTGTAAGTGTGCGTCTTCAATTTAGTGAAGAATACTGCTTATTTTAAGTACATTTTTAAACTGAAAGCTTTCGTATCACTAGTAGCCTTTATTTAAAAAGCCGCTGAAAAAGAAGTTCAGAGAGGCGTGTGGCGCCGCCGTTCACAACTTTTAAAGAACCGTGATTTCCGCACACATGCTGACGATTGCATCGTCGATGATGCAGCAGTTCTGCTAATAAGGCGTTTGATCATCTCACCCCAAATAACCTTATCTAGTCCGTCACTCTGTAGCTTCCCAATTATCAATTTGTGTAATTGCCTGGGAAATCATACATATTAACCTTTGTCTGATCTCATATATGTTCTTCTCTTTTTTTCTTTCTTGTTGTCCTAAACTCTAACTATGGTTACTCACACTTAGCATATTCAAAAGCTGTATGCCTCCGTATTTAATGCTAGAATGTATTATCTCTGTTTATCAGTTTTTAATTACACACTAGTAAAAAAGAGAAGTTTCTTGTCTGATAGCTTTGCAATTCTAAAGAGTGATATTATTGTCTCCTGTGTGATACATCTCAGGCTCTGACAGGGTGTAAGGATAATGTTGAAAAAAACGGGGTATTGCAGTCTCTGATTGAAGGATTTCCCTGTTTCTTCGCGTCAACTCAAAGTGGCTAACCTGTCTCTGAGCAAGATGCTGTAGTAATATAGTTAAAATAGAGTTTTCAATTTAAGGAACCCCAGCAGATTACATCGAGTCGTTGACAGCAGAGACAGTCGACAATGGCTTGTGTTGTGTCATTGACTTCACAGCAATCCCTCATACTGAGCATGCATGTAAGGACAGTGGAGAGGAAAATTACCCTTTAACTGGAAGAAACCTCCAGCAGTGTCAGTTTCAGCCAAATGGTTCTCTGCTGGATTTATACAACGAGATTACTGAGATGAAATTAAACACTGTTCAGTAAAAAACTGTTTACTGGAAAGATTTTGAAAAACGTAGGTTACGCTGAATTTTAAATTTGGTGCATTATGATGAAGAGCGCTTCAAAACAACTAGAAAACAAAAAACATTTTTTCTACTTCACAATTATTCACTCACTTTTTTTGATCCGTCTCATGAAATCTCAATAACACACAATAAAAGATGAAATAAGCCTTAGAACTGTGTTGCCTTTGCACTTTGAGGTTTAGTGTATTTTTTTTTATTGTCAGGGTTTTGTTTATCTTCATGATAACATCGTGCAATTGTTGGCCTGACTGGCCCACTCACGTGGCCGACAGCGATCAGCAACGTCGAGCAGGTATTCACAGACTGCAACCTCGCCGTTCTTGTCGCACCACTTCTGCTGGTAGTTTGGGAAGCGTCAACCAAACCAATATTTAGGTGTGACGGGATTTAGTAACTACTTCTGACTCAACATCTCTATTCACGACTGAATGTTTTTTGGATGCGCTGACGCGGAATAAATCATCACGCCTGGAGAGGTTACAGTAATCTGACTAATTTCGCTAAAGAGTGTTTTCTTGTCATATGATGTCAGCTTTCAGATGAAGGGTGTTAAACAAAAAAAACTTGTTTTGTTTGAGTGTGTTTAGTTTCACTACGTTACCTTTTTGTGTTTTGTCTTTCTTGGCTACAGGCGGGTCAGTGAGGGATGCCGCCAACGTCCTGCTGCGACTGCCCCCACTTGGACTGTGTGGGGGAAATCACAAAGGAGGAGCTAATTCAGAAATCCCATGTGAGTGATTAAGCTAAAATGTTGACAATTGTTTTGGCCCCGGTTTGCCAATTGGATCATGGCAGAACATTGATATGCTAGCTGGACCATTTGACGCAAAGACGAGTCTAGAAACGGCAGGACATCGATCAGAGATGACTGGAGCTGGACGCCCAGGTTTATGAAGCATGGTTGTCTCTGTTTTATTGTTTTTTTCTCCTTTTTTTAGGGCCAGTGTCAAGACTGTAAAGTCCGGGGACCAAACCTGTGGGCTTGTTTGGAGGTAAGCTGAGGCCTGTTGGGAAGGACACCGATCTCACTTTCACACGCTTACCAAGTCTAATTTGGTATAGTTGAATTTTATGCGATAGACAAATCATTATTGTGAAGGGGAAACATTTTTTTAATTGAGTCTTAGCTCACTTAGATTGGATGAAGAGCGTCAGGGATAATCAACGAAAACAACTTTTCCTGCAGATTCCTTTGTGGGTTTTGGTCTGGATTTTGGCTGGAAGCGTTCTAAACAGATATCTTGACCATTTCCTAGTGGAGATCTAGTGTTTTGCATACTCTTACATTATTTCCCTAAATTAAAAAGAAAATAATCCCCATAGCATGATGGGTGTCTCTTTTTTTCCCCAAAAATCAGTGGGTTTTTAGAGCTTTGTGTAGCACAAATAGGCCAAAATGTTTTGGTCCACACGTTTGCTCTGCACTCCACATAGCTTTTGGTAGCTTGAACATTTTTAAGGCTTTACTTTTTGCCAATTAAAATGCTGGATTTTGTTGATGGGATTACTTGTTGATTTCTGCCGCTCCTGATCGAAGGAACAGCGCTATGTGAAATTTAAGTTTTGTTACCATACTAAAGGCGACAGAAAGCAAATGCAAATAGTTTTTTTTTTTTTGCCTCTTTCACATAAACTACAAATGAAGATCAGTGAAAATTGTGCTCATGGTAAAATGGTGAAAAGTTTAACGAGTATGAATAGCACTGTAAGGAATTGTTGTTCCTCATATTTAAAGCATCCGTGTTTATGTTTGTCCTCTCTAGAATGCCTGTGCGTATGTAGGATGTGGAGAGTCCCATGCTGACCACAGCACAGTCCATTCACAGGTGAGGGATCTCCCAGGCTTTATCATCTACTTTATACAAGATCATGATCGAGGCTGCTATATTTAACGTGAAACAGTTTGAAAGAGGAGGGCTCGGCGAAGGAGTTACAGACGGAGGTCCCAGAAACGAACGTCCCAGGAGCCATTACCAGCGATAAAACCGCCTCCAGCACTGCATGTATTTTTAACCTCCTCACCCTGTGATCACGTACCGAGCACGTGCATCCATTTAGCCTTTCTGAAGAGCGCCGAACTTACTCTCTGCCTAGATCTCTGTGTTCAGTTCAGTTTCAGCAGCAGCTCATCCATTATTAATTTTTTTGTCCTCAGGGAAGTGGGGGAGATTTCGCTAGCGCTCTCAGCGCCATGGTTACAGTATCCACCCCACCTTGCTGTTCTGCCGTTTACTCAGCGTCTATTTTTATTTTTTTTCTGTCTTGATTGAACCCCTTGTTTTGTGTCGTGGAGAAATCCTTTGAATCCTTTTCTCTTCACCATTCGTCTAGGAGGCATATTCTATCTTGTGCTTTATTATTGCTCCTGGATCTGCATATTATGCTGTATTGGCAGGGATGAGCTTTTAGGTGGTTTTTTACTTTTAAATATGACACCTTTTAATAGTTTGTTTTATTTGAAAGGAAGATTTAAGTATATATCCATCCAGTCATCCAACTATTGCTCCGCCATTCAACTGTATTCTGAAAATTCTTGAAATTTGACTGTTTAAATTTGCACAAAGGACGTTCAACAGTCTAGATAGGGAGGTTGTAGAGCAACTGACCCTGACAATGTTTTTGTTTTAAGATCTGAAATTACTGTACGAAATCACACAAAGCGTTATAAGGACTGGTGAGGAGGCATGTATAAAAATTTTATTTGTTGTTTATGTTTTACATTTCCGTTTGTCACATGGGGTTTGTGAGAAGGGGGGATGTCGGGTTACTGTGCTCCATCTGGTACGTCGTCTTTGCCAAATCTTTCCTGGCCCAGTAGGCCAAGCCTAATGGACTCCCTCATGAATAATACAGAATGGGCTGCTGCTCATGTTCAGGCAAACTGTTAGACTGCTGCTGTGTGTCAGAGAAGCAGCGGGTCAGCGCATCCCGGATGTTTTCCTTAACAGCACACAGCTGCCTCCACCTGTGGTACGAGCAACCGGAGACCAAAGGCAAACTTCTAGTTAATACTTCCTGTGTGACGTTTGCGATTCCACTTGTCTTGTTTAGGTCAAGTCAACGAGTCGCAGCCTTTTTCAAGTTAAAGCTTAAAAGTTATTCTTATATTATAATTGAAAACCATTGAAGGGCCAGACGTCTACTAAATTCGGTCCAGGGCGTTTGCAGGGTGCGGATTCACAACAGAAAAAAAATAAAGTAATCCAGTTGTGTAGAAACAAATTCAGTCCAAACTAAATTCAAAACAAACTAATCACATAATCTGTTTCAGATCCAATGGGATATAAATTATTACACACTCCGTCCAAACTTGGTTGATAATTTAAAGCCAGTTGGTAAAATCTTGTATAAGGAAAAAAAAAGACGTTTTCATTAGGGCACCGATTCATATTGAGCAAGAATCTGCCGACTGTAATAAGGACAGAGGACAGATTCCCAACACCAGAACCAGTCTCTAGGTGTTTGGGCCAAGAAGCCACTAATCTGGAGTAAAGAGAACAGAAAGGGGGCATGGGAAAAAACACTTAAAAACATGCTAGGGGGTACTATGATGGCAAAGACAATTAGGTACAGGAGATTCTCTTAGTACTCCCCCTTTCCAGTCGGTAAAAAAGCCTCCTGGAATCATAAATCCAACCTTAAGGTGCGAGATTTGGCTTTTGACGCAAGCAGCCTTGAGCTGTGTATCCATTATGGCAGCGACAGACAAGCACAATAAATATTAAAAAGTGTAGAAGTTCTTGTCAGTCATTTTAGAAAGTGAAATCCATAAATCATGCACCGTAGATGTTGTGCTTCAGGAATTTTAAAAGCCTCATATTCCTATTTCAAGGTTGTTTTTTTTACACTCAAGTAATTGAAAGTCTGTTTCCTAAGTATTGTCTTGACTTCTCAGTTGAACTTTGGTGTGAACTTTATCTGGACCTTCTAACACATTGTCTGCACTTCAGATAGTTTGTATCTCATTAAATCACCGGCACAATTTGTGCAGATGAGAGCCCATTATGAACATGTTTATATTGTATTTTAATGCATAAAAGGAGAAATATATTAACAACTCATTTGGCTTTTAGCAGTCATCACCAAAACAAACGGCTAGTTTCGTCTGTGCTGCAACTAGAAGACGTTCAACTCAAGTTGTATATCATTCTAAGGATTAAACTGCGACTGTCGAGACAAATCCCTTGACCTCTGTCCAGAAACACACATGAAACATTGTACCACTTAACCCGGGGTTCTTTCTATGGAAAGAAGTGCGTCAAAGTGCAAAATAATAATTTTCACCGTTCTAACCAAATTCCTGTCAATATATATTAAAAGAACATTCTTTTTTTTTTTTTTTGCATGCATGCATGAAAGCCACTAGAGGACTATCTTAGAGCCAGTTCAAAACACAAACCTCAAAGCTTTCTTTGCATTCTTAATACTAATTTGTATCTTCATTTTAGAAACAGTTTTTATTCTGTTTTTATTTTATAAATTTTTTTTGTGAAAGTGCTAAAACATTTTTCTCCGTGAAATACTTTCTGTGCAGGAGACGAGGCACAACCTGACGGTGAATCTGACCACGCTTCGGGTGTGGTGCTATGCTTGTGGCAAAGAGGTTTTCCTGGAGCGCAAGCTAGGTCCTCACTCTCCACACGCCACCGTCAAACCCCTCCCCATATCGCAGAATGCTGTTCAGGTACGAGCGGCCTTTACTTTGTTCAACAACCTCACCGCCAAAGGTTAATATTGATGGCAAATTCTGCATTGTGGCTTTGTTTATAATGGCCGCTGCATAGCTCGACAAGATTCAGTGGCTACCAAACGTTGAAATCGTGTTCTCTGTGGACGATGTTTCCATAGGATAATGGCAAGGCCCCTGGGAGCCCAACATCTCTGAAGCTTCCCTCCAGCGCTGTCTATGAGGACTTGGACATGGAGACGGAAGAGGAGGATGACCTACGGGCCAGAGGTGAACTCTTCAAATAATGTTTTTTCTTTAAGAAGCACCGTTCATCATTCTGGCCCATTTGTTAATTGCATAAAAGCGGCTTTAGGGTCATAACTTTGTTCACTTTCGGTCCAAATTTCAACAATTAACATTTCAAATGCAATGACCGCTCAATCTTCAGTAGTTTTGGCCGAAGGGTAGTATTGGGTCGGATATGAAGGGAGATGTGTCTGCTTTCAATTTTCACTTTCTGCTACTGGCATGATTTGCTGCACTGCTGTTTCTGCCTAGAGGCCGCATCTACAAATTGCAGCTTCCCCATCACTGTGTAAGCAGCATGGTCCCTCAGCAGCTGCAGGTGTTTTTCACTCCAGCCGTCTTTGCTGACAGGCTCTAGCTCAGGGCCGTTTGCGACTAACGGCACACGTTCCTACATGGTGTTGCTGGGCTTTTTCTTTAAAAGCATGTTAGTCTTTAACTAAAATCTAAAGATTTCTAAAGAATTCTAAGAATCTAAAGGTTGTAATCATTAAGCAAATAGGAATAAAGTCCTAACTGTCACACAAGTAAAGGTTTAGTCACCTGATATCACCCTAACAGTGGAAAAGTGCCACGGAGAAGAACTGTGAACTTTCTTTGTGCCTGCTGTAAATGAGACAGAGTTGAACAGTTCTTCACATTCTGTGGCGTTCATTTCTAAATGTAATTTAGGCAAAGCTGTTTTTAACGTTCTGGTTTGATCTCTTTCCCTTTTTTCAGGTCTGACGGGGCTGAAGAATATTGGTAACACATGCTACATGAACGCCGCCCTCCAAGCTCTCTCTAACTGGTGAGACTCGTCCTCAGTATACAACATCAACCTCTAAAAACTTATCTTTGTGGGGGGGGGGGGTTCTCTCTCTCTCTCTCTCTCTCTCTCTCTCTCTATATATATATATATATATATATATATATATATATATATAAAACTGTCCCTTAATCACAGTTTTATATATATATATATATATATATATATAAAACTGTCCCTTAATCACAGTTTCAGCACTCTTTCTGTATCCATGTGCTATTTTTGTGTGCCTGCTTGCTTTCTTGCTGCCTATAACCACAACTGTGTTCATTTGGAAGATTGATGGCTTAGTGCGCCTTGGTGCAGTGCACCATTTAAGAAGCCAGAAACGGCCCTTTGTGTTTCCCCCGTAGGGGCTCTTGTGTTACAGATCAACCTTGGATCTATTCAACTCTCCTCTGTCTCCCCTCCATCTTTATTCTGCCGTTTCCTTTGGCTGTTGTCAGATTATGTTTAAGGTGCTAGCCTTGTCCGGTTTGGGGTAGTTCGTTACAATTGTTTGTAATTCAAATTAGGCTTAAAGATGTGGGTCAAAATCAAAATTATGTTTGGATACATGCTTATCTGAACTCTCCTCCCAGTTATAATCAATTTTGTCCATGCTTTATTCACTTCATAGTTTCGATTTGGAAAAATTCTTGTTCTTGCTGTATCTGCCGAACATCTCTGTACCAGTTTTTTTTTCTTTCTTTTTTTTTTCAGTTAGCTTTGATGTTCTGTAGCTCTCACCAACATGAAAGGTTTTCCCTACATGGGATAGTAGCTGAGGGAATGTTTGGTAACACTCTGCAAGTGAAATAAGGTTTTTATATATATTTATTTAAAAAAACAGCGATAAGTAGAAGTATGGGAACTAAACCTCCACAGATGTCTGTTTTTCTTCTTCTAAGTGGAGTAATCTTGGTGGATCTTGCTTAACTTAAATTACATATTTATTCTTTTTTTTTTTTTTTTTTTTCTTCTCACCGCAGTCCGCCCTTGACGCAATTTTTTCTCGAATGTGGTGCCTTGGTAAGAACGGACAAGAAGCCTGCCCTCTGCAAAAGCTACCACAAGCTGGTGTCAGACCTGTGGCACAACAACAGGTTGGAAATTATCATCTTCTCAGATTATCCCTAAATGCAATGCCCAGGCGATGGCTTGCGAAATTAATCCAGTGCAATAGTTCCAGGAGCTTCTTATCTCGCACTGGAATACAAATTATGTCATTATATCTTTGCTTTTTTTAATTTTAATTTTATTTTTTTATAAGCTGACTGTTTTTCCCTCACATTGCAGACCCTCCTATGTGGTTCCAACCAACTTATTCCAGGGGATCAAGGCCATAAACCCTATGTTTAGAGGTTACTCTCAGCAGGTAGGACATACGTCATGATGAAATTTGTGTGCAACATACGGTTTCTTGAACTAGCACACCTATTGTTTCTCAAACTTCAGTGAATTTTCCCGGAGCTTTAAGTGATAAAGGTGTACATTCCCATGATAAAGCATGGTGGTGGAGGCCTAAGGCTTTAGGGGTGGTTTTCATAAACTGAGGCAAGGAAGCTGGTCAGAGCTGTTGGGAAGATGCATTGAGCTAAATTCAGAGAAAGAGCCTGCTGTCATGTATTTTTTCTGCTTTACCTATAAAATCCTTCTGGAGTACATGGAAGTCTGCAGTGGTAACGTAAAATGTGAAAATGTTACAGGAGTATAAATAACTTTATAAGACACAAGGCTGTAATTTTAGCTGCTGGTTTATTTTAGATCTAATAAAATCTGTAATATTTCGCCTCACACAGCTAATTATTTTTGCAGGAAAAATGCTCTAACAGGGATAGTTTACCTGCAAGCTAATAACTCCAAAGTGATGAATCCTGTGCCCACAAATCCACACCTAACCGACAATTACATGATTGGTGCTGATGCTATTGTTAAATGTAAAACTACTGTACGTACAGATATTAAGCTTAAGCTCTAAGTTTCTTCAGCCTTTCTTTGTAAGTAAGGATTTTACATTCTTAATAAATCTGCTTTTTTTTTTCTCCTGGCTTGCCAGAGTTTCCTTGGAAGACTTAAGTGAGGCGTATTCTTTTGTCACGCCACACTGAGCTGCAGGGCCAACGATTTAGCATTGCTATGAATAAAGATAGCATTCCAGCTCTTGGGAGAGGAAAGTTCATTTGGCTTGAAGGCGGAGATTGGATTTCTGAGGTTCGTTAGGGTTTGATTACACGTTCACCAGTGTTTAGTTGGGGATTTTGTGATCCAGAATTGGAGTGAACAAGGATGAAAAGTGTTTTTTACTTTGCCATTTTAGAAGAGTGTCTCTGGAAAAGCTTCACTTCATAGGCGAAGAAGCAATGCTTTCTGTTGCTTCCCAGACGAAATAAAGTTGTTACAAAATTGACATTATTTTTTTTAAATCCCTGTTCAACCATTTAGGACTCCCAGGAATTTCTGCGTTGCTTGATGGACCAACTTCACGAGGAGCTTAAGGAGCCTGTGCCAGAGCCCATCGACCTGTCTACCAACATCGCCATGGATGACGGCCCAGAGGAGGACAACCACAGCCAGTCGGACAACGACTTCCAGTCCTGCGAGTCCTGTGGGAGCTGCGAGAGGGCCGATAACGAGGCGCAGGGCATCAGCGTAGTCATGGATAACACCAACGAGGCGGAGATGCTGATGCCCGAGCAGGACGAGATCCAGGCCAACAGGGAGTGGCAGAAAGAGAAGAACATGATTAACGATCTGTATCGCTCCGGGGTTAATGGCATTGCGGTGGGAAGCAACGGGGCAGACATGGACAAAGATGTGGACACGACAACGGAGACCACGCCCATTATCAGCAGCCAAGGAGCCCTCAAGGGTCATGGCAGAACATCAGGTAATAAAAAAGTGGTTCGTCTCTCCTGCCGTCTTTGCCTATTGATATTCAAGTATTAGTATTGGTTTAATTTAGATCTGTTTCTTTATCGGGACGTTAAAACACTGATATGCTCTTAATCGTTCCGTTGTAGCTCTGGCTGTGCTTTTAGGACAGGGGTGTTAAACTCAATTGCACAGGAGGCCAAAATCCAAAACACACTTGAGTGCGAGGGCCAAAAAGGATAAAAATGTATTGAACACACTGAAACTTTAAAAGTTAAAAAGTAACTTTCTTTGAACATTAATATGAATAAAAACAGGCAGGATTTTTCTTTTGGAATAAATAAATTTAAACCTTAAAAAACTTATAATACTATGCTCTTCTTAAAAAAATATATCCAACCTAAATTATACAGGTTAGGAAAAAAGTAAACGTTTAAAGAACAAACATTCAAATGTCTTTACTCTTATATATTACATATAGTCATATTACATTAAAAAAATAATATGAATAAAATAAAGTATAAACTTACTAAAATATCCCAAAAGATTTAGCGCTCAGTAAAATAAATCCTGTCAAATTTATACAAATTCAAAATAAGAACATGATGCATAACAAAACCTGGAAATATGAATAAAATTTCCGCGTTAACAAATCATCATAATGGCATCTTTTTTTTTTTTGGCTACATGTTCGTCTATGTTTGTCATCACTGAGGAGCGCTTCTCACACAGATATGTATGGAAGCAAATCGCATTTCCAGAAATGCTTTTTCCCTTTTCAAATTTTACATTTCAAATTGAATTTTGGTAACTATTTGCTGGAGCACAGTTTGAAGAATAAATCTCAAATGTCTTTTTCATTTTCATTTCAATTAAAGGAAGGAATGAGCAGTCTTAAGGAAGGAAATTAAAATGTAAATAGGACTATTGATTACTATTTTTCTTTAAGAGTCAAAAAATTCAGCCACATTTTAAAATGAAAAAATGGAAATGCTTTTTCATTTTAAATATGGTAACAATTTGCTTCCATAGATATGTGCTGCCACACATGCACAAAGTTCGAGCCATGAGCTAAATGAAGGAGACGTGATTGGCATGGCAGCTGAAGCAGTGCATTGTGGGATCTGTACTTTTTTTTTTAATGTTACCTGCACTCCATATCGCTGAGCCATTAATAAAAGTAACATGAAAAATGATCTCACGAGCCGGATAAAATTACATGCCGGGCCGGGTGTTATGTAAAGTGAGTCTGACATATATGTTTTAGGACATGCAACCCTAGTATTTATCAATTTTTCCCCATTGTTAATGCTGGGCAGATTCCTTGTCTGCCCCCGAAGAAAAGGCATCTTCACACTATCTTGCTGCCACTGCTTTGTGTCACTGTTCGGACGACGTATTCATTGAAATATTTTGATGATGAAAGCTAAGAATATCATGAAGAAACCCGCCTGGTTTGTTTATTAAACCGTTTGTTCATTATTTACCTTCAACCAACCTGTGAGACCAGTTTGAGATTAAGTGACACATAGGTATACCGTCTGTTTTCTTGTGAAAGAAATTGGTGGCATGGATTTTATTATAGGTTATCAGAAGCACAGCTTAATACAAGAATGGTTACATTTTAAATGTCTTTACAAATACACAATAAATAATATTGGTCTAACATATGAACTCCCAATTACATTCAAATTTGTGGTTTTAACATGACATGTTTAAATATTTTTACAAGGCACTGCAAATGTTCCGTCTTTAATAGCTTTTCCTCTCCTTTAGATTGCTTTTCGGATATACAGATGTCCAACATCACAAGGCCCCAAATTCTAGTTGCTATGGAGGGACATTTTCCCAAAATATCCAGCAGTCCTCCCAAAGCTATGTCTGGGTGGCTGAGTTTGAACCCCGCACACAAGAAAGGTACGGAGCTTCTGTTCCCCAGAGCTCAGCTCAAAGTCATGATTAGAGGCAAATGGCCCTGATAGATATAAAAAAAAAGGAAATGTGAGTGGGATAGGATGGCGGGGATACCCTTGGCAAACCTGAACGTAGATCAGCATTCTCACATTTCTGCCTCTCTGCTTCTCACAGCCGTCACCACATATTCCCCTCCAAAGAACAAGCGTCAAAAGAAATACCGGAGTGTCATTTCAGATATCTTCGATGGGACAATTGTCAGTTCAGTTCAGTGCCTCACCTGTGATCGGGTCAGTGTGGCTATTCTTCTCTTCTTCTTTTTTTTTTTTATACCCATTTATCTATTACAAGATCTGCAAACTGCAGCTCTCCCCTCCCACACAGGCCTCTGAAAACCTATTGGGCCAAAAATGTTTTCTAATTTATTCATATTATTCATTACTGGAACAGAACGGCTCTATTAACGTAAAGGGACTGCATGACATCAGTTAAATATATAGTTTGGCATGAAGGAGCTGATTTGACATGAATACTGAGCAAAGAATTTAAATGTATTATTTTTTTCTTTCATTTAGTTAATTAAAATTTCCCACAATTTCCTGTGAGCCTCGGCTTCTTTCCCATTATGATAGAGGGATATATAAATATCTGGCGTTGGATCCCAACCAATTGCACAAATATACTTTTAGCATGCAGACAAGACATTGCATCAGGGGTACAACTGTATATTTTGCAACTTTATATTTAAGTCATTATACTGTTATTTTATGTCACGTTTAATTTTTTTGTTCATATTATAAATAAAAGAGAAACCAACTGAGCTCATTTTAATAAAGAAAAATCATTTGTTGTTAAATTTAGGTGTTTAATTCTAATGTAAAGCACACAACAATAAATATATCTAAATCTATAAAGTGTTGCATTTGACAGCTGGTTGGACCAACAGCCTAATAGTTTACTGGACCTGAAACCTTCTGTCTCATCCCTATTCTTTCATAGCAGGACGACATGAAATGAGAAAAAAAGACTAAATGCTATAAAGAAATCACGGGGAACTATAGAAGCTGAATCTGTAACCGTGTGGTCCGTGGTTTCAGGTATCTGTGACCCTGGAGAACTTCCAGGACATTTCGTTGCCCATTCCTGGGAAGGAGGATCTGGCGAAACTCCACTCAGGATCCCACCAGACCTCTCTGGTGAAAGCCGGCTCCTGCGGGGAAGCTTATGCAGCTCAGGGCTGGATAGCGTTTGTCATGGAGTACATCAAAAGGTCTGTGTAAAACGTGTGTGCTGGCTTAGCTGGAACCCTTCATTAAACATTTATAGTGGTCTGCAGGCTTGTGCTGAATGAAGGTTGTTTGTTTTCTAGCTGGTTCTGGGGTCCGGTTGTTATGCTACAAGATTGCCTTGCTGCTTTCTTTGCTAGGGATGAACTAAAAGGTAAGTTGGATCAAAATCTGACTCTTCATATGCAAACGAATTCCTGTTTTCATAACACGGTTTTGTCTTTTTGCAGGAGACAACATGTACAGCTGTGAAAAATGCAAAAAGTGAGTCGCTTTGAATAAATGTGCTTTTCCTTATCTAAACCCTCTCTAACTATTTTCCTTACTAATGTCATCATTAATCTTGTCTCCCTTCTTCCCAGGTTAAGAAACGGGGTGAAGTTCTGTAAAATGCAGAATTTGCCAGAGGTGCAGGAAAATGAATTTAATCACCGACCTTGTCCATGATTTTTTTTCTGGAAACGATTGAACTGAACTCCGTCTGTTCCAGATCCTGTGTATTCACCTGAAGCGCTTCAGACATGAGCTGATGTACTCCACCAAAATGGGGACCCACGTCTTGTTCCCGCTCGAGGGCTTGGATCTGCAGCCCTTCCTGGCCAAAGACAGCTCCGCCCAGACCACTAGCTACGACCTGCTGTCGGTCATCTGTCACCATGGCACCGCCAGCAGTGAGTGGGCCCCAGTGGCTCGAATGGGACGGCCGCCACCTCTTGGCACACATTAATGTCCCAGATTAAAGAGCATGCGCAAATAATACAGTGACTTGTCATAATTGGTGATCGTCGCTCTCACGCTTCTCTCCCTGTCCCGTACCAGGCGGCCACTACATAGCGTACTGCAGGAACGACGTTAACAATCTGTGGTACGAGTTTGACGACCAAAGCGTGACCGAAGTGTCCGAGTCCTGCGTTCAGAACACCGAAGCTTACGTTCTGTTTTACAAGTAAGACGCCCAACGTTGAAACCTTTTTTCTGTGCGAGATCGCCGCATCGCAATTGCTGCCCCGAGTGTCCCACATCTGATGGTGGTGTTATTTTGTTGGCGAAAGGAAACGCAACGAAGACGCATTGAAAGATCGCAGGAGGGTGTCGGGGTTGTTAAACATGATGGAGCCCAGCCTTCTGCAGTTCTACGTCTCGCGGCAGTGGCTGAACAAATTCAGGACCTTTGCCGAGCCGGGCCCCATTTCCAACGACGACTTCCTTTGTGCACATGGAGGTGCGTTAAACGTTTCCTCCCTGAAATCCTTCCTCAGCTCAGATTTTAACAGAGCAAGTTCTTCACTTTGCATCACTGCACGCTTAAAAAAAAAACGGGCCTGTTTATTTGCATAATTTTCAAATTTTATTTACAGAACAGATCAAGAAACACTATAGTTGCTTTAATAATAAGATCAGTGCTTACTTTCATATTAACTGACCAGACTCTGCGTTTTAAATTTACTGTGAAACAAAGTTTTTTATGTATTAATCTCATTCGATTGGCCTTAATGTTTGGGTGTTTGGTTGTTTTCTTAGGCGTGCCACCCAACAAAGCATCCTACATCGACGACTTGGTGGTGATGCTTCCCCAGAACGTATGGGACCACCTTTACAGCAGGTGCGTGCTTTTAAGCTGTCTTTTTGCATCACGTCTCCACTTGGGCAGCGCTTAACTGATCTGTGCTTTTTTCTTTTTTTCTTTTTTTTTGCGGTACCTTCGTCTGCAGGTACGGAGGGGGACCTGCTGTCAACCACTTGTACGTTTGCCACACATGCCAGACCGAAATAGAAAAGCTGGAGAAACGGCGCAAATCGGAGCTGGACTTGTTTGTCCGGGTGAGCTCTTCGCTCTCTGTTTTTATTTCAAATACGCGAAAAAATAAGTTATTGGCGGAACGGGGAGGCGAAAGATAATGCGTCATTTGCCTCAGAGCAGCCGGGACTAATGGGCGCGTATACGTCTATTCTTTCAGTCCTTTTTTAGAACCAGTTGATGAGATGAGATGAGAGAAGAGTGAGCCCGATAAAAGCCTTATCATTAATGGATGGAGACGGATGTAACCGTTTGTGGCTGCTCGGTGTGCTTACTCACACAGGCGCTGCTCTAAGGAGAGATAAATGTGTTATGTGTGTTAAACCTACAGTAAGAAAAAAAAAAGAAGACCGAAATAACAGGGATTTTGTTATTTGTGGGAAGCACAAGATTTGGTGCAGTGTAGTATTTGGACTTTCTTCTAATTAGAGGAACTACCAGAGAGAATTAATTACGGTTTTTCATCTCTAAATCCTTTCATCCTCAAATATGTTTTACCCCCACCCGTCTTACATTCATTCGCCTTTCCTCCTTCTTGTCTCCATCGCTCACCCCCAACCCCCACCCCCCTGTAGCTGAACAAGGCGTTCCAGGAGGAGGAGTCTCCGGTGGTCATATACTGCATCAGCATGCAGTGGTTTCGTGAGTGGGAGGGCTTTGTCAAAGGAAAAGACAATGGTAAATGGACTGAAGTCTCGCCTTTTCCTTCCTCCTTTCCCATTTAAATGTCTGCCTAAAGTGTCTGAATAAAAACTGTGCGCTAATGATTGAATTTGGAAAATGTTAAATTCTCAAGTGACTGACTGATGTCGACATGGAGAAATAGTAAATAGCATTTTTTTGTTTGTGAATACAATTTCCTCTCTTGATGTTTCATCACAGAACTTTTTTCCCCCCCCGAGTCAGGATTCACTGTCAGGATACATTTAATCTTCTTGGCTTCCCTTGCTTTGTATTGTCATGTCTATTTATAACGACTCGTTTGGGAAAGTCATTTTTTCTTTTGCTCTGACTTCTGCTCCTCCGATATTCGTGTTCTCTGTGTAACAAACAGGGAGTCGGCTTTGCTTTTCATAGAGCGACAATAAAAAAACATTTGACATTTCATCACAACTGCTCTTCGTGTTGGCTCCAATTAGAATATGTCTTTTAAAAGTTGATCTGTGCGAATTGCTATTGTAGATTTGAAACAGTTGTTTCTCTTTTTTTTTCCTTTGTTAGATCCTCCAGGACCAATTGATAATTCCAAGATATCTGTTAACAAGAATGGACATTTTATCCTGAAACAAGGTACGTGCTGTTCAAACCAAATGTTCACACACACTGTATAAAAGTGTGTAAACTTTCTTGTCTCACATTTTGACATAAAATCAGAAGAAACATTTTCTCTGTCAGGTGAGTTACAATTGCCGGTATTTATAAAAAATTATTGTATTTTATTACTTTAAAATCTGAAGTTTAAAGACGACCAAACAAATGCTTAAACCTTGGCATTGTGCACTTCTTATAGGTTATTCCACAACATTTGAGTTCAATCGGACTCCCAACTGTGGATGTATTTTTTATGTAGTGGCCATTAGAAAGCCCTGATCTTAGTCCCATAGAGGATTTGAGAGTAGATCTGTGAGTGAAGTGGCCTATAAACCTGATTAAGTTACAGGAGTCCTGTCAGGAGGAATGGGCTATTACTATTGTGAGAAACTTCCGAAAGGATACCCAATACGTTTTACCCAAGTGGTTCTATTTAAAAGGTTGTTCCGCCGAATACCAAAATACTTTGTCTTTTTATCTTGTTTAAAATCTATTTTTGGATGTGGTGTTGTTGATTAGTGATGCCGGTTATCTGGTTTTTCGCAGGCGCCGACTCCGGACAGATCTCTGAAGAGACGTGGAACTTTCTCCACTCGATCTACAGCGGCGGCCCACTGGTGACGGTCCGACCGAGCGTCGCCCACCAAGAAGCAGAGCCCTCGCAGTCGGAAGAGAAGATCGAGGTGGAGACGCGATCGGTTTAACAAAGCACTTGACGGCAGGCAAAGAAACATTCGTGGACACAATAATAAAATGAAGCTTTTTTTAATTTATTTTGCATTTTCATTTCTAAAGCATCCGATCGAAGGACCTCATCTTTGCCGCTATGTGACAGCCTTTGCGACAGAGGGATTTTACATTGTCTTTACAGGCTTGCGATGTTGTAAAAATATGTACAAAGCGCTTTTAAATTTCTATTAGCACTGTATATTTCATATGTTTGGATTTATTTTTGTTTGTTTTTCCAGAAATAAGCATTTAAATGTTACTGTATGTGCAGCTAAAAACAATTCTTCTGAATGCAATATTTCTTCTTCTGTTTGTCTTGACCAAATGGGCACATAACGTATATCCATGTGTTGCTAATATTGATGAATCACATTACGTTTTGCATTTACTATATCAGACATAATTCCTCTTTTCAGAGACTGGTAAGGAAACGAGAAAATGTGAAAATATCAAAAGGTTATGAAGGGACTAATTGCTGAGTAGTCTCAGGAATGATTTTTGTGTATTGCACTGTTCTGTTGAAATACAAATTCGGCACGCACTATCGGGGATGTCTAGTTTGTATTCGGATTAATTAGTAGTGATTGTTTGTCGGTCAGGATTCAGCACTTGCTAATCGCAGAAGAGTGATTCAACACGATGTCGATCAATTGTTTGAGGTGTTTTTTTTATTAGAAAATATCTGGCAGGCAGACTGTCATAAACGCATGCCTAACACTCAACCAGATTGACTAAAACCTGCATGTAGAGGCAACTTTCTGTATAATGTGCACGCAGTCCAGGTCTGTCTTCGTATGATTGTACAGCTATAGGAAGCATCTTGTCATAATGGTAATGAGAATCATCATTAATGTGATTAAAGGCATTATTTTTATTTTATTTTTTGGTATAGCTTTAAATGCTGGCTGATAGGTCGCCTTAATGCTGTAATCAAAAGTTAATGCATTTGACTAAAAACTTAGCCTGATGTCTTTATTTTACTGGCTGACTATTAAAACCTGATGCAAGCACACGCTGCTCACCGTGCATGTTTAATGGCATAGAATGACAGGACACATTTAAATTTTTGCAAGATATATAGATAGATGGTCGCAGTTACGCAGGGAAAAGGGGTTTAGAAAATCTTCAGGATAGCATTGCTTTTTTTTTGTAATGAGAGCGTCTGCTCACACACACCCACACACACACACACACACAAACAGTAACACACACCCCAGACTAGTTGGCTGGACCGAAAACATGGCTGCGACCGAGGCAATTTTAAGGAAGTGAGGTATGTGTATTTCTCCAGCTTCTAAAGCCGTTTGGGAGTGAACCTCCAGCAGGGTGGCTTGTGGTAGGAAAAAACAAAAGAAAAATGTCAAAACTTAAATTTGGTCGCACGCTGGAGGAGACATGCAGCCATAATTTGCGGCTGCACCTTAAATACATCCGCGAAGTTGTCGGCGGAACAATCAGGCTAGCAGCGGCTAGCCTTAGCTGCTAGCTATGCTACTTGATCCTTCACGCAGCCGATGAATTATATATACATATATATATATATATAAAAAACAAGCACTGTTGTTTATCGTTTGTCTGCATACGTATGCGTTTAATTGGCAAATACTTAAAGCAGCCATTATCCGCTTCTTTACGTTAGTGGCATCTTGCTCAAACTATCTGAAAATAAAGCTAGGCTAATGCTAGCCAACTCGGCTTACTAATCGATCATAACACAGGGACATAAAAGGGAAATAGTTAATTTATCAGCTGTTTGAGATGGAAAGGGTGCAACTTTATTAGCTATCTCCGATGTGGACTTTATTTGTAGGCGTCTGTGGGGGTTCAGCGTGCCACATTTAACTCGCAGCGACAGCTAACGGTAAGTTAGTTCGCCAGGT
Organism: Orestias chungarensis; assembly: GCA_032876305.1. Taxonomy (NCBI): domain Eukaryota; kingdom Metazoa; phylum Chordata; class Actinopteri; order Cyprinodontiformes; family Cyprinodontidae; genus Orestias; species Orestias chungarensis. The sequence goes on from JAVLVB010000526.1 coordinate 202,133, forward strand.
TTAGCCCGCTAAGCTACACGCTAGACGAGGAGAGCTGTTCCCTGGAAGTTGGACGGGGCTAACGTTTCCAGCGACCAGTCCGTCGTTTTCGGCGTAAATGTCAGGTTGGATTTGTTTAATATTTGGACTTCAAGCCGCTTGCGATTCTAGTTTTTTTCATTTTTATTTAATTTTGCCCTCCCGGTTTTAACAGCATCCTCGCCTCTCCCCAACTTTGATCGACATGTGATGAGCTGGGATGTTGGGGATCTGAGCGCTTTTCCTCGGTACCTAAGGCAGCTCAATTTCGCGGATTTCTCGTTGCCAGCAGGCCTTTTTTTCCTAGGGAAGTGCTGGAAGTTAATGACAGTAACAGAGACGAAAACAGGCTAAAACTAAAAACCAGTCAACAGAACTAAATGGGGCTTTTCTATCACTTACAGATTATGAAGTTGTGATTTTTTTTTTGATTTTTTTTTTTTGCAACAAGACTTTATTCCTTTAAACCAAACCTGTCCATACTGGTAAAGGCATTGAGATCAACACGTGTTGCCACAACTGACAGCAAAACAGGCGCATTATAGAGGAACAGGAAGTGTTTATTACAGCAACACGTGTCCTAGCTGGGTAACTATGTAATTTCACTTTGATACCTCAAAGTTAAGTTTAGGCTTACCAAGCCCTATTGGATGCAATTAGTTATACATTCATGTGCTGCATTTATCCTGTAAACTCCCACTGTAATCAATAATGAACCCTGCCCTTTTAATGCCATGTAGTCTGAAATGTTGACTTCTTTTTACAAATTACTTTCATAATCTAATAAGTAATCTAAACTTATCTCTAAGTAAGCCTTGTAAAGTTGAATTATACATTCAATGGTATTATAAAACAACATTTCAGTTATCAAAATGTTGCCATGAGATTCTTTAAGTTCTTTGAATTGTGAGGTGGAGCCTTTACAGTCCTGCTTTCTTTTCCAGAGCATTCCACATATGCTTGGTTTAAATTGAGTTCTGGGGAATTTTGCAGGCTTGGTCAAAACTTCATATTTGCTGTTATGCTCTTCAAAACGTTTCTGCGCAAAACCTTTAATTTCCTTTTGGATTAACAAAGTGTTTTTGAACAAAGTTGAACTATCCTGGTCAAAGATGCTGCACCTCTCAGGAAATACTAGCGTTATTCTAGTGCTGTGCAACAAACTGATGCCTTTCTTTTAAATAAAGATTGTTCTTCTGAAGGAAAAATAAAAATCACCAGTCCGCAAAGTCCACAGTAAGATTGTGGTTTGTGAAAAATGCAAGCCACTTGTTCTCTTGAATTTACGACTTTCCGGTCATTAAGCCTCTGTAAGGCATGCTTGACATTAAATTGCACAAGAGAAGGTTCAGGCAGCCGTATTTACAATGTATTGATAATTTAGCTTTATGTAGATTTGCACCACATTCTCCACAGTCAGCTGTGAACAGCGTTAAACAAATGTATCAAGTCATAATTTAGGTATACAACAAGGTAATTATCAAGGCATGGAAATGGGGGCAGATGAGTCATATAGTTACTCAATTTAACTGTAATGATTTTGATGAAGTGATTCGTTTTCTCATTCTTTGGCGCTTGTCAAATGAAGGGACTTAATTGGCTTTGCGGCGTCTAAGGGTGAACCTTCTGTCTGGCTTCCTTTATGCATGGACGAATCACATTAGCTTTGTCAGCTGGACTCTTCGGTGAAGTGTGAGTAATACGTGCATATGGTAATTCTGGTTTCGGGTCACTATTGTATAAGCAACTTGTAGGAGTAATATAAAAATCCATTTGTAGCCAGAGAAATGCCTAGATTTGTTCCTGTTGTACTGGCACACTGTTGAAGACGGAAAAAACAAATGCAGATCTAGAAACGAGGAAAAAAGCTTTAAATATATGAGTCTTGACAGAGCTTGGCTTGCAGATGTAATGTAAATAAGTGCCACAACTGAAAGGCCAGTTTATCAAATGAGTTATTCCTCTGTGTGTACTGTAAGAATGCCTGTATCATCTGTAGAAGGACGACCAGTGAGATCATCTTTCAGTAGAAGTCACTTCAGTTCGACCTTTACAGAGTAACGTCTTTTCTCGTCCCCTTTTGTTAGATTTATTAGACGGAGCCCGATCTAGAGCCCATATCATTGGCAACCCTGCAGCGTGCCTCTGAATGTGAATCCTTTTGGCTATTCACAGATGTGTGTAACAACAGAAATATTCCTTTTTTGTGCTTTTATATCTGAAAACGTCGCCCTAATTAATTAAGCATTTGCATGCACAAAGCTAGCTTGTTTACAGATTACATCATGCATAATGACACAAGACATGTTCCTTCTATTTGTGTCTTTGTTGTTTAGCGGGTTTAGATGAATAGCCTGCCAGTTGTAAGGTCTGACGTTTTGATCATTTTCTTATGTAAAAGCTATGCTGTCTGTTTTATAGACATTGTGTATGTGTCCCCCCTCCAAAAAAAAATATATCCCTTTGACCTTTCATTGTCTACTTGATATTTGAAGCTAGACCCTGGCTCTATCATTTAGATGTTATTTTTTATTCCTGTTCACTTTATGCAGCAACTTCTTGGTTTCATACCCGTACATTGTTCTCCGCAGGTTATTGTGGCAAGATTGGGAGCTACTATTCAGAGGCAACGCTTTAACTTGAATCGTGTTGAAGTGTTCATTGTTATGCTTTTTACCTTCCTGACTTTTTATTTAGGCATTTTTTAAAAATGTTTGTATGCACTGAAAGGTTATGCAAAGGTTGTAGTTGTTTGAGCCCTCTGCTAACAGAGATCAACAGCCTAAAGACCAACCAAAGTCTGCAGCGTTATCTCGTGTGAGTTTCAAGGTACCATAATGTGTCGTTCCTGTCAGATACATAAGTCTCTACTTTTACACCACATCTATATTGCACAAGATAATCAGTTATCTCAGCACGGCGTGGCACGGGGAATGCATATGTCGTTGTATCTCCTTGCGGGCTATGATGGAAGCTTCTAGTTGGATTGATTGTCAAGTGTCTACAGTACCAACCTGGATGAAAAGATTACAGGGGCTGCACAACATTAGGAAAAAAGAGGGAATATGTACAGACCTTGAGGTATGAGGTGAAAGTGTTAAAAGCTGTGATAAATAGACAGTATTTGTGTATTTTTGCTTTGGGTTTAAATATAGAACTGGGATAATAAGTATTCTATCCAGCTACTGGGAGCAAATTCAATATTTTCATCTCTGCAACAAGATTTTATTTTAAATGTTTGGCTGACATCTGCTGTTTTGACATTGAACCATCTCATTTCTATGCTGCAGTAAATAACGTTTAGCAAATATCTTATATGCTATGAGATGAAATATTTTTTTGCATTCCAGACAGTATTGCAGGATATGCTTATTGAGTAATGCACATTGTTCATATTGAATACTATATATATGAAAT
>JAVLVB010000526.1:205667-231659 GCA_032876305.1 Orestias chungarensis
ATATATATATATATATATATATATATATATATATATATATATATATATATATATATATATATATATATAATCTGAAAATATCTTGGGCTGCACAATATCTCATGAAAATGTCATTGCAATATCAGTATGTGCAATAATTATTTAGCAAAGGAATGTATTTAGTGCAATTGCAGACTAATATACTTTAAGTAGGAGTTGTATTTTTCATGCTGATGTAACATTTAGGAATATTTCCATCAACATTTTTTTATGCACATTTATAAGTATTCCATCACAAAATGTATTACCTCAATTTCACATAAAAGGGGTTTTATTCTTCCTTCAAAAATTATTCTCACCTGATTCAATTTTTTTTGACAACCAAAGTTTCCCAGACACTTTTCGTACAGGACACATTAAACAACCCCACTTTCAACCAGCCTTTTTTAGTCTACTACAATAGGAAGCAAAAGCCAAAATTAAACAATAATTTTTTGCCAGTTGTGGCCTAGCTACCTATTGTAAAAAATTATTTTCTGCTTTTTTGTCCCACAGAATTGTGTCTTGAAATACAAATAGTCTGAGTTTTGCTTAAAGGATGTTACGGTCAACAAAATCTGTCAATGTCCAAACTCAAGAACTACTACTTTTTTCAAGCATAGAAGCGTAACATAAAGCTTAAAATTCAGACTTTCAAATGTAGGGTCTAAAATAAACATTTAACCAGGCAAAGTTGCATGATGACAACAAGTCTACCACTTTCTGAGAGAGACAAAAGTTTGACAAGAATGATGTTGGGTTTTATTAGTTGTACACCCTACTTATGACCACATTAATTTTTTGTGTCTTTTAGATGCCCACATTCTGCTGCAAAAGAGAGCGCACCAGGATGAGGAGACTGTAGGCACTCACCGTAGTATGGCCGCGTCTCGTTCTTCGCGTGTCACAAGGTCATCAGTGGGGCTCAATGGATTGGATGAGAAGTTTTGTGGTCGAACCCTCAGAAACCGCAGCATTGCCCAGCCAGGGGAGACCTCAGTATCTCCACAACCCAGGGCACGGTCCCCCAAAAAGAAGCAGGACGGCAGGCAGGAGTCGAAGCAGGATGCCAAGAAAGAGTCAAAGCAGGATAACAGTAAGGACTCCAAGCAAGAGTCAAATCAGTATACCAATAAGGTTTCAAAGCAAGAGTCAAAGCCTGATACCAGTAAGGACTCCAAGCATAACTCCAAACAGGATACAAGTAGGGACTCCATCAAGATCAAGGACTCAAAGCAGGATGTCATCAAGGAGTCGAGGCAAGGCAGCGTTAAGGAGTCGAAGCAGGACGGCATCAAAAAGTCGGAGCAGGACGCGGTCAAGGAGTCGAGGCAGGATGCTGTCGAGGAGCCCAAACAGGACGCGGTCAAGGAGTCGAGGCAGGACGCCATCAAGGACCAGGACATTGTCAAGGAGCCCAAACAGGACGCTGTCAAGCAGCAGGATGCTGTCAAGCAGCAGGACTGTGTCAACGAGCAGGAGAATGACGCCGTCAAGGAGCAGGACGCCGTCAAGGACCTGGTGGAAGACTCTGTCAAGGAGCCGAAGCAGGATGCCATCAAGGAGCAGGAGCAGGACGCTGTCAAGGAACCGATGCAGGACTCTGTCAAGGAGCCGAAGCAGGACGCCATCAAGGAGCAGAACGCCGTCAAGGAGCCGGAGTGTGACGCTATCAAAGAGCTCGGGCAGGATACCATCAAAAAGCCGGAGCAGAATGCTGTCAAGGATTGGAGGCAGGAGTCAAATGACAATAAACAAGACACAGAAAACGACACTCGTGAGGAATTTATTCAAGACTTTGAGCCCTTGTCTAAAGATGCTGCTAAACATGACACAAAACCGCAGGAAACCTCCTTTGCAGAGAGTCAGCAACTGGACATGTTGCAGAGAAATGTGGCTGACTCCGGTGTTTCTGCAGGGGATTGTGATAATTTGACCATCTCTAGAAAGCGGAATGTGTCCCTTTTGGAAAAAGATCTATGCCAAGTGAAATCTGAGAACTGTGACACGGGGAAAGAGTGGCGGGATACCTCGTCTCAAATCAAACGGGCCAAGCAGTGCTCTCTTTCTGAAGAGTTTCCGGGACAGGGAGAAAGCCAAGGGTTTCTGAATCCTCAAAGTCAAATTTCTGTCTCAGACCCTTGTAAGGACATACATGAATACTCACCCATCCAGAACTCTTGTAATGCACCACCTGTTTCATCTATCCTCAGTGAGCAGGAGGGTGAGGTAACTGGGCGACAGGTAAAGGAAGATCATTGCATGGATTGTGATGGGTTAGTTTTGTCACAAATTTCCCATAAGGCCTCTAATGGACTCAGAGAAACTCATGCAGAGGAAACTAGCACAGTCACTGAACATCCCAGTGCAACCCCCACCTCTGCTACCAGCCTCCCATCTCTGCCAAATGGCATTCAAATGGAAGCTCCCCCATTCCCTGACCCCTCTGTGCCTTTTAGAAATGCTTTACCTGGACAATTAGAGGTCCCTGGCTCAGGAGAATCACCAGCCTCATCTGCACTAACATTTATGGGTGCTGCAGAAGATCCTGTTCCTGAGTTGATCGTGGCCAAAGAGCAGGAGGAGGTGGAGGTGGATGTGGTGGGTGACCCTTTGGGCCTGGCTCACGAGGAGCTGGTGACTATGAGCGAGGGCGATGCAAACGGCCGGTCACCATCTCTGGAGCAAGAACCAGCTGCCTCCACCTCGTCCTTTACTGCGAACATAAATTGTAGTTCAGTCAACAACAGCTTCTCAGGAGAAACTACGCCCGCACCCACAACACCCCCATCCCCCACAGAGCCAGATTGTAACCCTTCAATGTCCGGCATGCCCTCTTGTTTGACAGAGCTCTACGAACACAGATATACCTTGCAGACTTCACCTAGGAGAGTTGTGTCTGGTGGGAAAGCATCTCCACTCAAACCCAGCTCTCCTTTGACAGGCAATGGTCCCTTTAGGGAAGAAGGGGAGGTGGAGGAATTGTCCAATGACTGTCCAATGTTTGAGGAACCTTCTTGCTCGGACTCGGTTGGCCCCTCCAGTGAGGAGCAAGGTTCTCTAAATCCTAGTTACAGAGCAAGCGATAAAGACAGTGGCTTTACAGAGGACAAGGAGACCGAAAATGGCAAGGAGCTTACACGGAGCCACGCTGCTGAAGAAGAGGACGAGGAAGAGGAGGAACCAGACGTGTATTACTTCGAGTCAGATCACTTGGCTCTTAAACACAACAAAGAGTATGTGAGAGCTCTTCGGCATATTAGTTACATATTGGATTTTAGTGTTTCAGATCTGGTCTTAATGCATTTTAAGTAAAACAACAGTATTATCTATACATGATATATAGTATCTGCTTTTGATTTTGTTTTTGTAGTTTACAGTACTCTACGATTTATGAAAAACATTATGTTGAGATACAATCAGTTACAACTTGCTTTAATTTTCCTCACTCCTTCATTTTTGATTTTGTCCCAACCAGTCACCAAATCTGGCAAACACAACCATTCCACAAGCTTTAACATCTTGGTTATTCAAAATGTATTTTGGCCGTGTCCTTAAAAAAACCGTGGGTTCGCATTAGTGACCTGATGTAATATATGAATGGAGTGAATGTACCACAATAGAAACATAGTAACCTACCAAAAACCTAATACAAACAAGATTTTGCAGTCAGGATTAGTTAGATTCAAAGTGTTTTGGATGTTGAGGTATAGTGGAAGTCTGTTTTGTGGTCAATATTTATTGCATGTTAAGATGCCATCTTTTGCTTGCAACAAATCGTCTTATCTCAATTATTATTACTTTTACATTTTTTGTGGTTGTTTTTTTTTACTCGGATTTAGATTAAGTCATTTTAATTTTTAGTAATGCCGTCCTAGTTTTTACACCCTTAGCAGCAATAAATGACAGTAATTACTGAGAGGTAATGGCCTCTTCTCCTTTGCAATAATGACAGTAGGAGGAATAAAACCAGGAACTAGCCTCCCCCAGGTGTTTTGATTTATTTACAGATTCTGAAAATGTGGATTGTAAGCTTGGCAGTAATGTCAAACACAGAAATCAACACAAAAGATATGGGCATTTGAGTGTTGCTACAGGTTTGGGCGCACCTTAAAGATTCACAACTACTAAAGAGCTGTTCAATCTTAGGTATTGGGTAAAGATTAATAAATGTAACATGCAATGTTTCCATGAAAAAGCCTGAAGAAATCCTAGTAAATGCAGTTAGCATCGTACCCTTGTTCTAAGTTTTGACAATATCCCCACGCTCTCTTTATGTCCCTCAAAAATACACCGTACGTTTTTTATGTGGAGAAAGTTTTTGCTGCATAGTGTGGAAAAATCTCTTTTTTTTCCTTCTATAGCCTGAAGGCAAATTTGATCTACATCAGACCTTGCCTAGGGTCTCTTTTTGTTAATGGCAAAAACCAAACTGTGTGAATAGCCAAATAGAGAATATTCTGTGTAAAAATTTTGATAACGTAGGGTTTTGTATGTTCTGTTAGTGCTGCGTTAACTTATTACGGCTGCTTCCGTGGCGTGTTACAAATCTTTTAATTGAGCCTTATTGCATTCTTTGGTTGGGACGTACAAAATTTTTCTTGTGCGCGATTTTTGTGCTTAACACCCTGTACTAAAAGCTGCACTTTCTCCTGCTGGATTGTCATTCATGATTTACATTTTTCTGGAAAGTCATGCAGGTCTTTAGGAGGCAAAGCCAGCAGCCAGTCATCACCTTGCCACCACCATGTTTGGTGTTAAGTACAATGGTCGGTTTAAAAACCAAAACCAAAAACGTTAGTTTTTGGTCACACAACTTTTGAAAAGGTCTCCTTTGCGTTGTGAGTCCGCAGAATATTTTCAAAGAAATCTGGACGTTTTTTGGCCAAATGTGATATTGACCTTCAGTTTCGCAAAGGTCAGAGATTTGGCCACAGCTATCCCATGGAGGCCATTTTTGGTTTCTGATTGTTAAATCATTAACTGTGGTGTTACGTGAGACAGGGCTTTAGATGTTATGTGTTGTTGTAACCTGGTTGAATATTCGCTGTGCTCTTGGAGTGAATTTGGTTAATTGGAAGGCTCGCCACTGCTAAATGTTGTCTTTAATCGTGGATTATTATCTGCTGAAATTTTCCACTTAAAAGAAATTTAGTTTCTAGAGTGATGGATGTTGATGACTTTTATTTTTCTCAGATTTAATTTTGCTTTTTAAGATATTTCAGCATGTATCAAAGAGTTGATACTGTTGAGGTTTTTATTATTATCTGTAGGTCAGGTAATAATTGGACCTGCTATGTTTGGCTTGTAAAATAAATATACATCTATTTCAGGTTTTTACGTATGTCCAGTCTGGGTTTATTAGTTTTTCCCCCCTAATGCATAAAATTATTCCCCACTAATGCATTATTGTGTACCCTGTTTGTTTTGGACAATCAGACCTTTTATTTTCACTCTGTTGCTCGGATTGTGTGAACTGAATGCAAAAATCTCACAAAATTGGATTTTAAAATGACTTTGCTGATTGGTTTTCATATCTTTACTTCTCAGTACGAAGGAGTTAATATTTGGGAATGCAATTGTCTGTGTTACTGACAGTTTTCCTGTTAGGTGTCGGAAAGCATGAGCCGTTATGCTGCGATCGGATTCCAGGTTTCGATCTGCAGGCTCCGCTAACTGCTCTTATTCATATCCGTTCTTTTAAATCTTACAGATAAAAAAAAAAAGTGGAGACAGAGTCGGATTTTTGTCTTCTCATTTTACTAGGTAATTTGATCACGCTTTAATATCATGGTTGGATTTGCCTATGCTGAATGAGGAGGATTTATAATACTTGAATCAATGCAGCCTGTAGTTATTTTTAGGGAAGCATGATGGTGGCATTTCAGAGCTGCTGTTTAAACAAAAATGTCACAGATGTTCACTAATTGAAGATCCCATATTTATCTCAGCATTGCCATCATTTATATGCAGACCAGTTTTTCATCATGTTGCCTTGTTTGTGATCAGACTCCAGCCCCAGTAGGTGGCATTAAAACACCAGTCTTGTCCCTGGATATTTGGAGGCTCTCCAGCAGGAGGTTAATGACAACCATGTCCTCTTGCGTTTTTCCAAAACAGAGATATCATGTGCTCAGCAAAAAATAAGTTTCATTCTCTCTGCTGTATCATGCAGCAAATTTACCTTTAATCAGAACTACTCTGTAAAAAGTAAAAGGCTTAAAGGCTGTTGTAAGAATTAAAGGGGTTAGAGGTCGATGCGCTGCTACATGGCAAGCGTGCGGTTAAATTACATAATCAGTCGCGGCATTGCTCTCCGGCGCTAACCTTGTTTCCGTCTCTTGCCAGTTATCAGAGGCTGCTGCAGACCATCGTAGTACTCGAGGCTCAGCGTACGCAAGCCATTCTTGACCTGGAGTCACTGGCACGTTACCAGAGAGAGGCTCTCGCTGATCCTATCAGCTTTGTGGAGCATCTGCAGAAACAGGTAAACACAACATAGCCTTTCCCACTAATCATACCCCTTAGTCTGTTAGCCGCATTAAAAACCACAAACTTCACCAGGTTTGTGGAGGAAAAAATAGGTACAATATGCAAATGATGCTCTTGAAATGTGGTGTGCATTTCTGTTCATCATAGAGTTTTCCACAAATTTTGCCTTTTTATGGCAGAGAGGAAAATTAAATTGGTTGTTTGCAGAAAGCCATAAAATGCTTGGTTTGTTACAAACCCATTTAGGGAACTCCACAAACGTGCAGAAGAAGTCGCTCTGAAATTTTTTGACAGCATGCTAAATGTCTTTTTTGACCCTTCTTAAGACAGCAGGCCAACTGTGGAATATCTCTGCATGGTCTTAACATTGTACTGCATAAAAAAAAAAATCATGTTTTCAGATATTTAATAATTTTTTAATATATAAAAAAAAGTCTAATTTTAGCTTCTTCTGTTTTTTTTCCGCAAATTTAGTTTAATTTATTTTTGGGAATAAAATTTACACACACATCAGTTATTAAGACATAAGACTGTCAAATGTGTTAAAAAATAAAAATTTTATGGTATTGGCAAATACTATTTAACCCACAGTAATTAGCAAGTTAGCTATACAGTGATTAAAAACGTTTTAGAGGTGAAGGTTCACCGTCCTTCAGCAAAACAATCGTTAACTTTCACTTTGAGCTGCATTTACATGGAAACACCTGCATTTTGTTAGAAATCTTCGATGAAACTGTCTTGAATTTGTCCGCCCCTCAGTCGAACCTGGGTTTGCCGTGTCCTCAGCGGGTCGTTCAGCTCCCGGACATCGCCTGGGAGCAGTACACCTCCGGCCTGGGTGACTTTGAGAGGGAGTTCTGCGACAAGAAGCGGAAAACCCGGCGGCTGAAGTTGATCTTTGATAAAGGCAAGTTTCAAGCTAGAATGAATTTATCTGTTTTTTTTTTGTGTTTTTTATATACATAAAAATTTTACAGATAGACTTTGATCTAATTCATCGCTTTTCTACAGGTTTGCCTCTCAGACCAAACAGTCCCGTTGAACCTAAGAAAGAAGGTGAACCGTCAACCGTGTACTCGTCTCTTCCCACCAGTGAAGCCCTTGAGAACAGCAGGCGAACGCAGGTATAGAGTCGCTTCAGAAAAGCATGAAAACCCATTTCAGTATTTTCACTATGAGAATGGGAAAATACTGTTTTTTTGGTTCCCTATCCCATTTTTTTAAACGGTGTGTCCTTCCTTTTGCCCTTCCTTCTTTGATTCCTACCTTTCTTCTTTTTGTACTTCCTTGGTTTCATTGCTACATCCTCCTTTCCTTGTCATTTTTGTCTATCCTTTCTTTTTCCTACATCCCCTTTTTTATCCTCACTTCTTTCATTGTTTAATACCCTCTGCCCTTTCTTTCGTTCCTTCTTTCTTTCCTTCGTTCCAGCTTGTTATTACCGTTTTGCACTCTTCCATACGAAGTGTGGTTACGTACTCTCCCGCAATCATATTTGCTGTAAGGTTTTACTTTTAATTTGACCGTTAGGATCAGAAAGGTGCACGGCTCAGAGCTAACATTTGTCGATTAGCTCTGGGGCTCTTTTTGTTTACTTTGTGCTGGCACATTTGCTTTCTCCTCCGAGACGTTCTCTGAATAGTGAGAGGATTTTGTTTGTCAGTCAAAAGGAGCTGTGGCTTTTTTTTCCACGCAGACTCCCAGCGACACGTCTGGCAGCCACCCTTTCTTTGTCAGGCTGAAAGATTCATACTACCCGGCTGTTTGTATGTTGAGATCCTTTCAAGATGATGCCGGCGATGTGCTTTATTTTTTTTCTTGTCAAGACTCTTATATTCCTGTCACTGTGTTGTCGTTGACAGATGATCAGGGGGAGGATTTGTCACCCAAATAAGCCCGACACGTTTAACCAGCTGTGGACGGTGGAGGAACAGGTTGGTAGCAGGAGTGGAAGACAAATCTTTGTATTGGCATGATTATTCTTGGCCTTTTACTCAAATATCAGTTTATATTTGGCTCCTTAAAATAATATGTACAAGCAATTTGACATGTTAAGCCAAAAACGTCCGTTGATTTAGTGGGATTTTGTGCTGTAGGCCGATGTAGGTAATGCATATTTATCAAGAGGAAGAAAATATTTGTTTTTACCACCTCTCTCATCACATGTTTATTTGGCAAAATAGCTCAAGCACAGTCATATTGAATGAAGAACTAAACATCCAATTTAAAGTTTAATCACTGATGTTAAACTAAACTTCAATCTGAGCTTCGAACTGGAACATTTTAACCATTAAATTTGCATTGCTCTAAAGCAGGGGTGGTTGCTTTTGGATTTTGTGGGGCTGCCCATTCTCAAACTAGAACAGAAGATCCAGATTTACCATTTATTTGCAATAGATTAGCCAGAAACAGAAGGGTGGGTGCAGCAAAGCTCCTGAATTTTGAAACCAACCCTGGGATTGCTGCGTCTTGGTGTGTAATCTATATACTGGGTGGGAGATCTACCTCTACATCGCGCCAATGCATCATTTTATTCCTAATTTAGAACCATGCTTTGCTTTGGGCCATATCATAAAACGTGGACATGAAAAAGTTGTACAGCCCTCACTCCATTTTATATTTTTGGTTTGTTTGCCTTTAAAAAAAAATTATAACATACAATTTACCCCCCAAAAAACAACACATCTATCTATTAAAAGGGTTTATATGCATAAAAACCAGCAAAATATGCCACACGTATGCCAGCAGCTCTTACTTGGGACTGTATGAACAGATTAAAAGCAGAGATGTGTGTTCAAGACGGAAGAGCAAAGTCAAAGTCTAGCTGTGCAGAACAGGCACCACCCAAAAATGTTAAATGCTTTCACACAATGGAAACCGTTTTATAGCTCTTTAAATAACTTCCATTCACAGCAGGAGCTGGAGCTTACACTTCTCATGGGATTTATTTATTTTTTTGTCTTCACAGCCTTACTACTTTAAGGTTAGAATGTAATTGGACTTGCATGTTAGCGTCCGATTGTCCCTTCAGATTTGTCTGGAATTGACAGAAATTGCCAAGCCTGCAATCGTGATTAACTGAATGTTACTACCAAGTAGTAACGAATGTGTTTTAATAAAATGGTGAAAAAGGCTCAGCTTTGAGCAGATACGCAGGAGTTAAATCTAAATTGGCAAATTAATGCAAAACAAGTTACTTTGAACGCCACATAACATAAAATATTGTTAAAGTATGCAAAGTTGAAAGCCAGAAACCATTCTTGGTAAATATTGTTACATTTTATACGGTCATGTTTTGTTGTTGCAAAGTAAATCCAACCTTACAATCGTCAAATCTGTTGTTGTTGTGCAATGATTTGCTGCTTAAGTTATTAATTCATCAGGATGTACTTCCTTTTTTTTTCTTCTTTATATACAGCTTTCCCCATTTAGCCTCATTTTTGCATAATAAATAGCGATAGTATAAAACCTCTTCAAAATTTAGTTATTTAAATCTAAAATAAAATATGCACAAAAACCTAACAGGTAGATTGTTTTTTTTATGATCTGATCCAAAAAAAAAATTCTTTTCTCAGTTACTATAATGTTTCAAAAGAATATTTAAAGGTTTTAACTAGGTTTGGTTGAAAAATACCCTGTTTTTGTTTTTCTTTTCAGTGCATTGAGATGTGAACATGGGCGATTCTGACCTTAATCACAATCAGATCGATTCGCCTAAAGTACCTGTAGATTCCCAGCCCTTGGTTTTCAGCTTGATGTTTTTCTTTTTTCTTTTGATAGAAAAAACTGGAGCAGCTTCTTGTAAAGTTCCCACCTGAAGAAGTGGAATCCAAAAGATGGCAGAAGATCGCTGATGAGCTTGGCAATCGAACGGCCAAACAGGTGAGACTGACGTTAAAAAGGAGAGAAAACATCCAAAGGTTTTAGAGCTAAATTGTAGAGGCAGTTTTGATTTAATCAGTAGTAATATTTGTCTATTTATGTTTGCTCTTTTTTCAAAATGTAAAAAGCGAGGTTAAAGCAGCAGATTTTCTCCTGGGAATGACGAATGAATCTGTTCTCCTCTTGAAACGTCGTAGGTTGCCAGCAGGATTCAAAAGTACTTCATCAAACTGACTAAAGCTGGTATCCCTGTGCCGGGAAGAACCCCCAACCTCTGCATGTACACTAAAAAGGTATGTGCTACTCATCAACGGAAGCCTATAACTGTATGATGTATACCTAATCCTCAAGTAAAGACCAAATGATTCGTTAATTTACAGTGTTTGGGAGCCCAGCTGTTCGTTTTCACCCATTTTTGTGATTTTCATATCTATACATGTGAGGCATGTTTTTTTTAAGCTCTCTGTGTTGCTCCAGTTTTAAATAAAAACTGCTACAGTAATGCAAGGAGATTGAAACTTATAATAAGTCTTAGTTCAGGGGAAAATGTTTGTTTTTGAGATCAAGAGCTCTGCAAACTTCCGGCATCTTTGTCCAAAAGAAAAAGGGAAACCATATTATCTGACACACTAAGAGTCTTAACATTATTTTTCACTACAAAGTAGTACAAAGACTTTATGAGTCACTTTTCTCTATTTATTCTGACCTTTTTCTTTCCTGTGTTAATTTTAAGCACGTTTTCCTCAAAACTGGTGGGAAAAGGCACCCAATCTTACCAGATGTTCCAGCTGTTTTAAGCGCCACAAGAAACCATTTGCCAACGTTTTATAGTAAATCACGCCGTAAACACACACATATGTAGACGAGAGTTCTTTAATTGTTACATTTATTTAAATGGACACCCTTTCGATCTTTGCCAAGTTTTTTTTATTTGAAAGTTGATTCACAATCGGCTCAGTCTATAATTGAGGGAAAAACCCTGGTTGTTGTGGAGTGCCAGTCTTTGTTTAGTTGTGCGGACCGCACCCTGGGCATTAAAAGACGTCCAGCTTTGAATTAATCTAATAAAATACAGAAACGAATCTAATCTAAACTAATCAGGTTTCCACATAGAACTCTGTTCAAAACTTAATAACCACAATAATCAGTTTTGTTTGGAAATATGTTTCTATATTGCTAATAATTTACCATTAGGATTAGTAGATTAATCGAATACGACAAGTCTGAACAATTAATTTAAGGTCCGTTGTCAAACTAAGAGAGGTCCATAGCTTTTGGCACAAAGCCCCTGCAAGACTCCCAGAGTTTAAACCCATAAAATAATGAGATGAGGAGGGAACTTTTTTTTTTCATAACATATTTACTGGCTGGAAGTGAAACCGGTAGGGATGGACAGTAAACAGTTGCCATCAGTGTTGTTTCAATCAGTGAGTTTAACAACCATTGTTCGTTTCCATCTCGTCGCCGTTTGAATATGCGTGTTGGGAATGGAGACGGTTGGCCTTGCTGTATTTGTTTAAACACGTGAGATGTTCAGCTGAAGTAGTGTGTTTTTGTTTGTTTGTTTTTTGTTTTGTCGAGAGCGTTCAGAAGATATAATATCTGTAATTATCGGTTATCAGCCATGAACAACAAAATCAGATACCGTAGCGGGCATTAGCCATTCATATAAGTTTTAACAGATATATATGTTTCTCTTAAAACTTTGTATAAGGACATCAATGCTTTTTTTTCTTTATTTTACTTCACCTGTTATAAACTTTAAAAAATTTCGTATGCAAACTGTGGTTTTTTGAGTCTGAGCCCAATGTTGTTGAATTGTCTGCAATCTGTTACAGGCAATTTAGATTCTTTGCTAGTTTAACCAAGTTAGATCTTGAAGCCAATTAGTGTTCAGTAAAGCATTTAGTAATATTTACTTTTTTCTCTATTTGTTCTGATATTGATTTTAGATCACATCTGCCCTATATATAAAATCTCTGATATCCTCACGCCAAAAACAATCAGTCCGTTCCAGCGTTTGATCCCGACCAAAGCTTCTCAGTTGTTTTATTAAATTGTAGAAAATTACTTATTTGTAGGTTATTATCAGTGAAACCCATTAGTTTATTATAATAAGTTTTCTTTTCTTATACCTGTTGTTAACTATTGTTCTCTGAGAAATAATACTTAATCAAGCGTTTTCTAACATTCCATATTACAAAAATAGTAAAAGTGTATGATTTATTAAAAAAAATTCTGTATTGGGTCAATACTGGTATCCGTCAATAAGGCTGAAATATCAATATTAAATCTGTATCTGAAGGGAAAAAGTATTAGTTGCATTACAGCTTGACACGGTTCATTATTTTGAGGTGACAAAGTGTGTTTTCACCTCATTTTGTCTCCCCACAATAAAGAAAACATTACGAGGTTTGAAAATTGGCGCATATATATATATATATATATATATAAGCTCCGCTTTGTTTGTGACCGCCTCTGATTGTCCTCCAGGCCTCCAGCAAGAGACAGCATCACCTTAACAAGCATCTGTACCGACAGTCCACCTTCCTGACCTCCTACGAGCCTCCGGTGTACATGGACGACGATGAAGAGCGCTCAGCGTATTACCACTGCTTGCAGGACCCTTCTGCTGATGATTCGGTCAGTGAACTACCTATTTTTGTCTTTTGTTGTTTGCTTCCCTTACAGCTCAGGTTTTGGGAAATGGATCATCAATGCTACCATCTGGGCTCCATTTTAGCAACTTTTTTTGATCAGTCCTTGAGAGGCCTGGAAGTTGTACATTTGTTAATTGATTGCATTTTTATTAACTTATTTTCAGCGAAAATTACAAGCTTATTATTTATTTGTTTTGGTATGGATTTCGCGTTAGGATTTTTAACATCATTAGGCTTTGCAACATATCCCTAATGCAGAGCAGCAAACAACTCGCTCAGATATATAAACCCATACATTAAACCTCGCTTGCTTCCTTATTGTCTTCCTACCTGATACGTTTTTCTCTGAGGTTTTAAACAAAGAAAACAAAACAATTTGCTCATGTGCCAATATTGGGCTGTAAAATGTGAATTTGTTTAAAAGTTATGAAGATGAGTATATAGTGTATTTAAAAGTATGGGTGGGCGATATGGATTAAAAGTTTTATCACAATGTTTTGTGGTATTATTGTGATAAAGATGAAATTAATGATCAGAAGTATATTTGTTTGTCTTTAAAGAATTTAAAGAATGGGTTTCTGTGGGATACTGACTACAGGAAGAAGTTTTTTATCACTCACCTGCACACAGTAACTGCAGTAAATTATTTTGCTTAAGTCATCAATGCTCTAATGGAACCATAAAGTGGAAAAAAAGGGGGAGGGAGTCCAGTCCATACAGTATTTGGAGGTTTCAAACGTCATTAATCTTCATTTATTATGATAAGAAATTTGTCACAATGCAGAGTATGATAAAAGCGCTATTTTTAGGTTTTGATAGTATTTAGTAAACCGACTGCAGTTTCCTCCTGTTAGAATGTATCCTTGATTTTAATTGATTTTTTGTGAAGTGCCTTGAGACGACACCTGTTGTAAATTGGCGCTATATAAATAAACTGATTCTTGATTCCTCTAGGTGTAAAGATGATAATTTGGCAAACAGATTTTATTTTCCCTCTTAAAATAATTCATGTATTTGAGACGTAGTACGTTCGTGGGTGTTGTTTAATGAACTCATTTCAGAATGAATGCACATTTTGTTTTAGAAAATTCCTTTATCTTTTAAAATTAGAACAAAAATAGTTAAAACAAAAAGTGTTTTCATGCTTTTTGTGGAGGACTTTTCCACTTTTCTCAGATCTGTTTAGAGTTGAGCAAAACTGCAGCAGTCGTCTTCCCCATCCTTTGTCATCCTTGTTATTTCTCAACTTCGACTCCGCTGCGATCAATAAAACCTTCAGTTCTTTCAAATTTTACCTCAAATGACGGCTGGTTTTGCTGCTGAAAACAAGCTAGAGCAGGGAGGCTCGGCCTGCTTGGCGTTTCTCCCCAGTTTGAACTACGGCTCCTGATGCCCGCCGGTATCAAAGCTCTGACATTTCTTCTGGCTCTTTGAAGGCGCTAACCTTTAAGTAAAACTACTTCTCCCAAGGCCTGCCGCTCACATAGATCACCCTGTTAAAATAGCAGAGAGGAAAGTCACAAATGCGTTGCTGGCTTGTGTTCTAATGATGTTTACCATCTCTAGGTTATTCCCTGATTTAAATTTTTGCCCTTGAGGGAATAATTTCATATTAAAGGCACGTGTTGTGGCAGCTTTATAGACCTAATGTAACGCTAAGATCTGCGAGGATGAATAGATTTCATTGTCTTGTTCTTTTTTTTTTCTTCTCGTCTCTTGAAAAGTGTGGCTGAATCAGGCAAACGGATCTCCTCTGTAAATGTTTTCTTTGTTTACATCTGGTTCAAACACGATCTGTGCTCGGACCAACTCTGCTGTCTCAACAATAAAATTTTTAAAAAAAGATGTGCTCCTATTTATGTTGCTCGTGTTCAGCAAAAATGAGAAACATCAATACTTTTACAGAAGAATATAATCATTTTGCATCTTCGCTGTCACATAGAGACGTTTTGTTTGCGCTCCACCAGCTCTGACTCCACCTGGCTGTTGTTTTTTGTCTCGTTTTCCGTCAACAATCTCAGGATGAGGAGAGCGTGCCCATGGAGCTGAGGGACTTACCCGAGTACAAAGAGCTTTTACAGCTGAAGAGGTTGAAAAAACAGAAGCTCCAGGAGATTCGAGAGGACAGCTCCGGTGTGCAGCACATGGGTTTCAAGGTGAAAACCTTTCCGCACACACCACAACTTCCCGCTGCACCCCACGTCTGCAGAGCCTGGCAAATGTATTATCTTTTTTAATACAACCTTTATTTAATCAGGTAGCAGCCAAACCACAAAACGATGCATACATAATAAACAACAAGTTACATTTTCATTATAAAAAAAGTACAAAATGTTCAAAACAGAACGAGCCTCTCAAGAATAATAAGAATAGGTCTCCAACACAACATTCTTTACTGTAGTTTTAAGTTCATTAATGGACATGAGGGTTTCTAACCGTAGCTCTTTCCGTACGTTATTCCATCCCCATTGTGTTGAATAAAAAAAAACAAAAAAAAAAAACGTGTTGCAACTCGTGGCAAATTAAAAAGCAACCACTTTGAGGAGATTAGCTGGTAGGTATCAGAGCAAACAAAGAGGAGGTTACAGAGGTACAGAGTTATTTTTCAGGCACAGCCAGTGCTGTTGTCTATGGATTTTAAGGGATGTCCAACCAACTAAATACTAAATAATGTAATGATGGGTGAGGGACTTTGTGTTTGTGATTTATCATAATAATGCATGGAACACTAAATTCAACATAACACAAGTGGGCAGATTTAGCATGCGTGTACATATAGCAATATATCTCCAAAATCAGTTGCAGACAGAAAAGTAGTCACTAAAACTTCAATCTTAGTACTAAATGTAAAACCTGATTTATTTCTGAAATAAAAGCCAAGCTTGACTTCAAGTTTCTTGACTAAAGCAGTAAAATGTACATCAAAGGAGACCTTACCATCTATCCATATACCAATGAAGACACTCTCAATTGATTTGCCATCTAAGTACAAGATGGCACAATTATCAAGTAGCTTAGCTCAAGCTTTTGAGAAGACCAGAAATGTTGTTTTCTGTGTTTTTAAACCCCGTTTTACACTCAGCGATGTATTTTGCAATGCCTGAAAGGGACCCTGAAGTTCCAATTCTGCTGCTGAGATGGGGGAAGCCTGGGTGTAAACTATCATATCATCAGCGTATCAATGTGATTTGGTTCGAACATCCCTGTTTAAACAGTTTATAAAAATTGAAAACTAAGATTAATCCCTGAGGGACACCTTTTGTTATGTCAAGAAAATTAGATTTCTAACCTTCAGCATTCAAACATTGACTATTAATATCCTTTTAACTTCCCCACCTTTTGTCAAATTTGGAACACAAACTGCTCGATTAAAGTTTAAAAATTAGGCTTAATGTGACACGGTTTTTAAAAATCTAAAACCTAAATCACTACAAAATCATGCAACAATTTCTATGTTGTGAAAAAAAAAAAAAGAATAATATTGTACAGATGTACAGATCATTACAAAAAAAGTATAGATTTTGTTTTCATAACAATTTTAAGCATACATTCAGCAGCAGAGCAGAAAATTATGCTCCCTGACAGCTATAATGAAAAGTAGTATTAGGTATTTCGCCCCCATCCATTTTTGAAGTAATGCCAAGAAAATAGGCAAGACTCAAGCAGTAGATAGTTAGTTGTAGATTTGTAGCTTTTGTTTAAACTAGCGCGGTCTGCTGTGGACCAAAATTAAAAGAACCTTTAGTAATGTTTAGATTTTCTTTTAAGTTGGAAATGCTAATTTAGCTCTTCAGTATGTAACATTACACACATGATGCCAATAATACAAAAATAGAGGCTAACTTGATAAATGACAATAATAAGCCAGAAACTAAAAACCCACAGCATTATATTAGAAATATTTTTAGGATGCAACGGAGGAGAAAAACTCCCCAAAGCACAAGAGAAAATAGCAGCTCCTAAACATTGTTGAGTTGAATTGCAGGGGAGGAAAATAAGGACAACTTCAGCACATCTATTACAGAAGACCTGTGTTTATACTTTAAGAAGAGAACATGTTTACTATTCTATTACCTATATATATAGGTATATATATAGGTATAGATTATACAGGTATAGATTTTAGATTTTGTCAACATATGTTTAATGTATAAGTTGTTTTTCTTCTCACATGCAGTGCGACGTTTGCGGCATGGAGCCCATCCAGGGAGTCCGTTGGCATTGTCAGGACTGTCCACCGGAAAGCTCCGTCGACTTCTGCTCCAACTGCTCAGACTGGTGAGACTTGTTCCAGTTAAATCTGAGCCTGAACACGTCAGAGATCATTGCTGTGTGTAGGAAAATACCACAAATGCATACATTGATGAGCAAATAATGTCACATTTTTTGATGAAAAGCTGTTCAGGTCAAACCAAAAGTAAATTTAAAAAAAGTTTTTTTTGAATAAGTCATTGGTTCACAACTTTCTTCTCATTGCAACTATTCAAATAATACAGACCCTAAATTGAACATTTAATTTTTCTAAAACTGATGCTATATATCAGAAGAAAAATCTACATTTATCCCTTTGCATTGTATTTTTTTTAATCAATTTATAACGTATATGCGCTCTTTTTTTTTATTTTTTTTTTTATAGTTTAGTTCTTAGTTATCTGAATTAAATGCTCCAAATATCCTAAACATCCAACCAGATAAAGCCAGCCAGATAAATTTGACTAAACTTGCTTTTAACAGCGTTCTGTGTTTGCTGTTTGAAAGTGCTTTTGTTTATGCTTAATTTTCTCGAAATGCTTAACGTGACCATCCTTAAGTTTATTCATGGTGTCACCGCTTCTCTTCCAGCTTGTTCAAGAGAGAGACCCATAAACCTAACCATCACCTGGAACCGGTGTACCAGTCAGAAACTTTTCTGGACAGGGACTACTGCCTGCCGCAGAGCGCTGGCTACAACTACCTGGACCCTAATTACTTCCCAGCCAATAGATGACAGGGTCCCAGGCGCCCCTAGCTCCCAGCTCTCTCTCTTTCTCTGTATCTCCCTCTCTCTGTCTCACACGTCCAACAGGCCACTCTGTGCATGGCTCCATCCTGTAAGCTCAAGAAAACCGCTCGGCCCTCCACCAGGCGAGCGCCTGGCTAGGAAAGTGGCATCATAGCCGACCTCAGCTCTGATGCTGGTGGATGGGGTCGGGTGTGTGAAGCAACACCTCAGGTTATTCCGAAACTGTAAAAAAAAAAAAACACACACACCAAAAGCAGAAGGCACACAAACATTCCTGAGCTCCTCAAATCCAGTTTTGTCCTCCATGCTGCTTTGAAACTGGAAAATTGAACAATTCTTCTGGAGAAGCGCCATTCAGTGGAGATGGCGACCGTCGGCAGAGACACTTGGGCTGTGTTTAGGCGCGTGTGCATGTGGCCTCCCCTAGAATGAAGACTACTTTAACTTAAAAACAAACAAAAATGTTGACTGTTCAGCCGTCGGGATTTTTTTGCAGACCTCACTGTGTTTCATCATGGACTCAAACCCTTACCTTCCCAAGAAATACACACACAGGCACACACCTTCATCCGTTTTCTTTTGCTCTCCACACTCAAACACGTTCGACTAGAAAACACTACAGCACCGAGAGCTAAATCATTATTTTCCTTTGAAGGATGGCGAATGAGAACGTCTTGGAAAAAACACAGAGCTTTTTTTTTTTTATCCCCCCCCCTCCCTCTCCTCCTCCCTCATCGTGTGCAGTTGTTGATCATGTGGAGTGTTCAAGTATATGGTGAAAAGTAGCCACCGCTAGTTGCTGTGTGCCATTAAAAATAAAAGCAAACAAAAACAGATGACCCCCCCCACCACCTTCACACCCCCACTTCCTTCAGGCGGAGGGAGAAGCCCCTGAAGGCCGATCACATTTCCTCCGTCACTCGTTATTGACTCCCGTCGTTAAGCCTCTAGATCTCTTGATTTCGCCACCTGCTTTAAAAGGTCCATTAAAAAAAAAAAGATTGTATTTTTATTGATCTATTTAAAACATGAATAATTGAGTTAGTGGTTGGTGCCTCAGCAGTGGAGCGACCCACAGAGTTTTATATACATAGATTATGTTGTGCTTGAGTAGACGCCATTTTGTAATGTTTTTGTCTTCTTTTCCTCACCACCTTCCCCTCCACCCACCCACCCTGCTTCAGTATCTGTGTATAACAAGTCTTTTATGTTAAAAAACAAACAAAAAAAGAATAATAATGTAAAAAAAAAAAATAGAGAACAGTGGAAATAAAAGTATGTGAAAATTGCCTCTATATCTGTGGGTGTTTTTTTTATTTTTTTAATTGTTCATCCAGAGAGGAAAAGGAAAAACTGACTTAATTAAATATCTGTGCTTATGCGTTTGATAGAAAACACTATAAATCCTGAAAGAGACTGATTTTTAAAAAAAAGTAATAATTCTTAAACATTGATAATTAAAGATTGAACGTTTTTCCATATCACTAGTAGTTCTCGAAATTGTGATTGTGGTGGCAGCATGTCGGAGTGGTTATTGTTGCAATCGATGTCTTGCTAACCAAAGGGAGACGGACAGCAACCTATTGAGGAACATGCAGAAGCAGCTCATTTGTTATTTGACAGAGAAAGAAATACAGGAAGAAACTGGGGAGCAAACCAGGGGAGCAGTTTCAGGTGTGTTTGGTCCAATGACGAAGATGGAAGAAGATGATCGGAGGCAATAAAAACGAACAAATTCTTTAATAGGTTCATTTCAGGAACAAGCTTAGTGTTCTCCAGCTCTCCAGAGTCCTAAAGGCCTCTGCAGAAAAGACCACGATCTAACCTGGTGGTCTGGAAGCACAGGAGCACCCCAGGGACACGTACTCTCACCATTTATTTCACTCTGAACACCTCAGACTTCCAGCTCAATTTCGGAGTCCTGTCACCTGTAGGGATACTTCGTCTTCATTGGTTAAGCTCCAATGTGAGCTTACACTTGTGAGAATGTGAGAATTAAAAGGAGCTAAGTCCTTCTGTATAAAAGTAAGTGTTTAAAAGATTGTAAGTTTAATATATGCATTTTTCAAAACTAATTAAAGACATTTCCCATCCGATACCAAACACTGGATAAACATGATGGGAAACAATGTGTTTTAATCAAAAAATCTGTGTATTTTTTACATTTGAAAACTACATTTTATCCACTAGCAGTAATATTTTTCTTCAAGACAAATCTTCTATGTTGCCACAGATCCAGTTCAATCTGAATTTGAAACGTTCTAAAACCTAAACAATTGGACCTTCAGTGAGTTTTACACAGACAGTAAATTCACTGAAAAAGAAATTAAAACCAAACACTAAATAAATGTCAAAATGAACATGAATGTGTGAAATTGAAAGATAGAGCCTGTATGTTTTAAAATAAAAGTATCACTAGACATTTTTCAGTTCAACAATTTTTTCATGCTCAACTGTATTTTCCATACTTTTTGAAAGGAGAAATTAGTTATGAATATTTTTTTATTTGAATGTTTACTTTTATTTGCTAAAAAAGAAGAAAAAAAATCACAAATCAGACTAAACACATTTTGTGTTACTGTTAAAAACCTTGAGTTTGATGTGGCTCCTACAGGACTTTAACAGCATGTGATGCTTCCTTTGCTCCAGCAGATGGCGCCATCCAACCAATCACGAAACAAAGGTGCAACACAGGCCAAACAACACTCGGAAATACTCCTTTATTGGGATGACAGTGAGCTTGTAAAACATACAAATGCAGTAATCTTAATACTTTTAATACGCCGCTGCACTTTATTCGAATGCACGAAAAAAAAACAAAGAACAAAAGAAAGAAAGAAAGAAAGAAAAGAAAAGGCAGTTTTAAGCTTAAACTGTTAGATCTGCATGCTTGTTACGATGCAAAGCGACAAGTGACACCCTGACATCTCCACTCCCCGGTGGCAGCAGGGATCGCCTATTTCTCTGTACGGTTATGAGCCTCGCTCTGGCAATTGGCAGCATATACTGAGGTTGATGTGGGGAGCTTTGAGGCTGTGGGGTGGCTGTGTGTGTGGGGTGGCTGTGTGTGGGGTGGCTGTGTGTGGGGTGGGTCCGACTGAAGGTGAGCCATGCACACTACAAGAGTTCAAATAAAGCTGATGCGGGTGTGAAGCTGCTGTGGAACTGATGGGTCTTTCAAGGGTGGAGCTGCTGAAGGTTGTGCGGGTGAGAAGCGGTGGAGATCAGAAGGTGGCAGAGGAATCCATGGCCTGGCAGATCTGGGCAAACACCTCATGTGGCGACCGCTCGGCGTCGATCTGCAGACAGGACAAACAGAAGCCTTTCAGGAAGTATCAGCGGCTCGCTACCTGTCGTGGCATTTAAGCACTCGCACACGACAACACGGTGATGTGGCATTTTGACGCGTCCAGACGGCTCATTTATTAAAGGAGCGCTTAATCTCCAAACAGAAGCTCTGTGATTTTTGACCTGCCCTCGTGTTGGTGGGAACATCAGGGAGACGCACGAAGCCCGCAGTGAGTCAGATGTTGCCTTTAAGGTGAGCGCTGACCTTTTAAAGCGGCCTTAATGTTCCCAATTGTCCGACTGCGGCGTGGAGATCGCAGGAAGCTGCCTACAGCTTTTGTAGAAGGGAGGTGTAGATTGGACGCCAGCACGAATAAACAGCCATCTATTATTTTTACCGACTACTATTTTCCCTACAAATTAAAGGTGCATGTGTTGCAAAGAGTTAAAAAGTCTTAAGGAGTGGGATAAGAAAAAGGTGTTTGAAGGAGATTTAAAAAAAAAAGAAATTTAAGTGAAGCGCATCAGCTGTGTTGCTCTTACTGTTAACCAGCAGATGGCAACTCGTCACCAGTCAAAAAATAGCACTTCATTTATCATCCCAGGAAGTTATTTTTTCCCTCACAATAGTTGTTGTCTCCCAGATAAATTCACATAAACCTGCTACCTTAACTATCTCAGTATTTAGGGATAGTCATTGAGTAAAACTGCTGGACTGGACATGGATATCCATGTTATAGGTGTTTATCTGCTTCTACCCAGCCACATTTAACACTTGAGTCTGTTGGACCAGGCAAATCATCTAGGATTAGAGGTCGGCACACCCTGCTGTACAGACAAGCCCCACATTATTAGGCGATTTGAACTTAGAAGATCTGACTAGACTAAGAAGAAGTCAAAGAAGAAGCTGGTTTCAGGAAAGATAAAGTCATGGAAAGCCAAGTGATCTGCTATCTTATAGCTCACTCTACAGTAGTTTTTCCAACCCTGGTCCTCCAAAAACCCCAGCGCTGTAATTTGTTCTTCTTCTTCTTGGTGTCTTTTGGTGGTTGGTTGAAGCCTTGCTTCCCCATATTATCTCAATTTTGTAATTTATAGTCAAATTATATTATATAATGTAGTTATTTAAAAGAAATCTGAATGAATTTATATCCGTTTAACTCTCTTGAGATTGTTGTAGAAGTTTTCCTGCATTTATATTCTGACGACTGCCGGGAAGGAGGAGCCTGGTTATCGAGTTTCAGCTGAACTCAGGGGTGCTGAAGCAGGGAAAGCTCACAATCGGTCTGTAAACTCGTAAACGAAATTCAGTCCAATTCAGTTGGTTTGCAGCCTGAGCTCTACACATGTTTGCTAAATTGTGTTACGTAAAACTAGAGCAGATAGGTGATGTTTCGAAGGTCTGTTTTATCCACAAATTCCTTTTTTTATTAAAATACAGCTATAACCCCCCCCACAAAGTTTAATTGGGGGGAAACAAAACTATTGATCCTTATTGAAACTTATCACGTAATACAAAACGCAGATTTAACACATGGTTTTAAAAGTTATGCAGGTTTAAAGGAGTGGATTTAAAGCGGCCGAGAAGAAAATTGACCCCTCGACCCGTCTTACCATGTGCAGCAGCCTTTTGCGTTCATAATGAGCCACGACGGCCTGGATGTCGCCGCAGAAGCTCTCGGTCCTCTTCTTCAGAGCGTTCTCCCTGTCTGAGGAGGAGGAGGAGGATCTCCTGTGGCTCTGCACCCTGCTGGACATGGTCTCTGGAGAACAGCTCAGCAGGACCACGGCGCTCGGCTCCCCCATCTGAATTCGCAGCAGACAGAGGAGAAAACACCTCAGCGGATCCAAACGCCTCTCATTCAGCTCGTCTCACATGACACATCCTCGCCGTGAACATCTCACAACTTTCTGTTTGCCTTAACCCTCTTGGCAAATATCATCTTTTTTTTGCACCATCTTAATGGCTCTGACTGTGCTGCGAGGCTTTCTCTCCCCATGTTGGGATGGACTTTTGTATCTTTTATTCATGTTTCTGACCACATGTCAGGTGAGTGTCAGCGCGCCGTCTTGCCTTGGCCTCGTACTCCTCCGCCTGCCTCAGGTCTCTGGGGAAGCCGCTCGCCACCAGACCTCTCCCCTGTTGGACCGACGACACCACGGCGTCGCACAGCAGCTCCAGCAGCGCCTCCTGCAGATCGGGCATCAGGAATTCATCATGTTAGGAGTCTGTTACAGCTTTTGGGCGAAATCATTGGTAAATAACTATCTATTTGAAAAAGGGTTCTTTTGAATATCTTAACATAAATTTGAAATCAATACAAATTAAGAAGGAAAAGGGTATTGAAGTTTACTTACATTGAAAATCAAATAAATCATTAATAAAAAACAAACAAAAGGACTTCAAATCCTTTGTTGCGACCATATATTCAGAATTCTTGTGTATCATAAGTTTTTATCAATTTTGTTTTGTCTTCTAACATTATAATTAAGGTAGTTTTGTCATTTTTATGTTCGGAAAAGATGGTTTATGTTTGTCAAATGTCAAGTGTGGCAACAGTAGGTTTAAAAAAAAAAGACAACCCATCAAAATCTTGATTTAAATGTCACAGCCTTTTAAGTTCCAAAAACAAAAGTACTCTAAGAATAGGCTTAGCCAGGTCCATTGTTTCTGAATGCATGTATGAAGTTGTGACATCAGTCTAAGTTAACTTTTGTTAATGTCTTAAGTTGAGAGAAATTTGAAACTACATGAACGTCCACAATAGAACAAGACCAGTTTTGTGATGCAATTTAAAACATTTTTTACATAGTTTAATCAACTTCCTGGATTTAAGGCGGATCTGTTTATTCCTGTTATTGATTTCGTTAACGGCACAAAACCGCGCTTGTGTGTATTTCAGCTAAAAGATGTGGAGTTTTTATGTTTACTCGTTGCTTTTTGATGTAGATCAACTTTGTTTTTTTGTTTTCTCTCAAAGTCTGAACTCTCGTTAATGAATAAATTTTTAGTTGTGAAAAAGAGGATCGAGCTTCCGTTCGGCTTGTCTACTGAGCATGGCCTGGAGGAGAAAGGGTACACAGGTAGGAAGGGGAAGGAAACTGGTAGCTGTGATTTGTGTTATGGTTCACAATCAAAGCTGCGTCAAATCCTGAGCTGAACATGTCAACAAGTCAGCTCTCCTGGTGCCGTTGTTCCCTAGAGAGCCACACATGACAGCAGTTTATCTCGCTGTGACATAAAAACTCCTCAGGTTCTGCAGAGAGGGATTTCTGTGAACTATTCTGCTTTAAAGCCTTGAGAAGTGCACTTTAGTTAATCCCACTATAGGATTATTAATCCCCGGTTTTAAATCTCCAGTCTTCTTCTCTATTGTCTCTCTCTGTATTCGTATATTTAAAATAAAAAAAAGTGTGGTTCTCTTGTTGGGGAAACACATGGGATGCAGCCTCATTTGTGCCGTAAGAGGCTTAAGCCTGAGCCAAACTGGAAAGCGTATCTGTGTGTGGGAGTTGGTATACAGGCTGTAAATCGGTTCAGAGCAGCATTTATGTTGTGCTCAAGCCTGATTCTCCCTGAAACTAAAGATCATGGAATAAAAAATATAAAGAGGTCTTTTGTTGGACGGTAAATATTTGTATGGGTTTAACTGTTTGGGAGTAGTAGGGATTTAGGATATTAGTAGAATTAGAATATGTATATTAATGTAACAAAATAAATCTCTTACATTTCTATACTTACTGTTTTCTTTATCATGAGCTTGTCAGATTTTGAGGTTTTTCGTTTCAATGTTCATAAAGTGAAAATTTTCCTGTCATATGTTACCAACAGAGATGTTACCTGCATTTCCCTGACTCTAGACCTACTTCACAACTTCAGAAATTATTTGTTTAAATAGCTGAATCTGTCCATTTATTGGATGATATTTGGATTTGGTACTTGAGGCTCTTATTCTATGAATGCGGGAAGAGATCAACCTGTGGTTCTGCAGAGGTATTAAGGAAGCTTGGTTGCTTTTAATGCAGCCTTCAGCTCATCTTCGTTGTTGCCTCTTGTGTCTCCCCTCCCATTCTTGCCTGTTGACCTGTTTTAAAACTGGCCAATCTGTCTCAGTGATAGGACAATGCTATACCAGGAACTATTACTTTTGACAACTGCCAAGACGTGCCGGAAAATGACGCCATTTCCATAAACCTTATCAGCAGCAGGAAGCGATAAATGTCGCTCACAAAATAACCCAAAGCTATAGACTGGTCTTTAAGCATTGTGAATTCTGTGACTCTCCACTCTTCCACACGACTCTAGGACGTTGATCTAAATTAAAACCTTTATTTACTCTTATCTGAGAAAAGGAGTTTGTACCGCTGAGACACAGTCCAGTTGTTTTTTCTTTTGTGATGCCTCCTGTTGAGTGGTTTAGCACAAGGAATAACAAAGTTAAACCACATACTGAAATTTTTTTCTGCGGGGTGGCTCTTGAAGAACTGACCTTTTCCTTCCACTCAACTTTCCAACAGACGTGTTAGAATACAAATGAACAGCCGGCTTACATACGAATGTCGTTTTGTCTAAAGGACTGCAGCTAACTCAGCAGACTTCTCCATTAGTGGATATTTCTCTATGGACATTGGCAAACTCTGGGCTTTTCA
>JAVLVB010000526.1:231759-244896 GCA_032876305.1 Orestias chungarensis
ATATATATATATATATATATATATATATATATATATATATATATATATATATATATATATATATATATATATATATATATATGTATAATTTTTATCCAATTATTTACTAAAACATCACTTTGCAATTTTTCAAATACTTCTGCCTCAAAATGTGTTGTTTTAGAGCAGGTTGTCCCGCCAGTTTTAGCTGTCTCTTCTCCAACACGGCTGGCTCAAACTCTCTGTGAGAGAAATTTTCATCGGTAGGCCACAAATACCAAGGAAATCCATGAGGGAGGCAGGGAACATCACAAGTGCACAAATCAATAAATGTTTTGGTTAAACTTGGAGGACGAAAGGAAGCTCTGGACGCCTGGTTGAAAAAAACGACAAATGGAACAGATGTTTATTTGAGGCTATTTCTGCTGTTTTTCTTTCCTGGCTTAGATTTACCAAATACCTGTATGCTACAGATTGGCAAACTCTGGGCTTGTCGTAAAAGGGGACCACATTGAAAATCCTCACTTTTTAAATGTGCATTTGATTAACAACATCTTATGTCTACATTTCTTACTAAATCTAATCCAAGCAACAACAATGGGTGCCTATCATAACAACACCTGTTAAAACATGTAATTTAAACAAATGTTAATTATCTGGGTCATGCGTCAATCATTTACATTTGTTTGTCGGACCAACGATGCACCTTAAACAGCTTCCTCTATGGTGTATAACGATGCAAAGATGCTTGTAATCTGTGATTTTCATTGGTTAAAACATAGAGGCAAATGCATCGTTCCATCTATGGTCTATACCATGCAAGGTCTCCAGTGGTTGTTATAGAAGAGACTGGTTACACCCTGGACAGGATGCCACTTAATCATAGGAAAAAATAGACACAGGACAAAAACAAAACAACCACACACACATACTAAATTTAAAGGGAACAAATAACCCAAAGGGTCACATTTTCAGACTGATGTAAACCAACATTTACATGAGCATGAGAGTAACACAGGTCTTCTTATTTGTCATTTTTGTGTGACAAAACTGGGCATCAAATGCAACAGAGTGCAGTTCCTGAAAATGCATACTCTAAAAAAAATGTATTGCAATTTTTAGATTGAATTTCTTTAAGTCTCATTACTTTTCAAACTTTAATTGTTTGTTGCATAAATGTATATTTGTGTAAGCAGAACATTTAGTGGGGACTCGTTTCAGCTGTGGACTCGCTCAGATGTGTTATTCTGAGAGCTGGGTGGTAAACACTCGATTTATCGTGTGAGACTGCAGCAACATTTATTTTAAATTGTTTTACATGCGACTCCCTACAACGTAAATCCGCTCTCTGCTTGGTTTATGTGGTTAAGATAACAAATCTGGATGTAAACAGTGAGGCCGTTTGTCACATAAGATTTTATCACATACTTTTTTTTTTGCGAGAACTGAAACTAACAAAGTGATCAGATTTAAGAGGTACTTCCTTACATGCAGTTTCTAAAAAAGCATATCTATTGCAGAGACTAATATTTCAGAAAGGAGAAGCTTCATCCTCAGATTGTTTAGGAACTGTAGTCGCTGCTCACAACTATAACATAATTATTGCCTTTCCTGCTTTATTGCTTTTAAGCCTTTCTGTAAAAATTACACTTAGATTTCCCATAAAATATCAGTGTTAATTCTTTTTATTCATTAAACAAATAAAATACTGTCTTAGTGTAAATGGGATGAATGTTTTTTAGGATTATAATAAGACCAAAGCTTGAAAGTCTATTTAAGTTTTCGTAGATGATATAATGTTGCCTCTAGTTTCAGGTTTAAAAAAAAAAATCTAAACATCCAAGAATGAGTGTGAATAGCGGTCGTTTTGATGGGACACACGGTGACGATAATAGGAATAAATGATATGAAGAGAAGCAACATGAAACAAAATGAGGAAGGTGGGGAAAATGAAAAATTGTTCTAATTCCATTTCCTAATTCTACCTCTTTACATCATAATTTAAATCATGTTTTAGTGGGTAACTTAAATTTTATTAATAAATGGGTTGCAGTACAGACAGATTTATTGCCTGCACCAACTGGGACGCCTCAGTTAGTCAAATAAGGACTGCTGATCATTGAGATAACAGAGATGTTATTTTATTTTATTTTTTACAAATTACTGGCTGCTTCATTTTAGGATTTTACAAATATAAATTTGTTTGCTGTAATCTGATGAGGAACGAGGTTTGCCTTTTAGGTTTCTGATGTTTTCAGGAGCACATGTTCTACACCTCCACTGGTCCTCATATCAGATCAGTCCAACCACAACGATGTCATCTGCATATTTTATGACGCAGTAAGTTGCGTGGCTTGGAAAGCAGTCGCATACGTCCAACCGCATAGCAACGTATCAAACTAGAAAGGCAACTGTTTTTGGTCGTTAGATACTTAATAAAGCAACACATGATCTTTTCTGTCATAAACCTTTAACATAACATAACATTTATTAGATTAAGGCTGTAGAATGATGTCTCATAATAGGGTAAATTTATTGCTTACCACTGAAAAGGTTGTAAAGTATCATAAGTTTTCCACTTGAGAACAGTTATACTATCCGTACCCTGATTTCATAGAGTCTGGAAATGACCTTTATAATAGGAGATCTTTTGAGCAGAAGTTGCTTGTTTTTATAAATGTAAACATCTATTTTTTGGGAGATTATTTTTGTTAGATGACGCATGGCTAATTAATTACCACAACATGCTTCCATGTGCAAGTTTTTAGTGTGGGGATTATATTTAAAGCTCTGATCAGCGGGATTATTATATTAATACTGATAAATAAACAATTTAAACAACATACGAACAATCTGGAGCAACGGTGAGAAATATTGCCTAAAACAGAGCTGCAGTATTTATCAAAGTAATAAAAATCCACAAAAAGGAAGGCCTGATTGTAGATTGTAGAATCAAGTCTCTGCATGAGCTATTCTGGTCATATTTGTTTTGCATAATTTGAATTAAAATGACAATAAAGTGCAACTGTACCTGCAGAGCAATGGGACCAAACAGAGAAATAGTGAAATACAGAGACGGTAAAAGAACAAATGACTTACTTTAAATTCATAGACACCTGAAGGTCTATCTGACCTAGAAAATATGAGAGATGGTTGCTGATGTTACTTGAATCAACGTTGTAGCTAAAAATCTTTTTCCCCTTTTGTGGATTGGACCATTAGCAGCTGTTTAAATTCACCCCAGTAACAATGAAATACAGTTACTATTACTGCTCTACAGGTTGCCTGCTTGTTTACCATACACAGGATAAAACAGTCTTCTGAATTGTAAAAGGAGAGAAATATTTCAACATGTTGTACCTTTATGCATCAATCATCTTTCTTGTCTTGACTCAGTTCTCCAGTCTTCTACAACAGGTTAAGTCTTTGATTTTTCTGTTTTTTTTCTGGGTTTAATTATTTTTATTTTTATTAAAAACAGTTCTGTAGGCCTAAATTATGTTTCCCTATCATAATGTGTAGAATCCAGTTGGGTTAAAAACATGGTTTCCCTTTTAATCATTGATGTATTAAGCTATCAATGAACAAATTCTCCCTCTGGACTTGGTATGAACAGTTGGCACTAATAAATCTCACTAAAGTTTATAATTCATAAACTGACATTTAGATGTTCTTGTTTCTTTTTTTTTTGTGCGGATGTTTTTGTTTATGTTGCTCTTCACTATGCCTTCCAGACCCCTCAGCTCTGATGCAGCAGATGTTTCAACTCCCCAAACGTATGACAAACACCAAAAGACTGACTGATGTTGAATTAATATTGAATTATCCTTATTACTGATTTTTAAATGCAACAGCGCATAAAGAAACTAAAAGGGTAGCAAAGCTGACTTGTTAGCATTGTAAGATGAAAACCTAAAAGTAAAGAGTCTTGCAGACTTTATAAGTTCGACTTAAACAATTTCACATGTCACATACTCAAACTTCCCTCTATTTAGTGTTAAATTTTTTTAATGAAAAGTGCATTCATCCTCCTTTTCTTTTGATGACTCAATAAAATCCAGTCCAACACATTTTCTTCAAAAGTTGCCTCAATATTCAACAGCAAAATCCAAATATGTAAATAAGAGAATTAAAAAACAGCAAAACTAACAAGACTTGCTTGTCCATCTAAACTGACAGATTGGGAAGGCAGAGAAGCAGCCAAGAGGTCAAAGGTATCTCTGAGTTACAGGACAGGTAACAGAAATCCATTTGAAGTCCAGCTACCACAGGGCATTTTTAAGCAATAGGCAACCTGTGGTAGAAAACTGCCACTTTAATTTAAAAAATCCCCACGGTGAAATCTTGCTTTGATGATACTTTTAATCAGCAGTCAAAGGAAAGCTGGTAAGATTTAATGAAAGGAGGAAAGTAATACTGGAAGAAGACCATTGCACAGTTTAAAACAAACGTAGACTTTTGGATTTAAGTCAACCCTGAACATGCGGCGGTTCTGATCTAAAAATGTTAGAAGGTCTCTTGATCTAAATTTATTAGATAAGCTTTGGCAAACTTCGTTCAGAGACATGCCGTTTGACTTGTTATTCGGCTAAGTCTAAACTTTTAGTTCCAAGGTGTGACTAAAACCTCTACAGGTGTTAAATAAGTAAAAGGTGGTCAGACAAGTGGACTGTGGGAAGGCGGAGTATAAATGCATGCCACACTCTTCAGATTCTGTTTGTAAATGATTCTAAAAATTACTTTTATAATTTCCTTTTGCAGCAGTTGTTTACGTAGTTCCATCACATTAAATCCTTATCCGAGGTATCAAACTAACCTCCGGGAACTTCTCTCCCCTCTCCAGAAGGTTCCGCAGGTGGCGCCCTCTTTCGCTGTGACACTGCATCTCGCTGCACAACAGGTCACCCAGGGTGACGGGGCGAAGACCGAACCTCTCCTCCATACGTTCGCACTGCAGAGCCTTACCAGAACCCGGCCCACCTGAAGGACACAGATGGAGATCAGTCAATATCCTCTGTAGCAGCGTGGGGGAAAAACACCGGAGAATGAAGCGGAGGAAATTGAAAGGTGAGAGGCGGGGATGGTGGAGACAGAGGTGAGGAAGCGAGGAAACGAATGGTGAGTGTGCCAAGTGTTTCTGGGAGTTGTGTTGAATGGAAAATCAAAGAGTATACCTGTTTTCTCTAAATAAATATACCAGGAGTACTCAGATTTACTGAGATAAAGAAGAAAATGTTCTGATTTTCATTTTGGAAAAAACTCGGGTAAACTTGTGTGTTTGTGAAACATATATGTAGTTCTGAGTTCAGGCTCTAAGAACAGCCAGTAAACACAGTTCATGCCCTCAAATATGATCAAGAAAACAACTAGAGCTCTCCAACTGAAGTCCCTGAGATCTGCTGTCCTACAGGATTTAGATACTGAGCTGCTCTAAGCACCATGAATCAGGTGACTTTACCTTCTTAGGAACTGGAACATTTGAGCTTTCGATTCAGCAAATCAAGAGGAAAATGAATAGAGTTTGTAATTTTGACACTGAAAGTTTGAGTTCTCTCACCTACACTGGTTTAAAACTAAAACATGGCTACCTTGGATATTAAAGGTATTGAAAGCTGCTTTAATGCAATTTCTACTTGTGTCAGCTCTCATGAATACTGCTCATCATATTATTGTGATCTTAAAAAGTATTTTTTGCTCCAGGAATATAAAAATAATCAAACCACATGAGCCTTAAATTTGCAGCGGGTCAAATTTGGCATAATTTACATTTTGCTATACTGCCTCCATTAATGTAGCTTTCCCCACTCAGACGGACTTCAATTTAGTAGCAGCTTATGTTTTACAGATTAGAAAACTAGGGAGAAAACATAGAGACCGACATTCACATTAAAATATGCATGATAAAAAAGTTTCCATTCACTAATTCCATTCTAGTATTGGTTTAAGGTCGGAAAAAAACTCAACTGCATGCTGTGGAGACGGCCGATTTTAACGCTTGCAGGTGAAATGTGGAAGCCGGGTGAAGCAGTGATTTATCAAAAGCAGCCTTAAGCCGAGTAATAAAACTTGGTGCTTTATATTCATTGATTGGGTTCAACTGTCTCTCTTCACACATTCGACTGTGGGGCGACTTGGGACTCAAGGAGGCTCATAGAAGACAAAGGAAGGAGAGATGATATATTTGTCTGTTTCAATTTGATCAAAAACAAACTTATATAACCTATTTAACAGCCAGCAGGGCATTGAGATTTTATAAAAAGCTACTCTGTAAGGAAGGATGTGGACAGACAGAATAAGCTTTGACGAGCACCTAAATTAAATAGATCGATGTGATAGTTTTTGGAAATGCAGACTAGCTACGGGTTTGTTCATCGTTCGGTACACAAAGAGATGATGAATCCAGGGTTGCCAGAGGCCATCAGTGATTTTTTTTTTTTTACTAATAAAGGTAAAAACTGAAAATAGACACGTCCACAATTCTGGTTTCCACTGAAAAATACATTTGGTGCAATGAAGTTGGTTTTTCTAAGTTACTGTTGAAACATTATTTCTTCCGTTTAAAAAAAATCTTTTTTAACTGTTGCATTTTTCATTCGTAGAAACTCAGTGCTGCCACCCATACATATACATGATTCTTTTTTAAACCTAAACATTTGTGGATACTTCTTTTACTCGTTTATTCATGCTAATCAACAGCAGGGACAACCCTGGTATGCACAAAGCGGTAACATGAGATACTATATAAGCATTACCTGTCACACATAGTCGTCTTTAACTCTGCTACTGACATTTTTACTGACTTCGTAAGGACGAGAAAAATTGTTTCAATGGTGTTAAAACAGAGCTTTTTCAGTCAGAGGCTTCTTTAGGACAGTTGTAAAACAGAACGCTACAGAAGATCATTCCTGCGCACAGCATGTATAATAACTCCTTAGTTAAATCAGTTAGTTCAGCACCGTTTAATTTTCTTTTGAGATAAATAAAGTATTTTTGATTGATTTTGTTGACTGATTGATCGATAAACTATAGCTTTTAAAGAAAAACAAATTAGGTTGTAGTAAAACACTGAGGCCCATCCATGTATGAACACTAGGCAATCTGATGGAGATCAAGAGAAGTCAAACATCCAGTCAGAATTAAACCAGAAACCAAAACAATACAGTAACCAAAGTAAACCATAACCAAATTGTACCAGATTGTGATGGCAGAATTTTGACTTTGCATTGACAAGAGAAAACCCAACAAAAAAACTTGTGATTGTGAAAAAATTAAGGTCGGGAAAAAAATTATACCATTGCATCACTTTTCCTAAAATTCACAAGGTTTTGCTAATTTATTAAATAAAACTGAATTATTTGGGTGTGCTGTGGTGACATTTGTAGGCCTTGAGTCCTCGTCATGGGTTCGATTTCCGGACCTGATGACATTTGCCGCATGTCTTCCCCCCTTTCCTGTCAGCCTACTTTCAAATAAGGGACACTAGAGCCCACAAAAGACCCACTGGAGGGAAAAAAACAAACAAAAACGGAATTATTAACCCAAATTAAAAAAAGCCCAAAGTTTGAAAGTCTATTTGGGTTTTTGTGGATATTTCCACCTTGCTTCTAGTTTCAGGTTGAAGAATGTGTGTGAACAGTGCTGGCTATGATACAAGGTGACAATACTAGGAATAAATTTGATAAAGAAGAGTGATGTTAAACAAGAAAATGTGGGGAAAATGAGAAATCATTGTTCTAATTCCACTTCCTAATTCTACCTCGTTACATAATAATTTTAAACCAATTTTTAGTGGGTAATATTTAACTCTAAATGAGTCTTATTGATGAATGAGTCACAGCAGAAGACTGGCTTATTGCCTGCACTAACTGGGACGCCTAAGGTATTCAAGTAAGACCTGATGATCTTTGGAGGTAGGGATAGTTGAGATTTATTTTAGGAGCATGAGTCTTTTTTTTCATTTAATAAATTACTGAATGCTTCATTTTTAGATTTTACAAATCTGTAAATGTTGTTATAATCTGCCGGGGATCAATCTTTGCCTCTTTTGTTTCCGATGTTCTCAGGAGTTTGCAGCCAATTTTAAACAACTGTAAATGTTAATTTTTTAGGGGAACATTTTATAGATAGTGGCTCCTCAATGACTTATTTTTGTCCAGTTGGCACAGTTAAAATACATCTATTATGGATTAATGTTAATATGCTGTTTAATTTAAACTAAAACTAAAAAAATAAACTTCAAAATGTGTAAATTTGGCAATAGATCAACTGCCACAGGTTATGTAAGTTATGTAAGTTATTATTGTTATAAAGTGAGTTAAATCTGCTACAGTAACAGAACAAAGTACAACTTTCCTCTCCTGTGGGTTTTTTTTGTTGTTGCTTTTGATCAACCGTTAAAACTAACCTCAAGAAAGCAAAGATGCCCATCAAATTCTCAATTTAACCCAAAATAAATCCAAAAAGGGGTAAATTGTGTTGAAAACTACAGTGCGCCGAATGTTAACAGAGAAATGAAAATCAGACAAAATCACTTGCTAAGGAAAATTGTACAAAAATCTATAATTAGAATAGTTAGAATAAATCCGTATGCTTTACTATAAATGTCCTTTACAATGTAAGTGCAGACTTGTTCCAACTGTAAAGCGTCACTAAACATAAAACTTCAAAAGGATTTCTTTTGTACAGCCCTTTATCAAGTCAGAGGACTCCAGAGGGCTTTATACTACAGTCATTCATACATTACTCTACCTATACTATTACTGTTTATACGCTGATGGTGGTAACGTGCATTGTAGCTACAGCAGCACTGCTGCAGACTGACAGACGCTGACATGCAAGTAACTCCTTCTAATGAGCCGTCGGCCCATTAGAAGCAGGCATAGGTGTTGCACAAACAAGAAACTGCTGAGGCGGGAATCCGCCTCATCATGCACTGCTGCCAGGAAAGCCAGGAAATAAAACGCGGCTGGCACAATTCTCCTATATGACTTTTTTTTCTCCACTTTTTAAAATATATCTAATGCAGTTCTTTCATGCGAGCCCTGATTGATGAGAGAGCCGCAACATCAGTTTATCTCTGTTAAAAGGATTATGGATTAGTTAATCGATTTAACCTTTGGACAAGGATTAATCTTCTTGGTTCATAAGCATTACATCATGACTCGGACACATTATGTGTCTTAGTTGGTTTTAGGTTTAAGTAATATTATATGATGAATGGATCTAGTAGGATGCACAGTGGGTTTATATATTAGAGAAAAGTATTTTATTTTTTTGTCTGGATTTCTTTTGTCACATTTAAAAGTTCTTGTTTTAACAATACATGAGTGTTTGTGTTATTAGGACATAGCAATAAAACATATTAAATGTGATTACGATGCTGTTTTTGATATGTCCAGAGTTTGGTTTGTTCCGAAATGCCGAATCTGTTCACAAACTATAAGTTAACAGGGAACGAGCTCCAAAGTGGAGTACCTGACACAGAGAGACTACTGGGTCTGTTATAGCCTTGATATTCATGTACGCAGCTGCTTGGTGGTTATGGCACAACTTCACTGAAAATGAGAAAATCAGCACAAAAAACTAAAGTAATAACAATTGACAAAATCTTAAATATTGAATTGATCTAAAATATTACAGAGGTGAAACCGGATTTTGGTGTAAAACATTAATGGCCTGATTTTAGTGTCTTTCTGGTGGTTTGAGAGCAACTTGGTAAAAGTGTGACCAGAGGGATGCTCCATGCAGCAGATGTGAAAGAATCATTGACTTTAAGAAGATCTCTCCATTGGAGGAAATCAAACATCATTTTAAAATGGTTAATGTTTATTTTTTCTAACATGTCTTCTAGTGAAGTGTCCAAAATTATTGGTAAATATTTTTCCTGTAAAACCTGATCTGGCCACTGAGTCCACTATGCAGAAGCCCAATTGCAGCAAGAAAATCTTGATTATTGAAGGTGGACGACACATTTGTTTGTGGTCATTTTGAAAAGGAACCAACTGCGCTGGACCAATGCAAATACTGCGAAACACTGATATCAGTTCTAACACTGCTTTGAGTGAAACAAACTAAGCAGCAGAAGAATAAATCATATACAACACAAGAACCTAAAGTATTAATTATTACATTTGTGCATAGTTTAACATGTACTGCAGTAGCTGTCAAATTGGGCTCCCAGCAGTGGAAAACCATACACACTGGGAAATTATTAAACATTATGAATTCTTCAGCAATTGGTAAAATACACTCCCTTGTTCATGACTCTTGATTTGATCCTTACACGGTAAGCACTCAGATATTTGTATGTATTTGGTGGAAATTATTGCACATAATGGTTTGCAGGTTAACTAAAACCGATGGTGAGGTGCAAAAACCACTCAGATTTATAGGACTTTTTTTCCACAGGAGGTGGAGAATCCTGGTGCAGATGTGTTACCTTTTGTTACCAACAAAGCAGTTGGAAAGTTAGCACCGTGCTAAGTACAATTATTCTGCTCTGCTTGTATTTACATTGAAAACCGGTTCCTTAAATTTCTGTTAGAGTTTAAATACATTGTAAGGTTAATTCTAATCTAGTGTTTGGATGTTTTAGCAACGGTTTGTATAAATACAATCTTTAATGTAATCATGGTAAAAAAAAAAAAAAAAATTAGTTATTTTTAATGCCACTATATAGTCACATTTTAAAGCTGCTTTAAATGTTTTTCTGTAGTTTACTATAGAAAGAATACAATTAATTTCATCTAGGAACCAGTAAAAGTTTATTTTGTACATTTTATTTTTTATCAAAATTTAATCAATAAGTTGTTGTTTTAACTGTCTGCTTTGGTGGAAACAAAAATTTACTGAATTTAATTAAAAACTGGATAAACATCTTTGAAGGAACCATGCAATATTTTAATCAAAAATAGCTTAATTTAAATCTAGCTAGGCAATGTATCGACAGTAGTACCCCAAAAGTTCACTAATGTTTTACTGTTAGCCTTTAAAAAAAGGCTGCTTTACCTACTTTGGCAAATATTAAATATGCAGTACAGCATAACGAAAACATGTTTGAACATTAAACCTTGTCAGAGTTTCAACCATGCAAAAAGCTAAAATATCCATGGAAGGGATCAGCGTCACACCCTGTTGGTGAACCGTTTCAACTGGTTTTCCCAGAAAATAACAAGCTAAATCTTTTTCCCTGATCCAAAAGAACAGAAACGGATGCAGACATGGATGACAAAGCTTTCCCTTTACAGCAGTGGCAGATAATTGGAGGAAAATGTCAGTGCGAGCGTAAAGGAAGAGTCACCCAGCAGACTCGGATGTGTCTATGAGCGGGTTTTATACTGCTTAATTAGTGGGTGGCCACTCCAGCTAACATTTCCCTCATTTCACAACAATCTGTGGCTATGCAGAAAAGTACGATTAAAAATACAACACATGGGTTCCTCTTGCTCTGGTTACTGCCTCTAAGACAGGCTTCAAAATTCAGGGAACTGCTCCAGATATTGACATTTGCTACTTGCCCTTTCTGATTAATAAATCACTCATTAGTGTATGACCAACAAGACTTTAGTGGGTCTATTTTCAAAAAGAAACTGATAAACGTCTTTTTAAATCAGCTCAACTTGATTAAAAACAACTTTATTTTGAGACCGTTGCTCCTCAAATCTGAAGTCCATATGTCGGTGTAATGACCTGTCAACTAGTGGTAGTCAAAGCTGTTGCATTAACTGGCTTCAAATACGTTAATTAGTATTAATTACAGCTAGTATCAAGTTCAGTCCCTCCAGAAAAATGCAGGGAACAATCCTTGCTTTTGTTGTAAATTCTGTGGGATTTCGTCCTGAGTTTGGCAATGACAATGCGGGAAAGGGCCAAAAATGCGTAAAAAGTGCAAAAATATGAGGAAAAGTGTGAAAAACGTGGAAATTGTAGTTTACAAATGTAGGGAGGATAAACATGCTTCTCCCACACACCGTTTCACCTATAGTAAGCAGCAAAGGTGACATAACATAGCAACAGTTTTAGTCACAGATAAGAAAATTATAAATGCGAAAAAAATGCTTGATCAGTAAAATCAGCCGAATTTACATAATTCTGCGATTTCTGCGCTTAGCTGCTATTTATGTGGTGAATATGTAGCTTTTAAATAATTAAGAGCACCGCCCGCATATTGTGCACCCTTTCATTGATTTTCTGCGACCACAGAATCATGTTTTTCTGGAAGGACTGATTAAGGACTTCATTCTTTCCTTTATGTTCACTAACTTGTGACCGCAGGTGACGGATTTCTTTTTTGTTTTAGCTTGTTCTTGAACACAATGGATTAGAGCAGCACCATGTTTTCTACAGATCAGTATATCCATCAATCACTAAATCCTATCATCAGTGATGAGTAAAATATGAAGGTCTCCAACTGGGAATAAAACTTTTTTGCATTTGATTCATCAGCAAAAATGTCAGATGCAAACTGTCAGGTTGCGATCAATGACTCGAGCAGAGGTGGAATTGCGTAAATAAATTTATTTTGGGGAAGGATAATGAACAGAACATGAACCGGACCAAAGGCAAAGCGGAAACGGAACAGGAACAACGCAGAGACGGAACATAAACAAACAGAACTGATAAGCGGAACGTAAACAAACAGTGAACTGAAGCGAGACGCGGGAACTACAAACGTGAATAAACAAATCAAAATAAATAAACCAGCTAAAGAACACGGGAAGGGGGAAATAAACTAATAGACAAAATAACGACAAAAATAATCACAAGGGAGGAAGCACAGGAAACCGCAGACTACAGGAAAACAAAACCAAAGTACATACCAGAACGGGACCAGGGGAAATGACGATGGAGAAGAGCCAGGACAGAGAATTCAGCGAGCAAGAGATGAAGGCTTCTGGGAGATGTAGAGGAACAAGCAAGAGATGACGCAGAGAGACGAGGAGGGAAATGAGACGATCCAGCGGTGAGTAAGTGGATGAATGCGGCTTAAGTATAGGCGAACCGGGGTGGGATTGGTGGAGAAGATGATTGGATTATTTAGAACAGATGTGAATGATGAGAACAGCTGAGGGAACACACACACAAACACACACACACACACACACACACACACACACACACACACACACACACACACACACACACACACACACACACACA
>JAVLVB010000526.1:244996-317816 GCA_032876305.1 Orestias chungarensis
TGAAGGCTTCTGGGAGATGTAGAGGAACAAGCAAGAGATGACGCAGAGAGACGAGGAGGGA
Source organism: Orestias chungarensis (assembly GCA_032876305.1). Classification (NCBI taxonomy): domain Eukaryota; kingdom Metazoa; phylum Chordata; class Actinopteri; order Cyprinodontiformes; family Cyprinodontidae; genus Orestias; species Orestias chungarensis. The sequence continues at coordinate 245,058 of JAVLVB010000526.1, forward strand.
AATGAGACGATCCAGCGGTGAGTAAGTGGATGAATGCGGCTTAAGTATAGGCGAACCGGGGTGGGATTGGTGGAGAAGATGATTGGATTATTTAGAACAGATGTGAATGATGAGAACAGCTGAGGGAACACACACACACACACACACACACACACACACACACACACACACACACACACACACACACACACACACACACACACACACACACACACACACACACACACACACACAGGGAGAAAGAGAGAGCAGACAGCGAGGGAGAAAGCAGAGACTCAACCAAACTAGAAAATAACCTAAACAAAGCAATAACTAAATATAAATGATAACAACATCAAACTGAACCAAATCAAAAACACGGATCATGACACAAACCCCACCAACAAACCTTAAAGAAATGTTGGTAAGTTTAAGTAAATCTGAGGACAGGAATATCCTAAATAGTATAGTCACTGAATCTCTGTATGAGCAGCTATGCAAGGTTTGGAGTTGAAAGGAGCCCAATTATGATGTTTGACAATAGTTGGGTTGAATAGTAATGGAGTTTCAGAAAATTGATCCATTTAGTATCCTGGGATTTGAACTCAGGCCTTTTTTGCTGCAGACAGACCAGACTTGCTGTAACCAATATGAAAGGTGACAAGGGTTAGGAACGACGGATGAGAGCAGTAGACCGTTTGGCTGTTTTAGATTGATGATGTCTGTACAGATTTATATAATTCATGTCTTACAAAAATAAACGTGACCTTGACAATAATGTAAAGTATGTTAACTGGAAAACACAGCAAGATAAGAGACTTATTTTTTTTAATTTTCCCAAAAAGAGAGAATAAATGCCTCAGCAAAGTAAAGTTGTTTGTTTCATGAAGATATGTAACTCATGCACATAACTGAGCATATTTGTACATTTAAGCAAATCAATTAGTCATCAGGAGGGGGAAGAGTGTAGCTTCTTCATCCACTAGATTCCTGTCAGTTCACAGGGGTTGGTTTTGGGATTTTATAGTACGTTATAGGGCTTCCTATAGGGTCTTTTGTTTATTTCTAAATAGCTAGATGCTTTTAGATGTTTTGCATCTGCGGTTCTTGTTTTTAGAACAGCTTCTCTTTCCATAGAAGAATTGCAAAAATTTGAACAAAATTAAGTAGCTAAGACTAAAAAGACTAAAAACATATGGGAAGAAAGGCAGACTTTTAAAAGTGAAGGAAAATGAAAATATTTGTGGAGAAAGCCAGGCTTCTGGATAAACTTTAAATACAAATGAAGTTACGATCAAACATGATTTTCAGGGAATGATTGACAAAAGTACAACAACATTATTGTTGTTTGCCACAACAAAATGTTTTAATTAAAGTCGAAATTGAAATTTAAGCTTGAATTTGGGATTTATTATTTTGTACATCTGCCCCAAGTGGATTCATGATTTGTTTTTTTTACCAGCAGTTGAAGCAAGATATTTACATTCACTGTATACAATCTTGAATATAATTTGAGATACATAAAGGTGTTCAGGTGGTGAGCGTAATGTTCAAGAACATAATGTGTTTATTCCAGGTAGAATAGACTTTACCATTCAACACTAAGATACATTGAAATTGGGAGTTGTGCAACGTAAGGGAAAAAATGCTGCATTATTCCAACATATACACAAAAAGGCTAAATTTGTGCGATAAACACAAAAAAAATATACACAAGAAAAGAAATGTAGAGACTATAATAAAAAAAAAAGTAGAACACGCTAATGGACAACATGATGTACAGGTGGATTGAATTGAGTCTGTGGCTTTGTGTTTAAATAATGTTGGTTGTGTTTGTGGGTAGGAATGTGTTCAGTGGTTATTAGCAGTCTAAATGGCCCAGGGTGGAGAAACTGGCTGTTAGTAAATGTGGTGATGAAGCTGCATCCAGAGGACAGGCAGTCAGACAGGTGATAGGTGGGATATGAAAGATCTCCTGGGATCACCCTAGTTTCCCCGAAGCAACAGGAAATGGATATGTCATCAAGAGAAGGGAAAGGGCATCTTATTTAGTAATATATTTGTTTATATTTATTTTTTTTGGCACCCTTTTTGTCCCTGTATAGCTGTGTGGATAAAGCTGATGTTTACCCACAAAGGGACAGAATGTTCCTCCAAAGAATAATTATGGAAGACCAGTAGCAGCTTCTTGTTCAGACAAGTTTTTTACCAATGTGTTGGTTTTGTGGGTTCTGGCAGAGATTAACCAACACGTGAAGGTATAGGAGTCTATTTCCACTTGTTCTCCATTTATCAGATGGTAGTGGATTTGTCTGTGGTTCATGAGTTCTTTAGTCTAATAAATATTCAGTTTTCAAATTTGCAAAACAAAAGCATAAAAAAGATTCTGACTGGAGCTGCAAAGAGCTTCTTTTTATCCATATTAACAAGAGGCCTGTCTCAACATGAACTTAAAGACCAATCTGAGACAAAGAAGTCATCTCTCCAAAATTAACAGTACAGCCAGATTACAAATGAACAAAAGCACAGAGATGTTGAAAAATGTAGTACGAGTACTTTGCTACAGGAGGGGCTGGTCAATTAAAAAGAAAATACATGGAAATACAACACATTATCTGAAAGTACCGAAGTAATTTGTCAAATATGACAATCAGGAAGTTAAAGCCTGGACTTAAAAGGGTTTTCCAAATTAACATTGACCCAAATCATACCATCAGTCTTAAAGAGTATTTGTAGTTGGAGCTGAAAAACATTTGTAAGAACCAGGTTGCCGACAAACCTGACTCAGTTCCAGCAGTTCTGTCTGGACGAAAAGGAAAACAATCCTGCAAACTATTGTTAGAAGATTGTGGAAGGAAACCCAAAAGACTTGAACCAAGTTCAACTGTTTAAAGTCTATTCCCACAAAATACTATAGGAAAGCATGCAAACATTTACATTTATTAAGAGATTAATACAAGACATATTTGAACAAATGTAAATTGTTGTGATAAGATCTAAAACATTAAAGATTGTTTGCTTTCAGATTAGGGCTTCACAATATTAGAACTGAAATATTACTGTTGACTATTGGGACAAACGTGCTGAGGATGATTACCCTACATTTCTTTCTTTTCCAGCACAACGTTTCCTTCTAGGACCCGGCAGTAGTAATTAAAACATCTAAACCTGGTTTAAGCTTATGCGCTTTATTTTAATTGTATAACATATTTTTTTTAAATGTATCGACACCTTTTGCTTTCTTGTTTTTTTTTTTTTATTGTCTTGTGATGATTAAACCTGCTCTATTTCGATAGACCTCAGGGAGGGCCTCTGAGAAAAATCATCACACATCTTCCCCTCCAGGAATGAGCAGAAATTGGTTGTTGTTTTTTTAAACCTGAGCTGAAGCATTTTAAACACGGACAGCAGAAAAAAATCAACACCTGCTCTGCTGATACTTTGGTATGTGAAGGTTTTTTTTAGCAAACATACCCATCATGAAGATGATCTTTGGTTTCTTCTGTTCTTTGCTGTAACCTATCAGATGAAAAAACAAAGAAACAATTTCAAACATGTAATGTAAACCAATACTTTACCATTTGTTGTTCTAAATATTTAAAAGTCAAGGCTTGTCACAAAATCTAAACTTTACGTAACGTAGGTCATATGTAGTCACTTTAGAGCAGTGTTTTTCAACCACTGTGCCAGGGCACACTAGTGTGCCATGGGTGATCGTCAGGTGTGCCGTGGAAATTATCCTATTTCACCTAATTGATCTAAAAAGATTTTTTAAAATAATCTGCAAATAATATGCCAATATGCCATTTTCGAGTGTCTGTGTTGTAGTAGTGACTAGCGGTGTAATCCTGTAATTTCCTTAGCACTAGATGGCAATAAGTACATAGCATTGTACGTTCAAATAAGAGATAAAAACATATTTTTGTGTTTATTTGATTCATATTCAAGACACTTTGATACGAATTACTTGTATTTAATATATTACATATTTAATAAATGCGACTGTAGATTATCATTTGTTTACATTTTTGGTTGGTGGAGTGCCTTGGGATTCTTTCAATGAAAACAACGTACCTTGGCTCAAAAAATGCTGTAAAACACCACTTTAGAGGACTCTCATCGTTTTTTCACAATTCTTGTAAAATCATGTACTAAAAATGTCAAACTGAGTACATACAGAGTTTACTCTTTGAAATAGAATATAATTTTTTATACATTTCATTTATTTTATATATTTTTGTGTGCCGGAAACCTACAAATCCTGACAGTTCTAATATTAGTGCTTTCCTCTGCCTGAATGATTGGATGAAAAAAAACAAACAAACAGATAAGCCTCTTCTGGTGACAGTACTGGTGACAAACACAAGTAAACAAGCTCGGCTCCTACAATGTGGGAGATGGGAATGGTTTTTGTGTATTGTCAGAGTAACAAAGCCGGTAAGAACATGGGAGAAACTTCGACCTTAATGCTTTTTGTCTGAAATGGACATTCATTACTGTGGTGAATTACAGGCAGAGTGTGCTCACCACAGAACTCTTTTAATAACCTGAATTGGGTCCTGGTGTGACAGATCTCCAAATGTCCTTCTTTGTACCGGACACATTTCTACATTAGTCACCCACTGACTTCAGCTGTTGACTTTGCTACTGCTGCTCTCTTCTTGGGTTAACTTATGTTATTGACTGATGCCAAAGCTCAATGTTACTGTTGTAGTAACCCTAAATTATTTCATATATTTATCAATGTACTTTGGCATCTTGATTTGTTTGTTTTATTTACATTAGATATCTACTAATGCTATAATTAGTAGATGTAGTGTTACCATAAGTTTTATGTTCTTTTGACCGTCAAGAGTATGCACATGTATGACTTTTTTTATGTGGAACTAAATCCCTTATTTTTACTTTTTTTTAATTGTTTTGCATAAATTAGCTGATGTTGTTCTTACATTTCAGTTCTTCTAATTAATTTATTATTTTTGGTGAGAAAATACAAGTATTTGTAGGATTTGTTAAAAACATGTTCAGGTGTTGCTTTCTCTGAATTATTTGAATTTATCAAATAAAATAAAAAGATTGTTGTATACTAACAGGAAACAATACTACAAACAATGTGAATACTTTTTTAGTTAAGTTGACTGTTGAGTAAACAGAAGACTAGTTATGAAATATAAGGCAAGAACTGACTGGCATCCAGCAGTAGATCAACTGACGACCTTCCTCAGATATCAACTACTCAACACTGTTGATTCAGAGCGACTTGCCCTCACATAGGCAACAGAGGGAAACTCAACCATGGATCTGGGCCATAATGTTAAAGAAACTTGACACTTGCGGCATTTTCTAGAGGACTGTTTCTGATGAAATCAGCTCCTTACACCCTCTCAATTTTAACCAGCCATTTCAGTAAACTTACTTTCTGTGGCTCCTTCAGCACACCCAATCTCCTCTTCTTCATCAGCCTGTAGAAAGAGAAGTTATGATAGTAAGATACTTTATTCTGATTCTTTTTATTATTATTATTATTTATTTTTATTTCAAACAGATTTTTTCACAATTAACTGTAATTTTTGAATAGTGATTGTTGATCGCATCCCAACTTCGAATGTGAATTGTTTTATTCATCTTCATTACCATTACATACGTATTCATAGATAATAAAAAATACATTATTGTTCATATTTTTGCAGTTTTGAATAGTCTTTAAGCTAGTCCTCATGTGTTTTTCTAATTTGTCCACCATCATCAGCTCAGCTGGTGTCAGAGGACTCGACAGAGTGCTGATCATAAAACTTTCTCTGCAACATTGTCAGTTTGTATAAAGTTGGTCCAAAATTGCAGTGAGGTATCACTTTTCTAAACAAATCATGCAGACATGCTTAGCTTATTTGCAATTTGTTCAGAGACCCAGCATGGTTCTGTGTGAGAGCCGAACCTCTAGTAAGAAACTGTTTCATTGTATTGTGTTAGATTTCCTGTGTTGGCAAAGTAGAAGAAATCCAAAAGTGCTGTTTTTTTGTTTTGTTTTCCTTTTTTCAATTAGATATTTGACCTCAGAAGTAACAGAAGAAATATATTTTTTAGCTATTAATACGTTTTATATTCGACTGATAAAGTAAGAGAAGTATAAATATCGAAAGCACAATTGTTAATAAAATAGTGTCCTAGGGAAAGTTACGCATTTATTTTCTATTTTCTGTTAGGGGTCATTCAATCAGACACACCTAAGAAAGTGTCAGTGTTCAGAAACTCATATTTAGTTTAAGTTTCATTGATTAAATATTAATATTAAAAATAAAAAATAATTAAATAGAGCACTGTTTTGGTCAAGCTAAATGAAGACTAGTTTGTTTTTAAGTAAATATTTTAGTCCACAAATCCCTGTTTTATAAAGAGCTTGTTATGTTTGAGATTATTTTATAAAGATGTTTATTAAGTTTAAAAGTAAAAAAAAACATATTGTTTGACATTTTCATAAAGTTTCTATTAGCTAATGTGCTAAACCAAACACTTAAGGTCCCAACTACTGAATTATAAACCATAAAAATTGTTGCATACAGTATTTAGCTATAACTTTTATAACATAAATAAATAAATTAAAAAAACTAACAATAAAGTAATAAAAAAGGAAGAAAGTGCGATTTTGAACTGTGAGTTATAATTGCACTACAAATATCCAACCTAGTTTAATTTCTTTTGATCTGAAAGCACAAAAAACCTTGACGAGCATTGCATTTGCAAAAACAAGAAGAACTTGTAATTTTTTGTAATCATTTTTGCAAAACAGCTTTCAAAACTTAACAAATCTTGTTGAAATTTGATTTTTACCGCATCAAAAACCCTCCATCTTAAAGTGTCGAGTTATTTTGTACTCAGCTGGTTTAAAAAAACAGAACAAACAACTACAAAGAAAAAATTGGAGAAATTAAGATTCAAATGCATCCGAGCTGTGAGCTCTGACAGCCGTGAGATCAGTTAATGTAACACTGAGTCTGCATATTAAACTGCGCAGATTGTGCAGTGCATAGAGAACAAGAAAATCTGAAACAAACAACTATTGTCTTCACTCCAAACAATTCAGCGTGAACTTTTTTATCACCTCCTCCTATTCTTTCACATCCCACTGAAATGCGTTTAAATCTGCAATGGACTCGCTAGAATCTAAAGAAGAGCATTCATGATGCATTTAATTCTCTGAGGTGACTGTGGAGCAGCTACCCACAGAAAACAAGGTATAACCGTTAAATATTTTGTTATTCTAGTTCGAGGCAGATTCTAACAATATGCATTGTCCTTTTTTGTCAAAGCAAAATGCAAGCAAGCATAATAGAAACTCTGTCGGAGAAGGTGACACAGCTGGTCTTTTGACTAAATATTTTAAAAAGTGATATGCAAATTTGAACTTGACATGATCAGCCGTTTCCAACACAACTCCCAAAAGATTTATCTGCGTTTCTGTAAACAGGATGTAATTAAAAAAACACTGTTCTCACATCATCAGTGACTCACTTTGCTCCAACACCTACAGTGTTTTTATCAAACCCGGTCCTCCTACAGCGATGCTCATTTTATCAGTGCAAAAGTTAAAGCTGTTTGAGGGGATCTTTAGAAACCGAATCCATGATGAGGTCAGGGTGAAACAAATGACAACATTTGCCTCGCTCTAACACACAGCAGACTTTCTTTGATGTTTTGTGTGCAATTTCCTGCTCAGATATCTGTACTATTGAGGTGTCCTTTAAAATATCCATTGATAACCTTTTGCATAGAAACTGTTGATGTTTTTTTTACATTTCTTTTCCACCTGCTGTTTGCTTTTCACTGGGTAAATATTGAAGATGAGTCTTTAAAAAAACAGTTACATAGATAAGGAAGTGGTATCGGCCATTCCCAATCTGGTCCTGATAAGTTTTAAAGCTCAGTCGTTGGCTGTAGTTCCTCTTCCACAGACTATATATATATATTCATGCAAACCTATTTATGAAATAGGTTTGCATGACTGAGCAACTGCAACTAACTCTAAAATAAATAAAGGCAATAATAAGCATCGGTTACATAAGTATAAAAGCCTGCTGTAACTGAATTTCATCAGTGGAGGCGAATTCTCTGGAGTGTTAAAATAAAACTTCCCTGTCTGGTAATTTGAAGGGGGTTAAAAAAAACGAAGCTTTTCTGACATTTGTCAAGTGGATAATGTTTCAGAGAAGGGATCGTGGTGTTTTTGTAGGTGGAAGTTGGACCCTTCCACTTAAAGGAACACCTAAAAGTGCAAACATTTGCACCAGGGCTCAAAACCCAGGTTCAAACAGACATGAAAAACTTGGCAAGGAAAACCTGAACTCGGCCGCAGAGAGTCCCCACCTTGACCCAATAGAACACCTTTAGGATGAATTGGAGAGGATATTGCAACCTTTCCATCTGACCTTAGTAATGCATCGCTGAAAAAATTGGGAATTATCCCTTAAGGTGCCTTCTGAATATTGTAGACAGTCTATGTGGAAGAAGTGAAGCTGTTAATGGGTGTGAACCAACTAAACAGTGTATGTGATTTATCAAAAACAAAGTCGGTACTTTCACTATCCCAACATTTGGGCGCCTGTTATTGTAACTTCCAAGCATAGCTGGAGTTTGCCAAACAGCGGATCCTCTCAGAGAATATCGGAGCCCGGCGCCGTTGGTGATAAATAAATGGTGCCAGTGTGGAGGAGTGCTGGGTGCCAGTAACAAGCCAGCTTGTCATGTGGGTACACCAACTGGTGTGATGACTCAGAGGCAGAAACACATGCACGGCGCGCAGCGCTCACTCTCGAGAGATATCAAATATACATGCACAAACACCCATACGCTCAAAAAGACCCACTGATCAGTTCACTTCTAGGGACGAGATGCGGCTGCAGACGATGCAGTCAAAGTTTCACGAACATCCAAAAATAGCCTCTCCAGTTTCTGTCCACAGTAAGTATTAAACTTCAGATATAGCTGCTTTTTTTGTCTTGGCATTTATCAGATCCTTTAAAGCAATATATATATATATATATATATATATATATATATTTGCTCATTACCCAACTCGTTTCTGAGTTGTGACAGGAAACAGCCGGCGGCTAAAAGCTCAGCTGCTCTGGATGATCTGCTGACAGAACCTCTGGCTGCGAACATGGTTCCTCTTAAGCTCTAGGTCCATTTGTAAATGGAACCTTGGTGTAAATGATATTGCCATGTTGACTTTACTGTAGCTGTTTTAACCATTTGGGATGTACTTTCTAATTAGCCTTGACACAGGAATAGAGTAGCTTTAGTAGCATTGCAACCGTTGCCTGCTTCCCTGCTCACATGAATACACATATGACACCAGCTGTAAACTGTGTCACAGCTTTAGTTTCAGCAAGGCTAGTACTACGAAATACGTAGAAATACGAGCTAATTATAATACGAGTGAGATGCTATTCAGCACTTTGCTTAACAGAATCCTGAGCATGGATAATGTAGTGCAAAAGCATGCAGAATGTTTTTAACATTCAGGTCTCTCTACATGATGGATATTTAAAGAAGAGCAGCAAAAGCAAATGTTGTGGAATCACCAGTGGCTGCAGACAACTCAGGGTGTTTAATTGTAGTATTATTTTTCTCTGCTACCCAATTATTTAGATGTTAGCATTTTCTAACACTCTTGATCTTATGGTTTTCAGTCCCAACCCTAGAGGGATTAGAGGGAATCAATGTAAGACTGACTGCTACTTCTCCTCTTCGAAGACACTTAAAATAATGAGTGACAAAGTCATTTAACTTCCATTTGGATTAAATATTTCTCAATATATCTTAAACTGACAGGACTGCAAACCAAAATCTACTTGCAGTAAAAAGGAGCAGATGGGAAAACTGTCGAAAGTTCTATTTGTGGATATGCTATGAGAATAATCTTTGCTTGGATGCACAAATCTGATAAATCCCCCACCAAAAAAGAGAAAACATAAGCTGTAATTGCACCAATTACTTTCCCAGGAGATCTTTCAACGTCTGCAGAACCACGCTGCAGATGTTCTATCACTCTGTGGTCGCCAACATCACTTTCTACGCTGTCGTGTGCTGGGGGAGCAGGCGGATGACGGCCAACATCGACAGACATAACAAGCTCGTCAGGAGAGCTGGCTCTGTCCTGAGACTGGAGCTGGAGTATTTGGGGGATGTGTAGGAGAGGAGGATGCTGAACAAGCTGCCCAGCATCAAGGACAGCACCTTCCACACCCTGCATACCACGCTGACGGCTTGGCATAGCAAATTCAGTAGGAGACTGAGACCCACGAAAGTCACCACTCTACGCCGCAGGTGGTCTTTCTTACCTGAGGGGATCAGACTGTACAATTCCTCATCCATAATTGATAATTAGCAGCTGGATACTCAAATGCCAACATTTCCACATGGCTTGGAAAATTCCAACAATTAAGACACTTTACATAACATGTGTCACTTTAACAGTAACAATAGTACTTTGTATCTCACTCACTTTAACAATAAGACCTTCACACCCTATCGATTCCCATTGAAGTCTGTCTACTTAGTACTACACTGGGTATAGTCCTAAGTAGTATTGGTTATTTAAGTTATTTCTATAGTTATGCTGCTAGAGGCTTAGACTGCTGGAGGACAATGTGACCACTTATCACTTTGTCCAATCTGCCGTTATTTCAACCTTGTTAAGCTTTTGTTTTATCTTAGGGTTCTTCTCTCCATAGTAGCCACACAATTACAAAACTCATCTCCTCATAACAGAGCCCACAATTACAGGTTGACGGTGGCCGTGCTGCTTCTATGTTTCACTTGGCAGGAAGCACTGCGTCCCCCCCTCGGTGCGGTAGGAGGTTGCGACGGGACATCGCTGTCTTCTGTGAGTCTTTCTTTCTCATTTGTTTGCACACTGCTCAACCTCAAGCCTCTCTGTGTTTAACCTCAACACAGATTACTGACTTACAGTATGAATGCAGCTGCCTTGGCCCAGGCTTTAAATGCATCTGCATAATGAGCGGATGACATAGTTTAATCATTGATCGGCTTCATGCAAAAGGTCAACATATTCTGGCTCCACAAAGGGTGTCAATCGGGTGGGAAGCCCAAGGGGGGACAATAAGGAGACCGGCTCTCAGCTAACAAAGCATCTAGCTCCATGAGCAACTTCAAGACAAAATGCCAGACAGTTTGTTTGGTTTTACTTTCAAACTGAAGCAGATTCAGAGTTTATTTCACCATGCATAGCAACATCATGCGGACTGGAGAGCCGTTTTTAATCATTGCATGAAATTAGCTCTGAAGGGCCCCTCATTAAGCTACAGGTCATAGTTCCCTCTATCCAGCAGGTGATGAAATAATGACAAAATGAGGTTGTTTTTTTTAGCATTCCCTGTTGATTCAATGTGTTTCAATATATTCCTAATACTTAATATTTCTTAGTCATTCTTCAAGCCTAACACAGGAAACAGTAAAAATCCGTTGCAGCCTAACGTCGCCTGACTGGGTTTGAACTGTTGGTGAGCTCTTCCTCCACAGATGTTCATAGAGTTTTAAGTCTGTTTGGCCAAATGGATTCGGGTCACCGATGTGCTGAAAGGTGAAAAGCGGTCACCTCTATCCAGATCTGCTTTTTTTTCTTTCCTTTTTCTAGTTACATTAATTCCTTTTTACAGTTCTCATCATTTTATTTTTATCTCTGCTGCAGAATTTAATGTCATCTCTCCTGTGCTTCCATGGAAAGACACTAAACAATGTCAAAACAAGCTTCATCTTCTCATATAAAACCATCGAGAATGTGATTTTGCATTAAATGTAGCCACTTATTTACCTCTAGTGTTTCCATCCACATTTTATTAAATTCTCAAGTTCCTAAGCATGTTTATATTTGTTTTTATGTCAGTTCTCTTTGTGTTTTCTGTGTTACTCTCCTTCCCACGTTCCCTCTGATTAAGCTCACCTCCAGTCTCACTTTTTACGTCTTCCTCTGTATATAAGCTCTCTCCTTTTTCTCTGGTTTTTAATGGTTCCTCATGTTATTCTGCCTGCGCTCTATGTTCCTGTGCTTGAACCACATATCACAAGACACCCACTCCCCTCAAAGCTGCTCTCCAAGGCTCTCTGTGGCCAATATATTTATAGAACTCAAGATTTTATTTCATATTTGTTAATATTTTTAGTTTTTTTCCATTGTTGACATTCTTTAGGCCTCAAGTCCAAATTTCTGACTCCAGTTTTTGATGAAGAACCACATTATCAGTGCAGAGATTAAGTTTGTGCATTTGGGAGGAAAGCAGGATTTTTGTGTTGAAGCACAAAAACAAATGGTTTAGGGGGGAAACAAAATATGTTTGAAAGGAAGCAGAAGCTTTTGGTGCAAGCATGACGAGTTTTGATGTCAAAGACATGAAATTCGTCTCCTAAATTAAAAAAAAGAAATTTTTTGTATTTTAAGCCTGCTGACCTTTGATAAAACTCTTTCATCAGAGCGGGATGATTCTGCTAGAAAGTATATTTTACAGGTCATTGTAGTATCGTAACAGAAAACACACTGCACAACAGTAATGCATGCTGCTGATTCTCTATATAACATAATCAATAACAGAATGTTTGAATGTGTTAAAAAAAGCCTAAATTGCAAAGATTTAGAGTGTGATCAGTTTCAGGATGATAACGGAAGGTTTAACAGTTGTGAGTACCACAACAATCACAAGATGCCTTTGTTTAGCCAAATTATTAGCAGGAAGCCCCATCGATGATTAACATGACAAAAGGGAAACCAAATCTTATAGAAGGAGAACATTAAAAACCATCTCTTCCATTAATCATAATAGAATAATATCATATTCCTTTCTGAATATTTGTTGACAACCATTAACATTTAGCATAACATAAAAAAAAATACATATCATTTTCAGCAACTTGTCCTTCTGGGATCTAGATACCTGCAGAACAAATACTTCTAGCTCTCTCCAGCTTTGCTCTTTGTTACACATAGTTTACTCTTTTCTGTTGGTGTTCACTCCTACCTAACTACTCTCTCCCTATCCCATCTTTATCGGAAACATTAAGCTGTTATTGACTCTAAGGTCTAATTTCCTTTTTTCGCCCTAAAATCTTTTACTTTTGCTCTCACTTTTCCTGCTAGCCTCCTACATCATACCTTTAAAGCAATTAATGAAATGAAAGTTTATATCTAAATACTAAAATACCAAAACACTAAAATTATACATCTTTCTGATAATTTATAGTAATTTTATGTCTTGTGTATTCATTATTTTAAATATTAATCTAAATAATATGTTTGTAAAACTATTATTTTAAAGTATTATCATTTCAACTATTATCATTTCATTACACTCTTGAGACGATCATAAGGACACGGTTTCCAGTCAGAACCCTAGAAGGAATGAATGTAAGACTGACTGCTACTGGAGATCGTTTCTGTCATCCAAAACTAATCTTTGAAGACACTTGAAATCAAATAAACGACAAAAACATTTCTTTTTGGAATAAATATTTTTTTAATTTATATTAACATGACAGGACCATAAACCAGAAACAGTTTTGCACTTTGAGATTCTAACTGTAAAATATGCTATAAGAACTATCTTTGCTTGATGCACAAATCCTACATATATTATTTTCAGAGATGTTTATGTACCTGACAGTAGAGGGCAAATGTTGCAGAAAAAATGATTTCATAACATAATAAAAACAGGCTGCTGTGTATCTAAAAACTACTTGGGTCCAAGTACGAAGGATGATCCTTATCTTGTAAAATATTTAGTTTTTTCTTATCCAGTCTCTTAATACCGCAGTTTCATTTCTAATGCATTTTATGTCTGAGGAGACTTTGAAGTAAAGCCACGGTTCCTCTGCATCAGAAGAATCCAAGCTGAAATTGTCTAGGCATGTGATTGGTATGCATCTTCCCATTGTGATAATTACAGGTTTTCACAGCACATCCCACTGAAAGGTGACCAAGAGATCATCTTAAAGCCTGCTGGAGAGACTGTATTCTTTCTGAAAGGGTAATATCTCCTGATTACCAACGGAGATCGTCTCTTTAGATAGATGTGTTCATTCATTGCAATACCAATTTCTTCCTTAAACTTTTTTCATTGGACAATTAATATGTCCCCAAAACCCCTTTATAATTACATATAAGTAGAAGTGCCAGTGATGTGAGTGACCTACAAGAATCTTGAATTAGGCTGAAATATATTAAAATATTGGTACTAAACTATTGGTAAAAAGGAAAAAGAGGTAGCTTTATATTTTTTTACTGGGAATATTCCTTTCACACAGGAACTAGAGGATTTTGAACAGTTTTTTTTTTTTTTTTTTTTAAAGTCTGGTCAGGTTTCAGGATAAAATCAATATAAAAGCTTCTAGCGTAATCATGTTTTTAGCTTGAGTAAATCATGTTGCTTGTTGCATCCTCCTCCATAGCATATGGAAATCTTCTTACCTCATTGTTCTTGTAGGCTACCTCTGACAGGCTGCCGGTTTCCCCCAGCAGACTGAGATCCAGCTCGCTTGGACCTAAACACATAAAAGCCCAACTTTAACCCGTATTCTAACGCACTGAGGACTCAGTTTAATAGCTTTGCAGGTTAGGAACAGAATATTAGTCACAGTAAGAAGAAAGAAAATCCTTTTTCAGTCAGTTTTTTTGCATCAGGACACAATGAAAATGACCTGATAATTCTACTCAAAATTTTAAAAAGACTCAAGCTAATTTCTATACTGATTCAGTTTACTTAGCAAGCCGAAAGTATTTAATGGTAAAAGTAAGTACACCTTTCAATAAATTAATGAAATTTCAGAGGGAAAAGAGATGCAGATGAACTTTACTTTGGTACTGGTACATCAAAAAATCTTGAATCTTTATCTTAGAAACAGTTCAGAAAAGCAACTGATCAATAGAAATTAGTCAGTATAAGGATAATTTCCAAGGTGGAAACATTTAAAATGCATTTCCAAGGAAATTGATCACAAGATCAGAGTTAGACGTGCTCAGAGGACTGATGTAACAAACCACACAGCTCCATCTCAAACTCAACAAGTCTTTGATAGCAAGATATATCTTAAGACTTGAGCAGGAGCTTGAACTAAACTACAACACATTGTGTTGTAAATCAATGTTAAACCCTCTTTTGTAAGTTGCTTTGGATGAAAGCATTCACTAAATGCATACATGTAAAATCCAAATGAAGCAAGATTTCTTTAAAAGATTTTCTCTTAGAAAGAGTTTGAAAGTTTGGTAAAAAAACAAAAACAAACAGTGGACCATTAAAACTCCCATCTCAAACAAGCTGTGCAGCACGGCAGTAGTGGGATGATTATTCAGGGTTCTCTGCATATTAAAGTATTTAAATCAAACATGAGGCCATCTGTCCGACAGCTTAAACATGGAGCAAATGATTGTCTAAAAGAGGACATTAATCCCAGACACAGCTGTGAATACGTATAAGAAAAAAAACAAAAATATCAATGGTAAAACATGTAGGTGGCGGCATCATGCTCTGGGGTTATGTTTCATGATATAGAATTGTCAAGCTGAATGAAATCATGGACAGTTTTTATTAAATGTCGGTCAGTTTTGACCCAAAACCTGCATGAGAGATGAAGATTAAGATACATTTTTATATTTTAGGCATCGCCATGAATGAAAAGATACATCTGCATATTAAAAAAAAAGAACGCACCCTTCAGAAAAAACTACATTTAACCAACATTGTTAACACAATTTCAAGTTTGAGGTGGCAAGTATCACCTATTCCTTACATTAAGTAATAGTTCTTATTACATATTGATGCCAACTCTAAGAAAAAAATTATCTATTCATGATGTATGTGAAAAGTAGTGTTTTAAAAGGCTACGTGAGAAACATAATATCTGGAAAAATCAGTGCGCAAAACAAACAATCATGCCTTCCACCTCTTCTAAGCACTCCCAACCTAACCTGTCTGCCTCTTCGCTGTGCTTCCAGCAGCCTTGCAAGAGTCTTCTTCGACTCTGAGCTTCGTTATCCTAATTGCCTTCACAGCTAGTCAAGTTTCTGTGTCGATTTCAGACACACCTGCTAAGGCTTGCTTGCGCTCAGATACATGTTATAATTTACCTCCAAAAAACAAGTGAAAAAGTGTATTAGATTGTAATACTGGTACTAAAAATAACAATATTAATAAAAATAAATGTTTTTGTGCAGCACTTTTTTGGATAGATTGATAAAAAAAATACAAACAAATGAAAAAACATTAAAAGAGCCAGACTATAGATACTATAATAATGCAGTTTCTGTTTTAAATTTAGACATTATTTCATTATAATGGGATCTGTATATTTTAGCTACCTATATGTGCAGGTAAATTGCTGCATCTGAACACATTTATAAGACACGAGCGGGTGCTCCGGTGTCTCAATGACACCAAAATTAAAAAAATCCTACTCCACTTCCGTTCCATTTTAAAACGGATTCTAGCTGAAGGTTGCAGCCTCGGTTTTTCAGACGACGACTAAGCCAGAACACTTTTCAGTTTTCGTCTTTGGTGCACAATTATTAAGAGCTTTGTAACATGATGGACTGAAATGGTCCCAGGAGCTCCCAACTAAAGAGTCAGCAGCCTGTCAGGGTACGTGGGGCAGCTCAGGCGTGACAGTGCGGAGACGTCTGTGTTTTTGCTGGGTGATGTCAGGTGTTGGGGGCTCGTCAGCGGCACTTCGGGCCAGAACTCCTGCTGCTGTGATAATCAGAGAGGTCGGCCAGATTGGAGGACAACCGTCTTCTTTCTTCCGGGAAACTGCAACTAAAATACCACAAGATGATTTGTCCTTAAAGTATTTATATGTTTTTTTTGTTTTGTTCTCCTTCTATTATCAGCTGCTCAATGAAACGTAAAAAATTGAATCTGGTAGAAAACGTAATTTTTATTTTCCACAAATTTAACCGTATTATGTTGCAAAAATATTGCACTTCTTTTAATTTTTACTCCTCTGTCCCTGCTATGAGCGTGTAATCTTCAAACTGTTCAAAAACAAATCTCTCATTGTTTAAAACACACATGAAAAACTGTGAGCCGCAGCGTTGCTGGCAGACAGCAGCTAATTTCCTCCTGCCTAAGGCGGAAATGTGCTTTGTTTTGAACAGATAACAGACTGGGATTGATATATTTGGGTTTAGCTGAGGGGATGCTGACAACAATTAGAGCCTGGGACAAAACAAGAAAAAAAGTAAAGAAATTCAGCATGAATGACTACCAACAGAAATATACCATATTGGTCCATATTGTTCTCTAACATTGATAACATTGTCCAAGGAAACACTGAAGAGTGTTAGTGAATGTTTTTACATTACGATGTTGCTTAAAAAACGCAATTTCAAAGCAAAGTAAATTGGCAATAATAAAATATCTGTATGTAAATATCTCAGTGTTAATATACCTGTGCGATAACTTACCATACAACTGTGCAATGTAAAATACGAACAACATTACAACCTGTGAAATAATATCTACATTTTATTCATCAAACCTGCACTGTTATATATTTCTTATATATTGTTTTTATATACATTTTTATTTTAGTTCTTATGCACCTTGAAAGATCTCTTATATTTTGTATTTTTGTTGCATGCTATTAGTACTTATTGCAAGTTAAACGGTTGTTCTCATCTAAAGCATTTCAGTGCATTGTTGCCTGGTTTTACGTGCATATGACAAATAATCACTCTTGAATCTTGTCATTTTGGTTGGTCTGCCATATCCTTGCTTAGCAGAGTAACTCAATCAGCTCATTTTAAAAATATATATATATTTGTATTTTTGCAGGACAATTTAATGGCAGCTGAGTTCAAAGCTCGAGAGAGTACAAAAACAGTTTTGCAAATGCATTAAAGTTTCATGTGTAATTATCACTCAATTTGAGGCACATTTTATTAAAAAAAACAAAATAAAACTACTTTTATAGCTGCAAAATGCATGAAATTGTCACTTTCCATCTCCCAAGGAAGTTCTCGGCATCTAGTGTTTTAAAATGTGTATCATGTAACCAACTGCTCTCGGTTTTGAGGAAAAGTGTGCGTCTGGTTGCTGTCAAGTAGCTTGAGGGATTGTCAAGGATTGAAAGGAGAACAGGATCAGAGCCTCATTATGTGCTCCAACCAAACAATCTGACGCACAGGCGTTTTAGAGAAACAGACATGTGGGAGTTTTGTGTGTCAATCTAATATTAAAAATGAATTCCTAATAAGCAGGCGATGCTGCAGAGTATTTCCCACTGTAACACAAATTTATCCCACATATACATTTTCAGAAATCCATCAGCACAGAGCAGAGTCCCTTCCGAACCGAAATCCTGAATCTAAACGTGTTTTTGTCAGAAGCTATTTGGAGGTGCCATATTTCACCTTCGTGTTAGCTTGGCACCTCCTGATGAGAATCTCCCTCCTCCTGAGCAATAAATGTTCGCCACTAGATAATAAAAGCTGTCCATGGTGGAGTGCACAGCTTTTAAAACAAACAGGAACGACAATTTCAGAGTCCATCCACAATAACAGAGCCGTTAAGGCTTTACTGTGAATACTGTCAATTGATAAAGGAGGCTAGTTGGATCCATGCATGGACAAGTGACAGTTGGGAAGCTACATGGGTGAAGGGATTAACAACGGACAAACAGAACAATGGACGGAGGAATAAACAAGTGTATGGGTGAATGGAAATGGGCAAATGGATAATTGAAATATATGGGAAAATGAAATTGTTGGATAGATATGGGAATGGAAGAATTGATAAGCAGATGGAGGGAAAAACTTTTGGATGGAATGATGGTTACATAATCAGATGGATGAGATGATATTAAAATTGACTATCGGATGGATGAATGGATGATTGGATGAATGTATGGAAGATGTATGGAGACCTGGATGGATGGATGGATGGATGTTAATTACTTTGTACAAAAGCTGCAGGCAAAAAATAAAATCCCTCTAACAAAACAATATAGTTACAATACAATAATTATTTTAATTTGACTTAAGGCATGAAAAATGCGTTAGGAAAGTAAGGATAATCTGTTATAAAACCCTCAGTTATGAACAATAACCAGAGACAAGTTCAAACTCCTTTAACTGCCCAAGGTCACACTTGTTTGCTTTTTTGGTAAACGTCTGTATTAAACCTATCCGTCATAAAATCAACACAGAACCTTCTACAGAGTATCGACTGAGCCGCTGTTGTGCAAGCAGCAGTTTATTAGATTTTACATAACTAAATACGAAGTTTCAAATTTGAGTCTCTGTTTCTTGCAGAGAGCATCTAACTCTCTTAAATGGGCCAGAGTGTGAGTTAACCAGGATGGTTGGCTTAGACTTTCTCTTTCCTCCATTGAATGTGGAGTGCTTTGATGAAGCTCATCCACAGAGGATATATTCCGTTAATTAAGATTTAGAATATTTGTTCCAGTACTCGGCAGGAATCTCCTCTATGTCTTGTTCCTTGTCCTCCGAGCAGCCAGACTTTCATCTAATCAGTTTAAGTGGTCATGATCAGCAGTTCTCAATTAAATATACAAGTTAATTTCAGGGTGTTAAAAGCACCTAAACAAATATAAAGATCTACCTTTGTTTTTTTTTTTAAACAGACTCTGCTCATGTGCTAATAACATCTGATTCACGCGTACAAATGCTGTTTTCATAAAATCACCATTGTCCCTTCCTCCAAGGCACATTTTCTCTTAGATAGCAGTTTAAGCTCCAGCTGGTTGTCAGTATAATCCTTGCAACATTAAACGTGTTCATCACAGTAGCTCTGCATTTTTGTTTGTAGTTTTGAATCTTGGTGTTTAAACCAAAAGCTTGTGTGCTGCTTTGTAGTCGTTGCCACCCAATAAACTTGATTTTGACTACAACAGTAAACATCAATCTGTTTCCCCAATATTATTATTTTTTTTTTTTGTGATGGACTAATCAGTGCGTATTTCTGTTCATTCCTGCTAATTGAACACACAGTAGACAATCATGTTTTAAGGTAATGCACTGTTCCACATCTAGACAGATAAATTAACTTTTTGCCAAGATAAACAGTTTTTTTTATCCTGGCCATTTTGACACATTAATATACGTTAATTTAAACCAGTCCAAACCAAGATAACCAACCTGGCCTCCTGTACACAATACTTAAAGGCAGGACAAACAGCAATATCGTTCTTTCTCAAACGTACATCTTAGAGACCGACTAGCCAAACGCTCAAGTTTTTTGAATGTGCAAGGATGCTGGACCATCCAGACAGAACCCATGCATGCACATTGGACAACATGCAAACTTTGTGCAGATTTGATTAGACAAATTTGTCTCTTTTCCTAAACCGTATTCTGTGAACCAATCAAACTGCTTTTAACTCCTGACTTTTGCCTCATCTTGTTTGGTTTTTATGTAGCTTTCTGGTCCATATTGTTCTCTAACATATCTATGAGGTCTACAGCATCTTGTTCATCCTAAAACATTTATGTTAGCAAAGAAGGCTTTGCAGATTGATTATTTTTTTCTTCACATCAAAATTACTTCTGCTGCAACAAGACACAGTGGGGGGGGGGGACTCCAGGAGCATTAAAACCTTCTGCAGCCATTAACAGACACTCTGAAAATGGTTATTTAATTGTTTAAATACACCAACTCTCCCCTTCTTAGTGTAAAGAAAACATTTTAACAGCGCCTGACAAGTCATCTATAATTACGTGTCTATAATTGCGTGTCACTGTTAATGTAAAAAAAAAAAGAAAAAAAGCTGATCTTACCAGCGGGGGGTTCGTTGGAGGGAAACCGCTTGTTATCCAGAGTCGTGCTAATGTCACAGAAAACCTCCTCCTCATCTCGATCAGCATCCAGCTGAAACAGGTAAAAAGGAAAATAATCTTAACTGCGGTGTTTAAAACTTACTTGACGTTACCTTTTGTCGGTTCTCCTTTTGTTCCCGGCAGAGTTTGACAGATGAATGAGGGTTGAAATGAGCCGAAGAGCTGCTCGTGGGGCTCTGGGGGTCATTCTGTATTCAGAGCACACTGGAAGCTTTATTAACGCTACATTAATTAGCTTCCCCTCCGTGTCGGTCGGTCCCTTTGAGAACCATCAGAACACTGGCATGATCAGCACAGAACTAAAGCACTTGCAAAAAAAAAAAAAAAAAGGGAGCTGTGACAAATAATGTTTCTGAGTGAACTTGAAACTCTGCTAATCTGCTTCTAGGAGACCTTTAGGTAAGATTAAGAACGAATTGCAGCAGCTGAAATGCAAAAAAAAAAAAAGTTTAATTCAGCTTCTGTAAACCGTTCAAACTATGACTGAGCTTCCTGCTTTGTGTTCGTCAGGTGAACAAACTCTCTCTACTTACTTCAAACTTAAAGTGAGTGTTGGCAGTGCCATTCAGCAGAAATGTATGAAAAGGATAGACCTTTAGCGGTAACAAGCTTCCTCTGGAGGTCACCATGGAAACAACATCTCCCCCAAAACGATGAGAGCCTGTGTCTAAGTGTGAGCTGCGTGGGAGACTCCCTCGAGGAGCAGAGGAGGAGCCGAGGGGACCAGGCTGAGCCTTCATCACCGAAGTTTATTCAGACAGGAGAAACGTTTGCCATCTTCCTCAGGCTGCTTCCCGTCAGAGCCAAATGAGGCAAAACTGGAAATGCTGAGATATCGATGTCGTATCGGAAGTGAAAAAAGTGTTTTGGGACACCAATACTTTAAATAGCACTGTAACATCATGAAGCTTATCACAAATTGTTAAGAGTACATTTACGAATACCCTGTACAAGTCCATTTTCTGCACAGCATTGTGGGAAACTTTGATTTGTACCTCCAACATAAAATCAGCAATGCTGTCCATCTCATGCAGCCAAACTTAAAATAAAGGTATGTACTTCTAAACTGTAAACCAGATTTCATACTTGATCCGCTGCGGTGATGATGTTACAGATCATTTCTATATTTAATACCAAGGAGGACAGAAGTACATGACTACAGTAAATAAAGATATTCTTTGAGTGCGTTAAGAACCAGAGACATCCACAGTTGCCGGAAATCCATGACTACTTGAGATCCCTGTAAAAATGCACTCAATGCTTAGAGATAGAGCCAGCCAAGATATGTTTTATGAGAAACTGCACTAAACATTTTCGCTTAAAAGTGTAAAATGAAAAAATGAAACCATTTTTTTTTCTTTTTTTTTTACCCATTTTGCTAGTTAACACATCCCGCCTTGCTACCTTGGAGACTATTTATTAGGAGCGTTGGGTTGCTTTTATGATATGATTAATATTTTAATTGACTGAAAGAAATCTATTTTGTTGTATTTTTCATAAATTTTTTACAGTTTTACATTAGCTTTACCAAACGGTGACAAAAACCAAAATATGTACCAAATTATGACTTATACACTTCTAGCTTCGGTTGAAAAAAAAAAAGAAGCATATTTCTGGAAACAAAACAGCTTAATAGAAGAAATTAGTTAAAACAAGGTGAAGAAACTTTACTACTGTTGGGATTTAATGTTGTGGCATTAAACGAGTCATCATTATAATTTTTTACCTTACTTAAATATGTATGCAAGCAGTTATTACACTGACAAGGCAGGCACAACGCTCACATTCACAATTATAATTTTAAAGATCCCAAAAGAGTAAGTAGAAACAGGTCATCAAAGCATCAAAGTTTTACATATTGCATCCAGAGCTTTGAGTAGCATCTTCTTCTGTACTCTACAGCTAATTCTGTACTTTTAGAGCTATTTTTGACGTTTCATGATCTGATTGTGAGAGCAAATACAAGTGAGGTTCTCAAAAAGCCAAAGCTAAAAATACATGAGAAGCTGTTTTTGAAGCTGTCGTGGATTTGATTAATGTTTGTCTAAAAAATGTGTTGAGGACATTCTGAATAGATTTGATGATTGAACAATAATTTTACTTTATCTAGAAGATCAGATTTTTTTTTACTACAAAATGCATTATAAACAACCGGAAACGCCCCAAGTTGGCCTTACTTCATTTGGTTATCTGCCAGGATTCTAACATCATGTGGGCAGCTTTAATCAGCTCAGCCCGATTTCCAAGAACGACATGACGGCTTCAATCATGGCTTCAATCATGGCCTCAACAAACAATTATCTCCACTCACTGCAATATGCAGTTTGTGCCTTCAGAGATCATTACATGCTTGTGTGTGTGTGTGCTCATGAGTCACCATCCATGCTTAAGGGCCAGCCACTAATATGTATATTTAAGGGTGGAAAATTTTGTGAAAGCACAGAACACCTATGGTATTGTTGTCTATTTAGCTTCATTAAAAAGAAAAAGCAATTAATTGACTTTTAGAGTTGCATACTGATCATATGCAGTAATGAGTCACAGCCTGTGTTTATAGGTAAAGTTAAAGTTGCATACACTAGAACTGACAACTAAATAAAACAGGCTAGTCCAATAATAACAACTGCCTCAACTGGGAAAATTAATTTAAGCCTCACACAATATTTTAGGTACAATTATGACAAGAACTTTTGTATTATATCTTTTGGTGAACGGGAAATAAAAAACACTGAAAATAAACATGATATTTGTTAGAAGGTTAAAAGTATTGTACTGTTTATAGGCAGAGGTACTTTTAAGTTCAGCATGTTTAACAACAGTTAACTGTTAACTGATTGAGCCTCGCATATTCACAAAATACTGCATTTATGTATTTGATTTGTTTCTAAGTAAGATTTGAGCATTTTGTGATAGTTTCCACAACAGATTTTAACTACTCAACTAACAAGAAAAATACAGACACACAGTGTTGTTCCTAACGGGGTACAAAACTGAAGCAAAGAGGAATGAAGAAAAATCGCAACATGTAGTGGTGAAGCGGAGGTGTGAAACTGCAAAAAAACCAAAATCAATAACCCATCTTTTGTGTAAAGGAACAATAGGTCTGCAATTAAAAAACTGTTTGGGTTTCTATATAAAACAAACAAAGGCCTAATTATTTATATTTAAGCATAGAATTAACCGTCTCATAAAACACAATAATTCAATGTGCAGCGAGAGTCATGCCTTGAACGTAATTAACCTGTTGCTATTTACACTTGATTAAAAATGGCAGATACAATGTTTTTATATCTATTTTTGTTTAAAGCTACACTAAGGAAGTTTAAATTTTTGTTGATTTTGGTGTCCAGTGGACAAAAGCGGTAGTGTTTTGTCTGAAGGAAGACTGCATTTCCCATTAGGACCAGCGCATAACATCGTAAAATCCTGATCTCCTCGCCTGCAGTTGGATCGAAGTCAATTTCTGTTTCCAGTGGCTGTGTGAAGGATGAATAACGATGAGGTGATGAATCTAATTGCGGCGAAACAAGTGTCATATGATGATGTTAAAAATAAGAAACGGGGGAAGTGACGTGTGTCCTACAACAGTCAGCACATTTGTAGTTATTTTGTGTGACAAGGTTCCTGCCACTTTCCTCAAACTTGGTTAGTGCCGGTTAAAGTGATACGAACGCCATCAGGCCATGACAGAGGTGACATTCAACAAGCTGTAAGTCGACGTACAATCACAAAAGTTATGAAAATACTTTATGAAGGTTGAAAAGTTACTTAGTGTTTCTTTAATTAGTTTTAAAAAATGGCATCTATTGGCATCATTTATTGGCATCACAGCATTAAACCATTCTCATAAATGCTGACCAGCTCTGCATATTTCCAGTGATATTTTGATGATCACTCTTTGCTTCTAAGAAAATATAGGGCTTCTTCCTCTAATCTTTAGCTGCCTTAATTAATTCTCCATCAGCCTGGCTGATTCAAAATGTTCATATTACCTCCACTCAGAAGAAAGATGCTGGCAAATGACTTTAAAGACTTCAATATGTCAGGGTTTGAATAATTTAGAGCTTAACTGTAGACACACATAATTAATTGAGATAGAAACCCCTATTTCCGATACACTATTGTGTATCTGCATCTTGTTTCAATAACATGTAAAGATGCAATGGAAATACATAATTACTATGTAGCTAACATTCAGCATAGGTTACCTCCACTTAAGCCAGGCTGCCACAGATTTGTTTTACATCAGCAACTCAACTAACTCTCATTACATTTGTGATCTAAGTACGAAACCTTGCAAGAGTGACTTAATAATGTCGCTACCTAACCTCCTAACGAATCCTCGAAATAGGAAATGTAGCAGTTGGATTTGTTTTTCAGCTAAAATAAATAATATATGTAAATTCAGCTAAAATATATAATATATCTCCTAATGTATGATTATCGACCAAACAAATGTTAATGTGTGAGCCTGAGAGTCATTCCCTTTGAGCATTTTTCCTACTTTGCCAAAACATCACACTAACGACTGTCATCTAGGTGCGTCCACATTTGGGGGCTGCACATGTTGACGATGTTAACCTCAGCGTTAACTCTGAATGTAATTATCATTATTATTACTACAAGAGCGCTTCTGTTTTCTGACAGCCTTTTGTTTTCCAAGCCGTCAAACGAAGTGATTGCAGGGAAGGTTTAATGAGCCATTCAGACACTGAGAGCCAAGGAAGAAAGAAAAATGCTGTTTGTACCATAATGGCCTAAAAGAAAGTGGCAACAGCAATTTGCAGCAGGTTAATGCCATCAATAGGGTCTGGAATGGTTCAAATCACAGAGCCAGGACTCCGGACTTCTTTTATTTATAGCAATAAAGGGAGAGGAAAATGGTTCATTTGAGGTGTTTCTACAGGAACACGCAGGGGAAACCTTGCTACGATTAATTAGTTCCTATAAAACATTGATAATGGGCACTAATCATTAATAATTTGTATAGAGTGATTAATGTATCAGGAATGATTTGGTATTTATGCCTGTTTGACATCGGAGTTGTCAAATTAGACGTAATTGCTGCACGTATTTCCAGTAGGTAGGAGAGAACATGGTGGATGGCTTCTTCAGTGGGATCCATGTTTTGGAAGTCAGATCCACTGTGGAGCTCAATGGGAGTTAGATCAGGGCGATCAGCAGCATGGTCCAAAGGAGGGAAGAGGTTTGGGTCAAGGAAGTCCAGAGCGAAAGTCCATCAGTAAAGATGAATATCTCCAAAGCGAATCGAGGGTAGAAGACTCAGCCTGACATGAGGTTCAGTTGTTCCGTTATTGGGAAAAGGCTCAAACATCACAATGGAGCCACCTCCACAGCGGGAACACTTTTCCAGTGGAAACTAATGATCATTCTGGTAGTGTTGGAAACCCACATGAAAAACTTGTCTAGTGTATCTTTAAAAGTCCTAAACAGTACATGTGACATAGGAGGCGATGAAACAACTGAAGTTTTTGTTTTTAAGGTCATTGTAGACACACATTAAATAGTGCAAAATGCATTTATTGATTATTAAAAGATCTGCATTCAGTATCCACTGGGCTGGGCTACCAGCAGCTTTGTTTGCCAGCCAGTGACAGTTGCACCCAATAAGGACGCTGCACCAACGAGTAAAAGCACACAACTTGTTTAAAGAGCATTTTCCAAAACCATGCTTTATCAGCTCGCTAGTTAAGCAAATAGCCTATATTATGATGGGTAACAAGCTTAAATGCAAGGAAGGAAATTAAACAGAGGCATACCGGCTGAGCAAACCTAGAGACTAAAATGTTTGCCAATTTTTTTTTGTGAAATAACTGAAATTTACACTGGATGGAGAATGTCTATAAACACCAATGGTTGGGTTTTACAGACAATTCTCTGTTGAGTGTATGTCTCTAACTTAGTATGATTGAATCTAAACTGTAATGTTATAGCTTTGGTTGTAGATATAGAGTGGTAGTCCTACAAAAAGCTGAACCTAAGTCACAAGTTTCAGAGGATTTCAGCCTCTAAACCCTATTTTCAGTGCTGCATTTCGCTCCAACTTTTTCCCTTCAACCAACTCTAAGCAGTGTTTCTGGGTTTGCTGAAGAACACATCCCACATCATGATGATGCCACCACGAGGTTTCAGAGAGGTAGTGTCATCATCAGGGAAATTTGAAGGGTTATTTAAAGCTACTTTCACACGTTTTGCAATCATATAAAAAAAGGTTTTGCTATTTTCCTTTAGGTGGCTTCTGATTACAGCAATTTGGTTTTCATGAAGCTATTTTCTTGTCCCTCTTTCAAAAAATTCCAATTCATACAGATTAGAAGTCACATCCTGGCTGTTTCCATAATTAATGCTCTTCTTTCTTTAATTGGTTTTGATTGACCAACGAGTCTTGGAGGCTGGAGGTCGTTCCATGCGGTTTCCATTTTCACATGATGGACTTGAACAAAGCTTTGTGAGATGTTCAAAACTTATTTTATGACCTAAACCTGCTTTGAACTTCTAACAGAAATACCAAAAGGATTGAGATAAAGTAAAGTAAACATGCGACTGATGTAATAACCGCCTATAAAGGTCAGCACTGCGACATTCAAGCAAGACATCCTGCTGAAATAAAAACCTTAGACAACACAAACTCAGACACAGTCCCAGTGGTTTTCTATTCACACCAGGCATTCTCATCATCTGCAATTTTTTGTGACAAACTTGCATTTTACTGACTGCTTAATACAATAAAAGAGTCAGCTCTGAATATGTTTTGTGTTTTTAATGTTCTACCTACCAGAGATGATTTACATGAAAGTCCTTAGATGTTTCTCTGTGAATGATAAATGTGAAGTTAGAGAAAGATGGATTTTTTCTAAACATAAAGAAGTTGTATTCTGCTTCTGCAGGTGTTTTCTTGAAACAGTTTTGTATCTGCCTTTGTCATAAACTGTTTTCTTTAAATTATTACTAAACGTTTTATTTTTTTTATTTTTTTTGAAATTCAACAGTTTCTTCCCCTCTTAAAATTTGCTTTTTTAAACTCCTCCAAATACACTTAAGTACGTTAAAAATCATAAAACAACTACTCGACGTGTGCATATGAAGATTTTAGCAAAAAAACAAAAAATAGGGCAAACTTTATTATTTGAAGATTGTCAGAAAGAATGACAACTGTTTGATTTTTCATTTTTTTTCAAGATTTAAAGGTCATTTATCTGCATAAGGATCTGCTTCGAATTTGTATTTTGAACTTAAACAAATATGCAACAATCATATTTTCTGCATAGCAACAATGAAACCACTACAAGAAATACAATGTACAGTAGTTTGTGAAAGAGGATTTATTTTTTATTTTTTATGGCACTGTTTAGAAGACTAAGAAGAATGTGTTTCATTATTAACGAGTTGCAACGTTTCGGAATAACCGATTTAGTGTCTTAATTAGGTGGACTCCTCTGGGAAATCCAGAAAGGATCTGAAAGCTTCTGCATGAAGTAGCTGCAGGAAATTAGTTTCCACTTAAGTTTAATCTCTTTGATATGGTCATGTTAAAACGCTGATTTTACACTAAAATTTTAAACTAAGCATTTTTTTGCCTTCTGACGACTCGGGAGAGGTCAGTTCTTAGCTTTAAATACACAAAGTAACTATTCCGTGTTCACTTGTTTGCTATTGTTTTTCAGTAATAAAAATCATCTCTACTTTAAAAACTTTGACATTAGGCAATTAATTCAAATTGTGGAATATTTTCCGATTACTTTAGATCACAAGCTGAGTTTTTAACGCACGTCTGGAAAGGATTTGAGCCAAGCAGACACAAGGCATGAAGAAAAATGAAGCTGCTCTTTCCAGGCTCGCTGTGACTGACTGCTGGACATAGAGTGGCAACAACAATCACTGAGACATCATGGGAAAGACATCTTTAAGGTTCGAAAATGCTCAAAACTCAGAGATGGGTTTCCGCGCATGTTTTTATTCACTACTTTGTCGAACCAACATTCCTGCAGTTACAGCTATTCCCCTCAACCTTGCCAAGCATTGGAGTGCTAAATGGCACAAAGTATCAAGCTAGAGTCTTTACTGCTGTGGTCTCTGGTTTGATTCCCAACCCTGGGCCATTTGCTGCACTCTGCAAAGACAAAACAAAACAGAACAAGATACAAACATGTTTGTATCTTGTTCTGTTTTATTTTTTTTTCTCCTCCACCCTAGTCTGTGGTTTGTCCCAGTTAGTTTTTTCACACCTGCTCCTTCACTCACCCGCTAAGACCCTCTCTGTATCCTCCGGCAGTAAAAACATAACAGAAAAAAAACAGCAAGATCAAGTCTGATTTCCACTTCCTTTCCTAGTGCATGGATAACAGTTTTCATTATCAACTCTGTGTTTTTGCAAGCCTACATTCTGGTTGTCCTCCCTTCAAAGACAAATCTAAACATCTGAGATTTAGCACAAACATCAAAACATCACCGCTACCCGAAACTCACATCCTGTGACATCTTAGTTTTCCTTTTGTGTCACATCAAGTTTTCCAGTTCATGGCACACTTAGCTGGGACTTCAACAAGCAATGGAAGTTTTCATGAATAAAACACCTGCTTCCCTCCAAAATCTGAAGAAATGGAGTGTAGGTTAATAAAATGGCCTTGTGACTAGTGCGGGATAATAGAAACATATGGAGTGAGTGCAGAAAACTGCAGCCTGAAAGGATTAAAATTTTTATCTAAAAGCAGTTAAGAAATGTGAGATTTTGTAAAGATGTGAAGGAGAAAATGGTTCCCTAAACTTAATTTATTTTAAAACGACTAGTTTTTAAGGTTTGCATAATGTTCTTTGCATCTAACTTATGCAAAAAATCTGAATCTGCACTTTTAATTAATTTGCCTAACAAACACTGGTTTCATATGAAACACCTGGCAACAAACATGATGATGAGTTAAATACTTACAGTTATTGTTGGTCATCTTTAACGAACATTGGGGCCTGATATGCCTCAGTACTGTATTTAAGATTAAATATCTGCTGACGACGAATCTTAATCCATGATTTCATTAAGTTTTGTAATAACCCTCATACTAATCAGAAAGAAATGCTTCACCTCCATCCATCGTTTATACCTGCTTAATCATGCAGGGTCGCAGCAGGTACTCGGGTATTGCATCCAGTGCCTACTGGTTGAGATAACCCACCTGTGGATGTGAGCCGGACTACCCGGAGCCCCACAGCCAATCATTCTCGAGTTGCAGATTATTTGATACTAAATGTAGATCCTGTTTGGTCGCCTGGCATCTGAGCCAGTATGGTTCTCTGCTTTTTCACGCTCATCATAGGATGAGGTTGGCATTCCGGATTAATTATCTTACTTAGGGATCTCAGGTGGCTTGGGTCTAAGGACCAAAAACCGAATGACACTATAATCCCACTGCAGGGGCATATATAGTGTGAGTCTGATGGCCTACCAGCTGAGCTATAAAGCCACTTTACAAACAAAAACATCCATTTATATACATTTACACATATTCCAATCTGATCCTAGTTATTAGTCTATCAGAAAGCATTGAACTAATTTGGATTTGTTATATAATTACTAAATTAAGTGTGTGCAGGAGGAAAGATACTGACAACCAGTGTTAGCTCTACTAACCCCCTAAAGGTCTACCTACACTTACACTTGTATGTTTTCTACACCCTATCCTATCTTAACCTCAACTGTGTTACATCAAATGGACTTAATAAATATGATTTTTTTAAGTCATATTAAATATTTATAATCCCAGAATGTACAATCTGGATGTTTCTGCTTGGTTTAAGAAACAAAAATTAATCAAGTTGTATTATCTTATTTAAAAATGGAGCCATGGACTAAATCAAGCAATCCAAACTTAAAAATAGCTTTTTTCAACCAAAAAATGTTTTATACTGTCATATTAATACGTGATGCAGAGAAAGAACTCAAAACTAGTGTGGTATCAAAGTAGATGGTAATGCACACCTTACTAAAAAATCTTGGAAAACAAATTCTACTCTAACAAATCAAGTTTTTTCTTCAGTGACAGAGTTGGAGGAGTCGTTCAGAATTCCCTGAGAGCCGAGGAAGAAGAGGCCGGCCTGAAACATAGACAGATCAATGAGACTCCCACCAGAACGCCGGGCTCTGCGTTTCTGAAGCCAACGTCTCCTATTAGTGCTCAGCAAGCGCATATTGACGATGCTTCTGTACCGAAACCTTAAACTGTGAAGGGGGTTTCCAGAGGTGCCCGGTTCAGACGACCTTCTCACACCTCGCTTCTGTTATTTATCTCGCCGCATATAAATAATTTTTTTGGTTATTCTGTAAGTGTAGCCTTTCTCCACTCAGGCAGACTGACAAAACCGACCTTTTCTACATAACAATCCAACGTCTGACAATTAAATGGATTTCTAATTTCCAGCTGGCATTTATGCTCAGACTGCTCCTATTACGTCGATGACGTCTTTTTTATCAGATTGGCGTCAGATGAGCCAAATGTTGTCTAAATTTGCCTGAAGATGGGATACAGACATTTCTATTCTACAGAGGCTTATTCATTATCTGCATCATTATCAGCATCTTGAAGGTAGGATTTGCCTAAAATAACCAATTCAATGTGAATTAAAGTCACGGCTGACTGAGTTTGTGCACATGAAACATGCTTTATTTCTCTACTGTAGTTCAAACAGGAAACAGACACATTTTTCTTTGCATTTTTTTGATGAAGAATGTCATTTTCCAGGTAACAGTTTAAATGATTTAATGATTTGTGAACTGATAATGGGCTAAAAAAATTTTAGATTTTTTTTTAAAATAATGACTAATACTTTGCATTTTTTTGAAGGGAAAATTAGCCAATTATCAGCTCAAAAATAATCAAATTATATAAACTGTTACCTTTAGGTAATGTAACAATCAGAAGACACCTATGTAAAGCTGAATTATTTAAAGGAATCAAGCAAAAAGTCATATCCATTTTGTTCCGCTTCATCTGGGATCAGGTTGAAGGGGCAGCAGCCTAAGCAGGGAACCCCAATTCATCCTCTGCCAGTTGGCAAGAAATATTGTCCCTCTATCGTGTCTCTTGGGTCTCTTGAGGGTTGGACGTGCCCAGAATCACATGAAGACCTCCCTCAGCAGGGAGGCGTCCTAAGTAGATACCTAAACCACGTTTACTGGCTCCTCTTGGTGTGGAGGAGCAGTGACTTTAGTCTGAGCAATCCCAGAATGACTGAAACTCAGATTTTCTGGCACATAGAAAGTGTTTAAGATGATCCTTAAACACAGAATTTAAGCCACGGTAGCTCAAGCATCAAGGTGAGGGGTTCCTTCTCTCAAGCCTCTCTATAAGCATACTAGAGATTATAAATAAGATATGGGCTTTTACCTAAACTATACTCTTTAAATGAGTAACTATCACATCTCCAAGTAAAAGCAACAAAAATAGATTTGGAGTTACATACACTTGTGCATTTGACCAGTGAAGAAATAAATAAAACCAGCACGGTTTCATGACAGTGTTGTGATTAAACTATTCTCACTTCTTCCCTCATGAACAACAATGTCTTATAAAAGCAGGGACTCATAATCAGAGCTGACAAAAAGAAGGAAAGATATTTTTTATCATTCTTTCCCATTTTTGAGTTGTTCAAATGCAGATAAATTTAGTCAAAAGCAGACTGACCGTAACAATCAGGCCCCTCTCCTGGAAGTACTTGACCAGAGGAATGGTGTTCTGTTTGAAGTTGGTCAGGCGACGGTCGATGGCCTTCGGGTTGTCGTCGGGTCTTCCCTGCTGCTCGGCCCTTTTCTGCAGCCTCTCCTTCAAGCGGCTGTTGGTGCAGGCCAGGAAAACCACGAGGTCTGGAGTGCAGATCTGCAAAGCAATAAAGCCTGGCGTGAGACTGTTCACAGTCCGTTCACCAAAGCTTGGAAAAGGCTTCGTTCATGCATGATGGTTATAATCTGACTGCGAGCAGAAGACGTCGCCCAAGTGAAGCGGAGAGAGCAGCCGCAGGGGTCAATATCATTCTGAAATGTGGAGAGCTCGGGTCAAAATGTCAATAGATTTAAGATGAGGCTCTTACAGAAATAAATGAAGATATAAACTATGGCCATTCCCTTTATCTTAAAAGCACCACCTGAAAATAACCTGCAGCATTTCTAGAGAAAACACTTTTGTATCTTTTCTAGAAATGCAGACTTAACAGATTTAACATAAAATATATTCATGTTTTCTAAAAACATTTTGGTTGAAAATGCTGTTTTTAATGTGATGGTACTTGTGAAAGGTTGTAGAGTATTTATTTATTGTTTTTATTTACTATTGTTTGTTAATTTCTGACATTGATTTATTAATTAATATTTGTTAATTTTGTAATTGTCTGATATAAATTCCATTCCATTCCATGGTTAAAATAAGCCGTTAATATATGCCAATTAAAAAATATGGCTAGAATTAGTTTAAAATTAACCAACAATATTCAACTCTCCTGTTTTTGATGCTAAGATGCGCATTGATAATACAATAATGATCTTGGATAGGTCTTAACAAAAAAAGGGAAACACAAACTAACTTCCAATAGCAAGTGAAAAAAAGTTAAAGGATCATAATCAATAATAAAATTGAAATTACAAGAACTGTTAGAGATTAACAAAAATAATGGCCCCTACTTTTCTTACCTATAAAATCAATGATTCGGACATATCCATCATAGGCAAAAGGAAATAAAAATATGACATTCATTTTCTATTTGGAAGGACTGAAAAAACCCTCTAAGAAAGGAAATAAGGGTAAACTTATGTATATTTTACATTATTATATCCAATGTCATTGTCTGAAACTAAGCTGGTTACAATTAGTTTTGTAATAGTACAAAAAATATTGATTTGGTACAATTGATTTTAAAGTCATGGTTTCATATGTTTTCAGTTTAAATCTATTGTAAAACTGTAAAGATGTCTGGAAATTTGGTTAGATTTTTTTTTCATTAGAAAAAAACAGCACTGAAAGGTCAAGATAATTTTTTATTATCCTTATAAACATCTGAGAATAAAACTATTTTAAATTACTCTGCTGTTGTGTTGATAATTAAACAATCCACTGCCTGAGATTTCCTTGAATGCAGAATAAAAACCCCACGGTCATTCATTTGCTTTTATTAGCCATTAGTTTTTTTAAACACAAATTTCACAGTACAAAGTGAATTCACTCTATCATAAGTTTAATTAGAATCTTGTTTGGACCACAACAGATATTTTTAAGTTTGTTTTATTTTGGCAACATAAGGTAATACACCTAGCATGAATTGTTGCATTCTAGATCTGGATAGACATAATGTTGAAATGGTAGCTTTGAGGTAAGTTGACCCAGCTGACATACAAGCACTAGCAACTAATGTTGCAGGATCTGAGTCACGTTCGCTTTCTGATAGCGTTGCCTCTCTCAGTTGTCCAGGATCCAAATCTCCTGTAGAAATGGTGACATTCATAAAGCATACAACGATGAAGACGTAAATCTTGACTGACACACATGAGAAGTCAGTTTTGTTAAGGCTAATAGCTGGTTATGGTAAATCCAATGTTACATAAAAAAATAAAAATCAAGCGTTTTTTTTTTCTCCTGTTTCCAGAAAACTCCCCAAACCTCCCAGAGAAGGTATACGCCTTATACCTACTAGAAAAACTTGGGAATTTCTACATAACCACAAACATGTAAAGGTGCCTAATGATCTATCTGTCTGTATGCAGCGCTTGTTTGCTTTTTCCATTCGTTTATAAAGACCAGCATATGCTTCACCTCTTCTCTCCAATTCTTTGCCTCTGTGTATATATTGACTGGGCTTCTACCTGTTTCCCTTTCCTCCTGTTACACCTGATGTACAGCCATTGGCTGACCTCACTAACACAGCTCACTGTTCTGTGATTGGTTTATAATTCAGCTGCTCCTTTGTGATTGACAGAGAACCTGGGCGGGAAGAGATTAAACTGATTTCTGGAGGATCAGCCGCTGGAGGAGCCTCGCCGCTTTACGACAACGAAGTGAAAATGAAAAGAAGACAAACAAATGTTGAATAGTTTTTATACACACACTGTGTCTGTTCAGTGTGTTCAAGTGTTTTTTTTACTACTTAATACTCAAACATGACAAATGTTTTATGAAGTTTGTTGTACATTCATGTATATCTAAGCGTCAGAGAAATAAATATGGCTAAAAATCAATATAAATTGTCAATCATTTTTAACTAACCTGGATATTTTGACAGCACCGTATAACTACCACAAAATGTTGACCATGTCACTTATTATCAGCAAGTACACCAAGAAACAACCATTGTGGAAAAAGGATTCAGTTTTAGTGCTCTCTACAAAAGTTCGAATTAAAAGCGTTTCCTTCCTTTTTTAGTTTGTTTTACTTAACTGTTGGCAAGCGGTAACTTGAAAAAAACTTGTTTCTGTTACAGTGTGAAATTGTGAAATGAGCTCGATGGTAAAAAGTGACTTTTATTTGGGGAAGTAGAGGTGATCGAGATGAGGTGATATAGTTATGGCTCAGCTTACCCAATGCATGTTGTCCAACAGTTTTTTTTTTGTGTACATGCTATATCATCCAAACATTTCTGTTTTATTCACGTTGATTGTACAAACATCATGTGATTATAAAACTTGGTGACCAAACAATGGTGGTCTTGATGTATTAATCCTAAATATGAAAAGAGCCTCTTCCCCTCCACCCATAATTACAAGCGTTCTTCCACTCCCACCACTACAACCAAATTGTCCAAGCCGGTTAGCTGTGCAGACAGCGCGGACGGTTGCTTCGGACACCTGTTCATTCAGCTCACCACAGCCGGAAGCTATCCTTTCTAATCAATTTATACTCTATCATATAGCTTCTTACTGCCTTCTGCATTCACATGAAATGCATGTGAAGAACATTCCACTGTCTGCTTCTGATCTGTCACACTGCTACGGATAAAAATAACCTGAATGGTGTCTACAGAGGTGCATGCCACTGTTTCCAGTTAAAGTTTCAGTTTCCATAGAAACCACGCACACATGCATGTATTTTATTCTCATGTTAAGCTGCTGATGTGGGGAGTAGGACACCGTCAATTTTGTTTAAAGAGGTTATTATTCTTTAAATTCATCTTTTCCTCGCATTACACGAGGGAAAGAAGATAAACACCATGATTGGTTATTTTTGTACCGCCTGTTGAGTCAGTTATGTATTTCGTAAAGGCAGAGGAATCCCATAAAAGGCTACAAGGCCTTAAAATATCAAAACAAAACAGTGAATATTTTAGTATTTTAATCTGATTCTTGCTGTTTTGCTTTTGTTCTTTTATCTTAAGAAATAATGATTTCAACCAGGGAAGTATCTAAAAACCTTATTGCAAAATAACAGATAAGAAGCCACTTTGTAAAATACTGATTTAAATTGGTTTCAAGGCTGCTGGAAACGTAAGAAAAATAACATTGAACTGAATAAAGGCTGCAGTTTTCTCTTTAATAGATATTGTTTTGCTCGTTTGCTTTGTTTAATAACTTTTTATCTACAAACCATCAGGCTTCTCCGTCTATCAGTGTGAACAATCTGAGTTTTCCCCTCCATCAGCATCCATCATTTAGCATGTCTGTACAATTTACGCATTTTCTTATCTCGTGTGCATCCTCCAAACAAACGAAGCAACATAAATATCCACAGATGCAAATTCCTGGTATCGTTATATATACGATTTTTAAATCTTTGGTCAATTTACAAGCTAAATGTTTCAGCATAGAAGCAGATTTTGTCTCAAATTATTTTTCTAAATTAAATATGTTGCCGAGATCACCTTGCTTGTGTTAAGGTATGTAATGATATTATGGATTTTTTCATGATTTTCTTTCTGTTAAGTTGTTCAAAAACATATAAAAATTAAAACAAAACGAATTAAACATTGTATAAACCAGGCTGTCCTTGCAGAGTTGTGGATGCCTGGTTGGAATCCATGTACGTCAGAGTTAACAGCTGCAAGAATGAAATTAAGTTATAAAGCAAATGTCCTTTTCTTTCAATATTTAACAAAAGGTTTGTTAAATTTGTATTGTATACACAATATCTGTTAATCATGATTTATGGATGAAATCTTAGATATACGTTTAATTATTATAAACCGTATAATTTACATGTAGTCTTTGATAACATTTCCTAGAGTCAGGATAATTTGGCCATTACTGCTATCTAAAAGAACAGAAACAGTGTACAAATTTAGTTGACAAAATGTCACTGTGTTAAGGTAATAATCGTTATATTATCTATCGTCCAATGACAGCTAGAGATTAGCCCTTTTATTGAGATTTCCCGAGAAATATGTTTAAACGTTACACGCAACAAAAGGTTTCCCCACAAGGGTGTAGTAAGCCTACAGAATGTTATTTCTAAGCAATTTCCCGTTAAATACGTGAAAATCTCAGGCTAGTGGGAGCAGGTAAATTAAGAGCTGTGCTGTCACAAAACGCTGTAATTGGTTTCAGCCAAAACATGTTTTATTCCTTTTCTCAAGTGTGAGAGAAATGTGCAGAGGAGTTTGAACATCAGCATCAACATTACTCCAGTCTGACGTCGTTTCTGCATCAACGTGATGTACAACGGCTCGTTTAACTTACGTTTAAAGGTAATGTTTTTCTTCTTTTAAATCAGACTAATTGGGCTGTGCATGTTGGCTTCAATGCCTGCAGATTGATGGGGGATCATGATATAGACTTGACACTCATCAGGTCTGTTTATGAAAAGGCCTCGAGGAGAGGATGAAAGGGGTGGACAGTCTCTCCGGGCAGCTATAAAGGGACTTCATGAATGGCCTCTCTGATGTTTAAAGGTCAAAGAGCCGGCATGGGGGTGCGTAATGAAAATGGTGGCTGTGGATCCTCGGAGGACCAAATGGTTATCCCTGAAACGGGGACTGAAAGTAAAGAAGTGAACTTTTCATGAAAAAAACAAAAAACTGATGCATGAAGGAAGACTTAATGAGAAAGGAAGGGAATCATTTTTGACCCTTTAAAGTTCACAGCATGATGTTTTTTCCCGTGGGGGGGCCTCAAAGCAAGAAAGAATCAGTTTCAAGAATCAGTTTATTTATATAGCGCCAATTTACAACAGGTGTCGTCTCAAGGCACAACTACGCAGACTACGCAGCTTTCACACTTAACATTGGTGTAGGAGCAAATATTGAATAGTGCAGAAAATTTGAAAATAAACAAATGTGCACACATATGTCTGCACATCTTTTCTTCATACATCCCAGCAAATCTACATGACAGTGCCCTCTCTGACCTGATATAAATATGTTATCAATAATTAGAGCATGCTATGTTTTCACCTCGTTACCAATAACTATCAAAATGGCAGTGAAATAATGTTTATTTTTTTACTGAATTCAATACTGTACAGATCTTTGGTTCAGAGTTTGAAGCAAAAAAAGGTAATTATAATTTGCAGGTGTTGCTCTAGCATAAGTGAGAAAAAAAAAAATGACATGACTTTTAAATGCCATTTACAGTTATTTACGTTAACATTTATTGGGAGATAAGGTGAAAACATGGGGAACTAGAGCCAAGAACACAAAAAAAAACATGAGATGAGTCCAGCCAGGTGCTGCAGCACAAGAGACATTGCCCACACCATGACTGTTATTTGTAGATTACAGCGACCGACATCTTCTCTTACGTGACAGTCTCAGGGAAATATGTTGGACATGTTGGAAATAACCAACATGTCAGCCAGCTCCCTCTCTGTACCGGCACCAACAACCCACAATTCCTCATTGCTTCCCTCTGGACTGCAGGGACCAGTGCAGAGCTCCAAACTACGTTTCCTGTTGACATGATTTATCGTGGCAAAGTTCTCCAGCCTTAAAATCTCGCCACCAGATTTTCCACTAATTATTAACAAGCCTATAAAAATTCAGACATCCCATTTGAATCTGAAATGTGAAAACCCCCCAGAAAAATATGATGTTAAAACTACGACTATGTTATGTTGTATTATCATCTATTAAGATCATCTTTCTCATCCTGAAGTCGAACCCTCCTGAATGTAAGGTTTCCAGACACTCAAACTTGGTTACTATCTCTAATTTTGTTACTTTCTCTAAATATCTCCGTATATTAATCCCAGTAGACAGACTTCTGGGCTTTTCCATTTGTCGCAGACCTTTAGCAGCTGCAAAGCTGCTAATGACAAGAAAAGGAGTTTCAACATGAGTCTTCTTCAAATCCTGCAGAACATTTACCAGTCGGTTCACGTAAACTATGCAGATTTTGGTTGAAAGAACTAAAATCTATTTGCTTTTTTGTTGTTTTATGATTTAAAAGTAATGTTTTATATATACATAGTAAATATAATTAGTTCCATTCCTCCACCTTCCTCTCTAAATATAGAAAATATTCTGTGTCAGTTACTGCCTATGGTTTGATTATATGTGAAAAATCACTTCCCATCTCTCAGCTATATTATCTGTTGCTCACTAGAAGGTTGTTTGTGCACGACAGAGAGGTTTAATTCGAGCTGAGTGCACTGAATGTGTCAGATATCAAGCTGCAGCTTGAGTCGACACGAAAACATTTCTTAGCCACATGAAGCTACGGCGACAAGCGTTTAGAGCTGGAAAATGTGATGCTGTTTCTTTTTTTAATCAACAACATAAAAAACCCAAAAGGTAATAGAATACTTATAAACTTGAAGATGTTTCACATTTAAGGTTTCGACATACTTAAACACAAATTAATCAGGTATTTCAGATTCTCTAATCTGACTTATTAAACTACTACTTTCTCCAATATGATTTTTATTTGTCTTGCTCAGTTGATGTTTATCATCACCATCATTTTTTTGAAAATTTTATGAAAAACAAAACATCTGAAATCAGAGCAACAGCAGCCACAATTCACAGACATAGGCAGGACAGGATCTATAACTGTTCCATTTTCCTTTTGTTAAGACTTTCCAGAAACAACATCTTTTGACTTCGGCTAAGATAACAAAAACGGACTTGCTAAATGCGTTAAATGCATTACGAACTGTTTTTACCCATGCCATTCTCTAGTGCTGTTCCAGTTTATTTGATCAAGCTCAAAGTTAGGGTAGCTCTCTTCCAATAAAGCTTAGACTATGTTCCGCTTCCATTTGCAGATGAGCTTCATGCAATTAGTTTTTTCTAGCAGAAGTTGCCACTTTCCAAAAATACCAATAAATCTAAGCTTATGTTTCCCTTTTAGATTTTAACTTTTGAAAAAGAGTTCTGAGGATATTCCTTTTTACTAAGCCTGCATGTATCTGTTCTCCCCTGAAGATTTATTTTTAAATAAGCATTGGCATTACAGCAAACGCAGTACTAAACTTAGCATGTTGCTAGAAGTACAGCCGACTCATCTGAATCTTTGACCTTGGCTGGTTCAATAACATCTATGACCACAGCTGAATAAAACCCAGCTCCTCTACAGATATGATATATGAAGCATGCTGCCATCTGGAGATGTGCTGTCTGTATTGCTCTCTGTTGAGCAATCTCAGCCAATGAGTTAGATTCTGACGCTTTTTCTGAGGTGTGAATGCTTTAAGTTGAGGGTACTGATTTAAGAGGTTAAAGAGAGTGTTTGAATCATCGTGATAGATTTCAATACTGCAGAACAACAAGTTCAATCATAAATGTTGGCTTATGTGGGTCAAGTGTACACAGTTAAAGCATGGTGGAATACCGCTGTTTGTGCTCATCTAAAACGAACCCCCCCTGAATGGTGCTGCTTATTATCTTTATTAATAATATATCAGCTTCAATGACGATCAAACAGGACAGAAACGGATTATATCTTCACATGAACACAGCAATCATGATTGGATACTAAGGTAGGAATCTTGGGACAGTGAGGCATGTTTCAAATTGCTCAGTTTGAGACCTAAGAAATGTATAACTATGGTTTCACAATTAACCCGCACTCCTGACTACCTAACCTACAAGAAAACGTTTTCTGTGTATTACAGCCACACTTTTCATTTCTTTAATTGTCTACTTTCACCTTTAAAGAGCTTTTAGTGCTAGTGCTTTGTTGATTTTTCTTAGTCTTCTTGTAATCATTTCCTTTATCAACTTAACTATTCAACTATTGTTGATTGAAAACAAATGTATGTTATCCGTTCCTTCACTCCTACATGTTTTCTCACGTCCTAGGACTGCACTGTTTGTGTTTTTTATTTTCTTTCTTGCTCCTGATTTTCACAGACCACCCTTTAACAAGTATTGTCACTTCATTCGATTGTGATTG
Source organism: Orestias chungarensis (assembly GCA_032876305.1). Lineage (NCBI taxonomy): Eukaryota > Metazoa > Chordata > Actinopteri > Cyprinodontiformes > Cyprinodontidae > Orestias > Orestias chungarensis. The sequence goes on from JAVLVB010000526.1 coordinate 286,211, forward strand.
CGAGGCCTACTGCTTCTGTGCTTTAACAACAGAGTGGGCATCAGCTCTTGTCTAGTCATCAGTGACTGCAGGAGCTGTTTTTTTTTTTCTTGTCACCGTCGCCTGGACACAGTTGCAAACAAAAGTGCAAGCGTGTATTATCTGTGTGTTTTCATCTTCAGCGAACATCCTCTGCTACATTACCCAACCTCGGGATCCATCTGCCAACCAATACCTTCCCTTTTAAGGAGCCAAGCGATTCCAATAGTTATGCATCACTGCAAACAACCTCGTCTGCCAAATTCAAAAAGTGAGATTATTATTTTTTAAGTGAGACTTAGCAAATCAAGAGACTGGGGGTTAAATGTATCAGGCTTGTTGCAAAACGCCCGATGAGCAGAAGGGAGTTTGCCTCTAACCATGTATTTATCTCTGCTGTTTACACTCTCAGCAGATGTGAAGGTGAGGATGTAAAACTATGTTTAATCACAGCCAATCTGTTGTTTGCCTTAAACAGCTGGAGTTGCCAATTGTACCCATGATAACAGAAAATTTGCAGCTCTACTAAAAAAGGCAGTACTGGCAAATTGCAGAGGTATTGTCTCTGCGGTGTTGTAGGTGTTCCAGCCACATACTATATTATTGAGTTTATCTGTTGCCTCGGGCAGCTTATTCTGAAATAAATCATGGCAGCAGCCGCACTGGAGCTCTCGCTGAGCCAAGATGTTTCCTCCTCACAGTAACAGCAAGACGAAAGTCCAATCGCCACTCAGACAGGGTCGGATACAACAGAGATGTTACAGAGAGTTGCTGTCCATTCAGGTAAGTAAGACTTCAACAGTTTGTTAATGATTTCCAGGAAGACCAACATTTAATCTAATAAAAATGATACTAATAATAAACTGAACTACATCCCAGGTAAGTAATTTAGGTTGTTCGCGTACAAGACCTACAGTAGGAAAATAAGTGTCTTATCTGTTGAGCGTGCCTTGCAAGTTATCTCTAAACATCAGTTCTTGTCAAACTTCCTCTAACCCTTACTTCCTGACGACTGGTCAGCTGTGTTACAGGGTTAAAGTGAAGCTGCAAGTTTTATCCCTGCAGTTCAGTACATTCATAAATAAAGAAACTTTTCCTCCTCTGACTTAAAGCATGTTTTAATAACATGAACCTTTTCTACGAACTAGGGTAGGTTTGCCTGGGGCATAATCATTGTAATCATGAGGACTTTTCTGCATTCACATTTGTGTTTTGTACTTTTAGTATAGAGCTTTTGAGTTTCTTATTTGATGTTTCTTATGCTAGTTTAGTTAATCTGGTTCTTTCGGTTCTTGTGTTCCCTTTATTTTCTGTTTTCTGCCTCACGTTTCTTTATCTCGTTAACTTACATGGCACCAAGTTGAGTTCTGTCTTGAGGTGTTTCTGTGTTTGGTTTCTATGGACCCATGCATTTATTCAGACTTCCTCGGTCTCTGTTCTAAAGTTCCTCACTCTGCTGCTCTCACCCTGTTAATTAATCAGCAAGCTGATTTGTTTCCACTGATCACCTATTCTCAGGTTACGGTTCCATTTACTTTCCGCTTTGTTCTTGGTTTTTGCTTCTTGCAAGTCACTTTAATATAAATTATCATATATTCTAGTTTAGTATTTTTTTGTTTGCTTTGTTAAACATCTTTACTTTAGCATCTAGCTGTGCCACTTTTCCGCTTGCGTCCTATTTAGGTGTTGAGATAAGTAAGTGCACGTTGGGTGAAATTCGTCAACATCACATTAGTTTTGTCAGTCAAACCAATGTACAGTTCGTATTTTCTGTTACCTTTAAATTAGCTGAGTAAAACCTCTTTTAAATATAATATTTTAGAGTTTTGAACCATTGATGTATTGAGGCACAAGTAAAAAACAACAAGCGCAGAACATTAACTGATTGCGTACTACGTCTGTTTTTGATTAGTTTTTTAATCTCAGTAAATAAAATAAACCTCTCCTGACTCTGAAGTGACTATAACTCATTTTCATAGCATCACACCGCGATATAATAGTTTATCGGAAACATTTATTGCTAGAGCATCTGGTTGTAATCCTGCCTGAAGCCTTTCATATCTTCTTTTCTCCCCTAATGTTAGTGGGAGAACAAGGGAGACTGCAACCATGGAGTCCCTATAGGATTTGCTACATGCCGTTTTTAGCGACTCTAAATCGGGTTTAATGTTTAGTTGTTGGGACAAAAACACTTTTACTATACCAGGTGAATTTCAATTGTTGAAAGTCATGGGTTTTAAGTGTCTGATATAAAAAGTTCTCTCACTTTTAGCCACTAAGTCAGACCTCTGTTTATACTGGTGTCTGCTGACAATTTAATCCTGTACCACAATGAAAGGAAACACAAAACAATTCACCAGGGTAAAAAAAACTGCACAGAAAAACAGTCCCAGGCCAATTATATTTGAAGCATTCCTTTAAATCCTGCTTTATTTATGTAATATAATACCTCCCATCTAGGCCAGCATTTCAGGACACTAACCTTATATGTATCTTTGCTTTTAGACATCACCTGTGAATTATTCTGGTTCAAAACTGACAAAAAAAAAGTTGATTCTGTGTTCTAATCTGGCTTTCTACATGGTGTATGTATATTTTTCTGTGTGCGTAGGTTCCTGACATGTACTCCATCTTCCTCCTACAGTGGTAGGGTTCTCGTTTCCTGCTCTTCTTCCTCATCCACAGGTTTCTGATCCACTATTTTGCACAAATCAAAAGCATCATATCGGGTTACAGTTTGGAAACCCATGGTATAAACATTTGGGGACCTTTGACATCCTGTGTAGTAAAATGGGTTCATGGGTTATACAGTGGGAAAAAAAGACATTCAGCTAGTCTAAAAAGCTTACTGAAAGGAAAACATCCCTATGTGATCTAACAGTTACTAACTGCATGAAAGCAAACAAAAATTATCCTTTTGGATTTTTTAATTTCTGCACCCAGCGTGCGCACAAACAAAATTGTCTCCTAACAGGACATTCTCTCTCCTGCCATAGGTTTTGATAACTTGGCACTGCATGATAATTTCCACTCACATTTGCACCACTTTTGCACCACATCACTTTTGCTGTTTTCTTGGCTATCCAGCAGTAGCAGGAAAAGGACAAAAAAGGAGTAAATGACTCATAATTGATGTTGACTAACTTTAAAGAGCAGCTTATACTAAGGACCAGTAGATTACAGGTAATGAGGAGTTGGGTCACAACAGGGAGCAAACACATTTTACATCTCATTATATATTATCAGCACTTGTAAATGTATCTCGATTGAAATGCTTTAGCCATGAAACAACTGTTTGGTTTCAGATCAGTAAAGCAGTTTCAGGTGGTTTGTTTTACCGAAGGTGTTAATCCACTTTTCAGGGAATGTGAAACAGTTACTGTTCAATAGTAAATTTGTGTTAATGGTGTTGTGTCTGGTCGAGTTCTTGTAGCCATCAGAGACATGCTGCTAATTTAACATTATGGCAAATATAGCTAAAATGATCTGGTAGATCTTAAGGGGTAAGGAGCCAGAAGAGGTGAATGATGCACCATCTGTAAATGAAAATGCATGCCATGCAAATGAAGGATAAGTTGAAAGCTGCATCTTTGTCTTGTGTTGACAGTATATTCTTGCTATCACTGCATAAATGTGAAGCATATCCAAGACACACTGAAAGTTGTTTATGAAGCATGATATTCATCTTTAACAAACACTGGAAGAAATGCAACTCTCCACGTTACAGATGTTTTACATAAGAGCAATAAAATTTAAATCACTTCCTTATTTCAAACCAGTTTCTGGGAATTGAGGGAATTATTTATAAGCACAATTTAGATTTTATAAAGGAAGATGGTGTCTGCAGGGAAGGATGCGGTGTGAAGAGCGACCAAAATGGCAACACTGAGAGTGACACTGTTAAATAAACATCTAAAATCTAATGGCACGTTTTAAAATATGATGCGTGCAAATAGAAATTTTGCAGCTCGAAGCTCTTGAAACAAACAAAATAAATTAAGTAAAATCTAATTCCAATTTTTTTTAAATAAGTTACTTGCAGGATTCATTAGATTTTGGTGTATCTTCTTAACTTAATGTGTGATTTGATCTGTAAATGTTTGTTTAATACTGTTCTTGTTTGAACTGTGAATTAACAGACATGATCACAATTTTACGGTATATATCTTTACTTGAGGATTAGGACTTCAATATCCTAGCAGATATGTTCATGAATAGAAGCATATTTTAATGTTTTTTCCCCCAATATGTTGTGTGACTGAACACTATCTGGTGTAACAGAAGGAATATATAATATAGTCTTTGAGAGGGAAATTCCTTTTCTGCATCCTCCATCTGCTGAAATATGCATACTACATACATCCAGCAGATTAGCTATGGCAGCCCACTTTAACCGACCCCTTTTTAAGATATAGTACATGAGATATAGTACATTTACTAGGCGGCCCCTCTCTGACTCAAACCAGCTACCTCCTTTTAACTCGTTTTTACGGGGAAAAAACTAACATCTCTGATATTTTGGGTCTTATCCAGTAACTTTGTTACGAATGCAAAAAAAAGAAAGAAATCCAACAAAACAAAAGCCAAAACAGAACATTTTCATAACAATTTTCAATAATATGATAATAAATAGTTGTATATAAATTCTCATTTCATTTTATGCTATATTACACTTTCACTTAGTCTAGTCCATCTTAGCTTGGTTTAGTTTAGCTTATTTGATGCTGTTTTAGCCTTTTTTTCTCTCTTAGGTTATCTTAGCCTAGCCCCAAACCCTAAGAAGTTCACTTAATAATTAATTTAATGAGCCATGGGCAACTAATCTATTAACAGTTGGCTCAGAAAACTTAAACTAATCATATATAAATCATTTTAAGCAGAGTTATAATTTACAGGACAGTGAGTTAAGAGATGAGATGTTCATGAGCAGAAGATGTAACATGCTGACATAATGCACTATGAGTGGGACTGGTGCGAACTCATGCCAGCACCGAAATAGGATGTGACGCACAAGCATAGGTGAAACAGGCGATGTGTTGATAAAGGCCCGCCAACTTCATAACTTCTATGTCAGACAGGAACAAATGAATTCCTTCTTGTACAGAATAAACAAACACTTTATCTCATTTTTTAAATGTAAATGTAAAGATTGTTGATTCAGATGTTGTAAATCAATACTAACACAAGTTAAATGCATATCCAGATCTGTTATTAAACAGGAGGTTTCTGAAATGACAATGGGTTTTTGTGTGGACTATGTCAGCCATACTGTATCTACAGAGCAAGAATAAAGTGTTTGCTTGACTACAGCTTTGTTCTCTTTCTTTTTTTCTTGTGCTGCTTCAGGGCCTTTACTGAGAAGTCAGACAGGCAATGGACAGAGAGAGAGATGGGGAGAAGACATGCTGGCCTCAAGATCAAGGATTTCAACCTAAGATAAAGATCGATACCCTCTGCTTATAGGCAGCACACTCCAGCGCATGTGTTGCCTCCACTTTTATGATTTTCAGCTTATAAACCTTTTATACCTGTCTGTTGTTTACATTTCACTCTTTTCCACTTCTCTCCTGCATGTTTTTTGAATTACCTGTTTTACTGGCTTCTCCCCAGCCAGCACCATATTCAAGCTCTATTCCCTTCACCTTGTATTTCCTGTTCTTTAAAGCAGCTCTCTGGCAGACAGACAGCACCAGATTATTGAAAATTTACAGCAAGCAGATGTCCAGTGTTTATACGTCATATTACCATGTTGTTGTTTTTTTTCTATCTTGCTCATTGTTAACCTTGCCAGCTTCTGACCCTGTTTCTATTACTGGATTCATGCCCTGTGTCTCATTCTCCTGATCTGAATACAAAATCAGCTTGAATCTGCGTTCTCCTACTTGACCATTTCTGTGCCCAGAATCTGATTCACGCCTGACCCACAATCCTTCTGCCCTGTGTTCATTCCCATGGTAATGAGCTTATTTCTGTCCATCTACTAAAAGTTCTGCCTGTTCCTGTTTTTTTTGGGATTATAATTTTCTTTTATCAAAATGTTTTATTATGCTGTCTCTCAAGGTCCTAATGTCTAAGAACATTACAATACTACAGAATATGATGAAAGGTAAACACAATTAAAAATGGTTTAACTGTTTAAATTTTTTTTTATATAAAATCTTTTTATTAAGCCTTTTTTGCACAACATTTCTCAATCGCGATTACGTTGCCAAGCTTTCACTCTGCTAATTGATAATTACTGTAGTACTTTTGCTGCAGGGCATGTTTGACCTATTAGATAATTTCACCAAACTGCAAATATTTACACATCTTTTTCAAAAACAGAATCGAACATTTTAATCAAAAGATTTTAGGATATACAGAACCACAATCTCATGTCGCAGACAAAAATTCATCTCTAGATGCAGCTGTTAATACAAGCATCATTTAAGCTCTATGTTCTTCAGCCTTGACACCAGAATATTACACAGAGTTGTGTCAAATTTGGAAGCAATATTTTGGTTTTACTTGAATACAAATGCAACCAAAAAATCAAGCAAAATTGTGCGATTTTAACTTTTTAAAGTACTTGTATTGGTGCAGAACTTTAAAGCACTAATGCTTGGTTATATAAATGTCTAAAGGCCTATCCACTGACTCTGTGATGTTGCACAATTCCTTTTGTCAAATACATGCAGTAACCTGTGGGGTTACACAACCCACAGAGCAGCTGATGATGCCATCTTTAGATGTGAGACAGAAAGCTGGCCTGGGACTTGTTTATTTAAATACTTTATTAGGCTTTCGGCTCTCGCTTATGAATATGTCATTTTCCGGTTATTTCTTAACGTTTTTCACAGCAGCCTTTACTGATAATACTTAAAGACTAAGTAAAAAGCCTCCCAGACTAATTTAATCCCAATCACTCCAAATGTGTCGAGGTACCAAAGGAGACCATGACTGGTCTTTACAGAACAGGCACTTCTAAATGTTTGAAAATGAACACCTGGGAATATCCTCAGACACAAGGGTGAGAACAAATGCGTCCAATAACAGTGACTCACCTGGTCTTCAAAGGACAGGGCTTGACCAACATCTCGAGGGAAGCCATCTATGACGATACCATTGGCATCTGGGATCTTCATAATCTTCTGTTTGATCTCAGTTATTGTTGTTTCCTGAAAGTAATAACAAAAAAAGCAACATGATTCATGATTACTTCATCCAATGCCTAAGCTGTTAATGTAAAAAAAAAAAAAAAGAACCAATAAACAAGATTTCTGCCATATCTGCAGGGAGGTCTTTAGTTTTTAGATCAATACAAATAAGAGAAGCAAAAAAAGTAGGGCTTCTTAGGGAGAGAAACATTTCAGCAGGATTAAAATGACACGCACAAAGATTTACAGTGTATAGCGAAAACATTCATCTTAGTTGAACTGTTTTTAAAATGTTCAATCTAAAACTTTGATATATGCTATTTTGCTGATGTGTAATAAAGCAATGTAAACGTGTAATGTAGCTAAAGTTATATGTTTTTTTTGCCTTAACCTCATCCTTCTTGTTAATTTATATATAATAGGACCTGCCATATTCTTATGAGATCTCTGTATCTATTATTGTTTAAAAAGTTCTTGCAATATAGGTTATTTCATTTCTGTTCAATGTCCTAGTTTATTCTTGTGTTTTGTTTTTGTTGTACAGCTGGATGTAGTTATCACAATTATGATCACTATTCAGCTTTCCCTTGTTTGTTGCTTCCTAGAGTCTCAGTTCAGTGTCCAGTTTTACTTATTCATCTTTACTCGGTCTAGTTGTTTGCATTCTCTCCCAGTTGTACCCTGTTAATAATAAACCACCTGCCACTTGTCGAAGTCACTCTTCTGTACTTTAGCTCCTGAATTTTTATTGCTCACGTTGAATTATTCTGTTTCCCAGCCCACACACTACTGGCTACTCAGTTCACTGACCTGAAAGTTTCTTGTTTTCTTAATAAACTCCATTATGCTAATTCCAAGTTGCTTACTGCCTTTCTTCCATGCTTCTCTATACCGAACTTGACACTAAGTATTTCATGGATATCTTTAACAGTTCTATTGAAATGAAATCTTTGTACGATCTTCTGTGAAAATAAGGTAAGCTTAGTTCAGTGGAATGACGATGGAGGTTGTAGATATAATTTTCATGTCCTGCCACAGACCCTAAGTAGGATTTTGAGCCAGACTTGGATTAAATTATTCTATTACATACATACCATTGGATTTAAACAATATGATTTTAATTCTGTATGGTTAACATTCTAAAATTGTTGAACATTCTGGAATTTCTTGACCCGCAATTACCTCCATCCATCTAAATGACCTCTGAAAAGCATCCCGGCCACTGCCCAGTAGAAGCCTCCCCACAGCATGACGCTGCCAGCATCATGCACACTAACTGAGAGGATGGTGTGCTGAGTTTGTTGTTTTTGTTGTTGTTTCACGGTTTTCATTGTGTGCCAAAAAAAATTTACTTTGGTCTCATCTGACTAGTTCGCTCAGTACACAAATACAAGTTGTCCGAACTGAACTTACCATAGACCTATTATCTACTTCTTGTGGTTTTAAAACTGCTTTTCATCAAGAAAGCTCAGCGAGATGGTTGTAAACTTCTCCACAACTTATTCCCTTACTTGTCTGGTGTTTCCTTACATATGATGCTTGAACACTAATACTCTCCAACATTTGAGGCTAAACAAAAACATTTATAATATTTCTATACGAAGATTAAGGGTTTTGCTGGAATTTTGTTTTGTCTCTTCAAAACTGTATTTTTAAAAATCGTTGAAAACGACGTAGCACTTTCTGTTTATCCTTCATATAAACCTCTAATATAAACCTCATAAAACATTAGTTTGTTGCGACTTGGTGGTGAAGAGGAAATCATTGTAAACAATAACTTCACACTGTAAATTCTGCAACAATATGATAATCCTTTTCTAATGGGGTCTTTAACGGTTGTAACTGCAGCCGAGTGAAGACATCCTCAAGCCAGAGACTGTCAACTTCTTTTAGCATCACTTACTTCCTCGTGGCTGGAAGAGGTCAACATGTTCGAACGCATTTCTCTGGGCTGAAAGTAATTTGAAGTATGGCAGAGATGCGTGATGCAATGCTCTGGTCTAAAAATAACCAGACTAACTGAGACATTTAGTTTCCGTTTGACATCAGAATGGGAGCTGTGTGAACGTGAACCCAGAGAGCCATGAAAAGAGTGGAACTAATCTAAATATCGAGCTTGTTTCATTGAAACGTGTAGACTGTGAATGGCTCTAGAAATTAGAAAAGCTTTCAGATCAACAGAACAGGACTAACTACTTCTGTAACTCTACAGAGAATGCAGGTTCTAATTCTCCTCTTTTCTCTGCTGAGGCTCTCTTAAGAAGAATGATACCTCATAGACTAAGAATTTAAAAGCAATTGTGCTTTCAGTGTTCAATTTTGGAGATGGCTGTCAGTCGCCCCAGAGCTTCCTTTCAGAGGACAGGTGGGATTTCTAAGAGAAAATAAGTTAATGAGAGACACATGACCAAGCAGAGAGACAAACAGCATTTGGATGAGCGAAGTGGTCTTTACCTTTGCTTTCAGCCTTTTTGGATCATTTGTAGCAACTTCAGCGCAACTAAGGATCTAATTAACACTTGGGACGTTGTTTTATATCCGTCTCCCGCTGTAACTTTTCCCTACATCTTTATTCCTGACCAGTCTGCTGCTCTGCAAAAGACATGGGCAATCTAACAAGTCTAACAACAAACAGCTGAAATTGTACAGAGAATTGATTCCAGACAGATGACTATTATCTAATTAGTTGCGCTGGGTTTCATCTAGAGACTTCAGAGTAAAGAGGATGGAAAACAAAAGCACAACACACTTTATTGATTTGAGGCCTTAGAAAGCTTTCTGCTGGTCTGTTTCATTAAATGCAATATTTATTTATTTGGGAAGAGAATTAAAATAAGAAAAATTCAATTCATGTTAGTTTTACCCGAATCTCAACTATTTCTCAAGGCAACAGTAAGAACATTGCAGAAACAATTAAAGTCACAGCTCAGTAGTAGAAGAAACTAAACCAAAACCAATTTACTTGATGCCAAACAGCGACTTTCTGATTTATGTTTGCTCGTTGGCCTACTTTGCTGTTTGTCCCATCTGGATTGAATGGCTGCAAGGCCAAAACGTCTTCTTAGACATTCCAGAAAAAAAGTAAGATTAACGATGACTAAGGCAGTTGCCGGGCATATTTCATGAGAATCACAGAGCTAAAACGGGCTCTTTATGACAAGGTCCAAGGTTTGTGTCTGCGTCCCGACCTTGCATCAACGCATCATCAGGTCTGTGTTGACAGTAAAACCAATCGAGCGGAGTTACAGCAGAAGTTTTGTATTATAATAGCTAGCATAGAGGATTTTATGGCACACATGCAATAGAAGTAAAAATGATGGATCACTCAGGTGGTTTTGAGTCTTTGCATCCTATTGTTTTTTTTTTTACATTTAAAAACAATTTTTTGTATTTAACAATGCTATTATCCTAATCATCGACAGCAGCTATTAACATTTGCTAAATTCCCCAGAGTTAGTTGATGTTGCTGCTGTCATTTATTTTCAGTGTTTACCACTTAACATTAATCGAAATTGTTTCAATCTGTGTGAGCGGAATCAAAATGTACTTGATGTTAGATTTACGCTTGCATAAAGCTGTTGCCAGTTATGATCTTCTGTTTCTTGAGGTTCTCCACAGAACAGTTTTCAGACATATTCTAGGAAGACCTCCACATCTCTACAGCAAAAACAGACAGCCTTGTTCACCACATGTGATGACTTTGATGTAAAAAGCTGCTTTCTTTACTTCAAAGGTGCTAATCGTCAGCTTAAGACTAGAATCAAATCAGAAAGGAGACCTTTTTTTTTGTCTTTTAGGGACTAATCAAAAATAAAAAGTTAGCAGGACTCCAGAGAACTTGACTTATACTGGGGAGGTGGTTCAGCCATCTAATTCAGGATTTCTTGGACCAGGGATACATTTAACACCTGTAGGACACCGGCCGTCGAGGACTGGAGTTGCCTACCCATGGTTTAAAAAGTAAAATCTAAAAGTTGTTGTCTGGTATGCTACACATTAGTTTTGCTGAGTATTTGCTGTGCGTGACGGTAGACAAAAGTTGGTTTAATCCCAACTGCAGCTGTTGTTATTGAAAAAGTTCCTGCTCTCGGTTATTTGAGATGTTGCTCTGCGTTCGTTTTTAATAACAGGTACGGTCTTGCGCAAAATCCTGAGGTGCATCCAGTAAATGTCAGAAGCCGAACTGGGGATACTTATTGTATTATAATTATTCTAGAAACTGTGTTTGAAAGATTGAAGTGTAACCAAGCTCGGGGGGTTGGGGGCAGTGCTCATTTTCTTCCATGTGGAGTAATTATCTTTGAATGGTGGATGCTAATAAGACAGATAAGCATCCCCTTTCTAGCATGCTGGTGATGCGGCCTCTGCCAATTAGTTTCCCGTGGCTTGCATGCATGCTGCGCTAACCACCTGACCCAAGTGTCTGGGCATGCCACTCATTTCTCCCGAAATATTTTGTCCATTTCACCCATTCCCCCACCGACACGTCTCTTTCTCAGCTACCTGCGGCGCCAGCTCCCCATTGGTGATGATTTTGGCGATCAGGCTCCACTTTCTGTTGCTGGTGGCATTGTGGATCATCTTCTTTCTCAGCAGCTCGCCCACTGACATGTACTGGAAGCCATAGCGCTCAGCCATTTTCAGGCTCTGTGTTCCTTTGCCGCTGCCAGGGCCACCTAATCATAGAGAGAGAGAGAGAGAGCTGTTGATGTTTTTTGGGGAGGATTGTTGTCGCGTGTGTGAGTGAGTGTGAAACATTGTGTGTGGGTGTGGGCGCGTATGGGTGAGAGAAATCAGGCCCGTGTGAGACAGTGTGAGCAAAATTGCGTGTTTATTTGTTGCGGAGGCGGCTATTAAGAAACAGGTATTTGTGAACCTCCTACATTTGGTAAGAAATCATATTTTGTCACTGAATATAATTGGATAAATGGTGTCAACATTTTCTCATCAACAGCAAGCAGAGTTGCAAACATGAAATGATTATATTTCAGTAAAGTTGATATTTTGAATAAAACTGCCTGGAGGTTCATGTCAGTAATATTTATAGTAATGAAGCAAAACAGTGGCTTAGACGGAATACTTTTACATGCAGTTTAGGTCAACATATGTGTCTCAGATGAAAAACGGTTGTGCTCCAAAAAAGCGAGAAACAGCACTCAACCATCTCACTTTAAACAACACTAAGGAAGTTTTGTTTTTTGACAATTTTGGCGGCCAGTGGACAAAAGCTACAGTGTTTTGTCTGAAGGAAGACTACATTGCACATGAGGACCAGCGCATAGCTTCGTAAAATTATGATTTCTTGGTCGCCTACAATTGGATTGAAGTACATTTCTGTTTCCAGAGGCTGTATGAAAGAAGAATAGCAATGAGGTAATGAATCTAATGGTGGTCAAACAATGTCATATGATGATGTTGAAAGTAAGAAACAGGGGGAAGTGACATATGCCGTAAAGCATACGTCAGCACATTTGTAGTTGTTTTGTGTGTCGGGGTTCCTGCCACCCTCCTCAAAGTTGCTCAGTGCCGGTTAAAGCGATACCGACCCCCTCGGGGCACGACAGAGGCGTCATTCAATGAGCTGTAAGTCGACGTATAATCAGGTTATAAACATTTTCATAATAAGTTATGAAAATATTTTATGAAGGTTAAAATGTTACTTAGTGTTGCTTGAAAGTAATGCTTTGTTGAGGGATGTTGAACGTCTAGTTCGGGTGTCACCGTCATTTGGGGAGTTGTTCCTGTTTTCCAAGGTCTGGACCGTCTCACAGCCTCACAGGTGCAAGTTAAATTTACAATTAAACTCAATATGATCAGGTATTTTCTATATTTTTAAATCAGCAGAGAGAACATTATCTGTGTGTTCTACTCATTTTAACTTGGTTTCCATCCTTCCAAGGATGGCAAGATTGGGATGTTGTTCATCAGGGGTGGAGTTACTATGTCACCAAACTCTTTCAAACCCAGTCATTTCATCCGTTTAGGAAACAGACATATTTGAAAGCTAGATGTGCACAGATTAACCACCGCATACATTTGGGATTTTCCTATGTGGGTTTCTTTTTTGTTGACAAAGGAAAAAAAATCAGTGTGTGGTGGGTTTCAGAGGCCACTTTCAATTTAGATAATCCAGGTACAGTCTTGGCTCCTGATCAGACGGCGTGTGCTAAGCTATGTACATCCGTTTCTGCAACAGAGAACAGCACAGTCATACTAGCCAGGATTTATGCAAACAAAATTGGCAGCTGAAACCATATTTTTACATATTTAGACTTCAAAAAAAGACACAAAAGTTCTTTTTTTCCCCGTCAGTGTCACACAATGACAGATGTTGAGCAGAGTTGTACTCAGGCTTTTCTTTGTTAGACCTATTAGGACCACTAAAATTGTTTATTTTAGCTCAGTTGCAGAATAATAACCATAGACCATTAAATTTGCTGACAGGAAAGGTTTGTTTAAGCTATAATGTCTAGCTAGGCAGAAAGATAAGAAGGGACCAAAACATAATAAAATGACTGTCAAAAGGACTGTTGAGGAAAAATAGATGTTTGACATAAATCATACTCTTTAAAAGACAATTCTACCACATAAGGACATTTGTGCACATTTCTGACTTACAGGAAAGACGATAAGAATGTTTTGAAAGTAATCATAGTCGTTATTCTGATATGAAGCAAATAAAACACTAATTAAATTAATTTAGTGTTCCGAACAGAGCTAAAAGGAAGGAAGTCGGCTCCCTCCTAGTAATTTTCTAGGAATCTAGTAGAATCACACTGTAAAATGGTTTAAGTTAACGTAAAAATAAATACTTAACAAGACCACCAGTTATGTTTGGTCGGTCCGAATATACCCTCGCTCCATACTCAACAGCTTTGACTGGTTTAATAAGGCCAAAACATTTGTCATTGAAATTACATTAGCATGTTAAACACCTCCAAGAGGGGAAAATCATCCATTTGTGCCTTTTGGTGTATCTGGGCAAATTCAGTTTTTTTCCTTACCAGCTGTACCACATACAGCATGAGAGCATACTTAAAAAGAAAAGTTAAAAACGGCTTTGAGAAGAGGCTGAAGTTCTTCTCTTACTTCTTCTGTCTGAGTTCTGTTTGAGTTCACCAGTGTTGTTGTGCAAAATGATTAACAAGATAGATGAGACTGTTTGACAGCTTAAAGGAGGCACCCCAAGGAAATCAGATTAGGAGTGTAAAATACACTTAGGGACATGCAGTGAGATCTACGCTGATGATACAAACAGAGAGAGGCAGAGTTGCATTCAAATACCAGGAAGTAGGCGCTCTGACATGCACTCCATCACAGGTTAAGATTCCTATCCGGACCGCAAAGTTTTTGAATCATCAGCATTTCTTTACGGACTCATTGCTGTTTACAGAAAGGGGTTATGGGGCTTGTGCAATATCCACACATACACACACACACAAACATCTGTTGCGTCTTATGTAATAAAAAAACAAAAACTCCCTCTCCATGCTTTCAAACTGCGAATATACTTTCAGCGTTCATGTTTCGCAAAGCTCCCTTTACCGATGACGAGGATAACTTTGGGTCGCGGCCTGGAAGGATCGAACACCTCGTACTCCTCTATGAGCTCGGCCGTCTCCGACAGGTCCGAGTCACTCTCGATGGAGAACTGGCTGATGGGAGGCAGGCGGTCATATCGTCTGTAGGGGAAGTTGGGGCTGTCGGGCAACACTGTGAGACAAGCAAAAGAACATTACGAATGTTACAGATGCCGTTCTATTAAATCAGATTTTTATTCAGGCACCGACAACGGAATGTGCTTTCTGTGTCCAGGAACAACATTCGTGAAGTTGATTCAGGAATTCATGAGTTGCTTTTACATTAAATCAGATGGTAGATCATATTAGTTTAATATGCAAACAGACCAGCTTCATTAAGGTTGCTAATTATCCCGCAGTTTCTAGTGATTAAAGCATTGATTATATAACTTTCACAACGTTAATGCAGTTAATGAAGATAGAAATTACTGCTGCGATCTACTCCAGGGAATCTGGAGCTGGTACCATTTATATATGCAGCTAATTTAGTCTACTTTCTGTGTTTAACTTTTGCTATTTATTTGCAAAATATATTTTATCAGTGATAAGGAAAAAGCATGTTTGAACCTTTTTTTCAATGTCTAATACAGAATAAATTACCGAAAGGGTTTATGTTTGCACTAGTTCGTAATAATAACATTAACGTTGAGAAGTTAACACAAATTTCAATGGTTTTTGGCAGCATTTGAACTTTATGACTTGGATAAAATGTCTTTTCACATGCTTTGACCAAATTTGTTTATGGAAGTGCGATCTGCGTTTTATGAAGGCGTCATATGATGCGCACCAGTCTGTCCTGCAGCACAACACGATGCAAAGCTGGGACGATGTTCTCAGGCTGTTAACTTAACCCTTTTTTTTCAAATATAAAAACACAGCAGACATGTCTCCTAAAATTAAATATGTTTTCCTTGTGAGCATTTGCAAAGCGTAATTAGTATGTTTTATGTTTCTTTTGAAGAAATGGCTTGTTCGTCACCGAGTGGGCTTTCAGCACATCACATATTTCACTCTAGATAATCACATTGTCTTTTCAGGTTCAGCTTGCATCTTCACAGGCTGTTTGGCCTTAGTTCTGGGGTTGGTTTGCACATTTTCAATCAAAACATCGTTCATCTTCGAGAAAAAGAAAGAATCACCAAATACCAAAATTTCTTTGATTACCATGTTTGAATCTTCAAGACCTATAGAGATAAAAATGTATCTTCCTGATAACCTGACAGATTACTTTTGGTTTTTAACAGGAAGTCACACAAAGCAAAACTGTTTTTGAGGTCTTTAAATATATCCACAGGTTTCAGTACAATTTAACTCGACAGTTCATGAGTAACTTACAAAGCTTTGAGAGGATCGTCTGTGCTGTTTCCTGTTTATAGTTTATAGTCATTGTATTCAAACAGAACACATTTTTTGTTAATCCAACTAAGCAAAACAGGGAAAGATCAGTTTGATTTATTGTCAGACACTTATGTATCTTCACACAGTGCATGTGAATAGCTGGTTTAAGTTGTGTGAGATTTTCATATGTTTTTAACTATATATTTTCTGAAATGCGTGCCATGTGCTTCAGAAAACACCTATTTAATAAAACATATTCCACCAGCAAGCCAATCTAACCCTAGTGTACTTTCAGCAGTTACCTGAAGGCCTCAGACGTTTGTTGCAGAACAAACAGCTTTGAGAAACCAAAGTAACATAGCAGACATGTCAGGAAAGGAAGTTTTCTTAAGAGGTTTAAAGCAGGATTAGATTACAAGTAACACGCCGACATCTAACAGAGCACTGTTCAATCTATTGTCCAAGAATGGAACAGGATGGCAAACGGGATCAGCAAAGCAACCATGAAGAGCACTCAGCATATCTAGACTTTATAGAAGAGAGGCGCTATTGTTGAGTTATTGTAAAAAAGTTGGAATAACTCCTCTTGGCACTTTGTCCCAGAGGAAATAAAGGACAAAAAAACCTTTAGAAAAAGATGCGCTGTTCTGTTGAGAGCTACATACAGCAAAAAAGTATTCAAAGACCAAAGCTAGATACGAACAAAGCTTGAACTTTTCAAAGGCACTGCGGTTGCGAGGAAAGCTGTCCCCTCACTATGGAAATGTCACATGCACCATCTTGCAGAGACTCAGAAAACACTTGAATATATCTTTAAATCCAAAAGGACAGTTTTGATCACGAGGTTGCTGCTGGAAAGTTATGGCACATATCGGGATCCATTTTTTTACCTTTGCTGCTTTGACAAAAAAAAAAAAAAAAAGAAAAGTACAAATGAAATTAAGACATCAGAGAAAAGTGCATTTTCATCTACCTTTTGAAATATGGCACATATGCGCTTTAGCCACAAGCATTTATCAATGAGATTCATCAGTCAGCTGTTCTGTGCAGCTAAACGCCGCAGCTGCCAATGTTTTCCGGCTTTTTCTTATCTCGAAATCATTAACCTGCCTGCCAATGCATCTCTTATTTTTTTGATCTCTACCTCTACGTGGAGTTTTGTGGCATAACAAGTCTGAGTGTAGCTACAATTCATTTGACAGCAAAATCCAGCTGCTTCAAAAACAGAGAGGCGAAATTTTGAGGTTCAAATAAAAAGATAGAGCAAAAATAAACACAAAAATAAATTGCCACTGTCGCCCGTACCTCAATTTGACTGTGCTTTGCAAATATTGACAGTTTTGCATATATGGAGCTTTTTTAGTGTGCAACACACACAAATGAACAGGGTCATAACAGGAATCAGTACAAAAGGACAGCCATTAGGGTTTTGGCAAAGATTAATCATTAAATGTGCATGTTCATCTCCTAGAACGCTCAGTGAAGGAAGTGGATCCATGTTGGCAACTAATTGCACACAGTTTCGAAACAAGAAATGGTTCATCTAAAAAATAAATAAATAAATAAATAGACATCAATTTGCATCGAGAACTCAGGTGCCTCACGTTTTCCACTTTTTAGGGAGCGAGAGCGGTGACGCACATGGCTGCACATCACATTAGAGCCCAAAGAAAAAGCCTCTCACTATTCTCTAAAAATCTTCTCCTTCCTGTACTTCAAAAAAAACACAAAAGCTTTAACAGCGGATCTGTGAATGAACTCCTTAAGGTGCGCCGCAAACGTCAGCATCCTTCACCGTTAAAACACAGAGATGTTTCGGTGATTATGTCGTGGATGTTATGTTTTAGCTTTCTTTAATAAAAACAGGTGAATTTTCTTTCCTGTCCATTTTAATACTGTTAAGACCAATTTTTTTTGTTTGTTTTGCAATTATTCAAACATTAACCTTTAAAAAACATTGTTTTGTCTCTGAAGTATGCTTAAGCTTATCCTTGACAGTTTAACAAATTTTTTTTAAAATTGGAGAACCACACATTTTAATATTTATCCATTGCTGTGTGGTTTGGCTCATATACAAAATAGGACGGTTCCCGACTATTATACAGAGGTTCAGAAAAAGGGCAGCTAACATCTCTGCAGACCTGCCACATCCTGGACACACACAGTTTAGACATTTATGTTCAGGTCAGCAAAAACCAGAAGAAGTTTACCGCCAGGTTGGGATATAATAAAATATCTCAATAACACACAGCGCAAAGTTCAATCTAGCAGCTGAAAATCAAGTATGGCACAACTGCTAAATTTACCAAGATGCCCCCTTTAACCAACAGGTTAAACAAAGGGGAACATTAAACTGTTATGGTGCTAAAGACATTCCAGAAAATGTATTCCTGAATGTTGGCCTATTCCTCCTTTCATCGTTTATTCCTGAATTGAAAATTGCTAGAGGTTACATACAATTGTGGCAGGGATTTACATTCAAGCAGCTCCGATATTCAGAATATGCCGGCAAAGCTTCAATAAAATGACTTAAAAGAAAGCATGTTTATTTGTTGGAATGGCCTAGTCAAAGTCTATTTTCTTCCGCCTGTGTTGCTCTGCGGGCTCACCATTTCTGAAGAGGGACCTGCGTGACTGGCCCCCATTTAGCGGAGGAAGGGACTTCTTCTCCTGGCCCACAAAGGTATCCCACCGCACCTTATCAGTGCCCCCGAGCTCCCTGACTTTCTTCAGACAGCCCTCCAAGTATTCGATGGGGTCATCGGGCCGGTAGTACATCAAACCCGTCAGCAGACTCTGTAGGCAACAACAGTGGGAGACGAATTGATGAGGTGTATTGTTATGGAGGAGGGGGTGAAATGTTGTTCTGAGGAGACCTATGAAACCTTAGGTTCAAAACCTGTCTGCTGGTTGAAAAACAGGGTTACAAATCATCTGAAATGGAACCCACCCTGTAAAGTATGACCCTTCAGTTGCTACTTTGAACCTGCAGCATGGGATAAACCTCATTATGAACCATACAAGTGAATTTTCTCCTGACCCTACATTTTTCCGTGAGGGCTTCCTCCCGGTCCCCCCCCTTCTTGCCTGCACCCATAATGCAAAGCTCCCAGAATCCAGTTTCGTCGACTCAATTACGTAGTTAGTCGGATGACGAAAAAACACAGTGACTGAACTACAGCGGATTGTCATGATCCTGTGCCACTTGGCTGCCTAATGTGATTTAAACTGACAGCAACTAAGCGGGAGTGATTGCCCCGATTGCTTGCATACATCAGGCACACAGTGGGAATTGGATGCAATTAGGCAGAGGAGCCAATTTACTGCCCTCCAAGTAGAAGCATATCAATATTCCTACAAGCGCAGAGCTTAATGAGGTGAAAAGTGAGAGAATGTTTCACTAGGCGTTTATTCTTGCAGAACATCATTGCTTATGCATAAGACAACATCAACAACTTAAATGCATTATGGAAGCTTGACATCTGTCAGAATACAGTTTTTTTTTAAATACTTTCCAGGTCAATAAATGAGCGCAATGCTCTCCATTTTTCTTAGTTTTGTTTTAAGCTTTCAGCTTCACTGGTGAAAGATGACACATGCGATCCTGTATGCTCTGACTCTCCCGTGCTTCGTTGCGAGCCTCCACACAAACACGCAAACACATCCGGATGTTGAGAACATCATGTCAGCCTCCATCTCTCACCTCAAACAGCTGAGGTATCTCCCTCCGCGCCAGGTACTCCTTGGCGTCGTTGGTGTTCATCTCCAGTTAGATTTTTTCTTTGAGGAAATAAAAACAAACCAAAATAAATAAATAAATAAATAAATATAAACAGATCAAAACTTCTTGTTTTCCTCCCCCGTTCCTCTCAGATTTACCTCAGTATTGGATTTGATATTTAGTTCGTGACAGATCTCCTTTCAGCGCATCTTTTTTTTTTAATGCAGACTGTGGATTCCAGCAGGTGTTTCCACCCTCGCCGCCCTCTTTTCCTGCAGCTCCTTTCCCAGGGAGGGGGGGTGCGGATGCGAGGTTCGGTTCGGTCGACTCGTCTCACCTCGCCTCCTGCAGCGCTTCTCCACCGGCGCGCAGCTCGGATATGGATGCTCTGCTGACTGACTGACGGCAGCTGCGGGTTCCGTCTGCAGAGACGGAGAGGCGCGCACAGCCACGCCTCCTGGCGGCGTTTGCGGTTACAGGCCGAGACTTCACGTTTGCACGGCGCGTCCAGACGGAACACAGTGGTTTCTGCTTCACACGGACGTTCGTTACAGGTTCGCCTTTATGTGAACACATTTGCTGGAATTTTGGCCCCCATTCCCGAGAGTTTGCTTCAATGTTCATGATGCCAACGGTTTTATAAAGCATAACCTGTCACTTCTGCATCAAACCACCTGCATGACATGATACTACCACGGACATACTTCATAATTGGCATGTACCTTTATCGTTTTCAAACACGACACAACACAAGAAAAGGTTGTTGTTTTTTTAAAGTTGTGCTTCTTCGCACTTGGCTTTTACTACCTGATGTCCAGCCTTCATACTACTGAGAAAGGTGATTGTCATGTATCCAACTGAATCTAATCTGACAAATGTCTTAACTTTTGAAATATATATATATACACATAATATGGGGTGAGATCATCCCGTCAAATACTTTTTACCTCTAGCTACGCTGCTACTTTTCAAACTTCATTTCATCCCTGTCTTTTACCTCACTCTGCCATTTGAGTGTTGGTCAACCCAAAATGAGAATGGAGGAAAGTCCAAGTTAGGATGGATCTATCCGTTCATCCATCTATCCTTCCATGTTTTCTTGGAGGTGACATCAAGACATCCATCTTCTCAATGAAATTCGTTTTTGTGTTTTTAAGGCATCCTTAAACCTTTAAAGTGCAGCATCCAAGAGACCTTCTGATGCCAAAGTCTGTCATGGATGACTCGTTTCGCGATGGAAGAACCGGAATCCCTCCTGAAACAGAGACTTTCTCATCTTAGCTGAAATTCTGAACTTGTGCATCTTATAGATTATACAAATTTCCTCTTTGAGTTATGGAAAACATTCAGCTTCCACTGGTTCATACTCAACACAGACTGGACGTTTAAATTTTAAAGCACTCTTAGGACCTGAACAGAGTTGTAAACAATCATCTGATCCATGAAACACTGACTGACCCCTTCAGCAGCTCTGCAGAAAGGTAGATACGGTCCACTTTGTGACAGATACACTCCTTTTCCTAAGTCCTTGCTTCAACAATCTCATCCTGAGTTGATGTTCTCAACAAAGCTATAAATGTAACCCTAACCATCTCTCAGCAGGTTTCAGAATATAAATATATATTTTTATCTATATTAGCTTCCCCGCCTTTGCAATTTATTGACTACCTTTTTTTTAAAATCCAAAATTATATAAAAAGTTTAAGACAGTAGACTGAGAAGCACTTCACAGATTTCACAATTATATAATCAACTGTGAGTGGGAAAAGTGAGGGAAGCAGCAGGTAAAAAAGGAGGTAGAAGCAGCAGCGGGGATTAGAGCAGTTTTCTGAGCTCTAAAAGCACCACCCTGCTGTTTGTCAGAGCTGATTTTGATGCTGCATGCTTATCAAGCTGACCCTCTGCTGTTGCAGAGCCTCGTTAGACTTGCATCAAGGAATTACAGGGCAACCGGAAACTCAAAAATACTTCGTAGAACCCGTCAAAGACAAAACAGCTCAGGGAAGATCTCTGTGTCACATTAGACATTTAGTTTCAATGTTAAGCTAATCATAAAAGGGACGCTGTGTCTCATTTTTCCGATACAAGCTAGGTAATTATATGTAAATAAAGCAAAATACAATCAGAGGATGAATAGATCAGAAATAAATTAACACAAAGACAATGTATGTGAAAACACATTTAATATTTATGCCATAACAATTTAAACCCCTAATATGAAATCTTAATAGAGGTTAATGCTTGATTATTGTCTTTCAATTTTGTTTGTTGTCTCATCTATTAAATATTGTAGCAATTAAAGTGTAGTCTCCCATACGTTGTATGGTGCATTATTCACTCAGAATATAGCCTATTGTTTTCCAAAACTAATAGTAATATAAAAATATACCCACGTTGATCTCGGCTCTAAATTTATCTGGTGCTTTGGGCATTGGAGATAAAACAAAACCATTTGTTCAGGTTAATGCATGAGGAGTAATTAATACAATTACAACACAATGTCCCTCATAGAGGGCCTTTGGCTAAGAAAATCCCACAGCATTGTAGACCTTCCACTATTCTTCAGGAACGTCATCCAGTTTGCGTCAGGAAGACAGACAACAGACGTTAGTCGTTCTTTGTTTTTGAGAGATTGTTGACATAAAGCTCAGTCCGAATCTTAGTTGGACAATTTGCACAGATTTAGCCCAGCTTTATTTAAAACACCTAATTAAAATGGTATGAAGTTCATTTAAAGTGCATGAACACATTTTGTTGTATTCAATAACCAATTAAATAAACTGTTAAATGAGTAAATATGTAAATAATTTAGAAAAACTTGAAATTGTTTTAGATTAAAACCACAATATAAACTATGTAATATTTTCCAGAGACCAGTCAAGTAGACCTGATTGGTGGGACTGGCTTGCAGTTTTAATAGTTTTAATAAGGACCAATCACTTTGTTGGTTTAACTTTGACGGATCCGGGCAGACAGATGATATAAACACAACTTGCAACACAGGATTATGAAATAGTCAAATAAAAAATTAAATAAGTTAGATTGGAGTTGCTGGGAGACATTCATGGGAGAATCTAGATAGGGGCCAACAGGGGCCAATGGCCCAGTAGTACTGGTCCTGGTCCGTTTAGGCCCCTACACTACTTAATTGTTTTCTTAGTATGAAATGTGCTGGCATAGAAATCGTAGTTA
This sequence comes from Orestias chungarensis, assembly GCA_032876305.1. Lineage (NCBI taxonomy): Eukaryota > Metazoa > Chordata > Actinopteri > Cyprinodontiformes > Cyprinodontidae > Orestias > Orestias chungarensis. Next base: position 309,196 of record JAVLVB010000526.1, read on the forward strand.
TTTGGTTCCTTGGAAAAATCTCTTTTTTTTTTTTTTACTTTTGAAGTTTACTTTAAATAATACATTAACAATCACATATTGCATTTAAAGCCTTGGTCATATTGAAATAGGATCACAGTTTTCATCTGCTAGATCCTGGTTTAAACTGTGAAATATTGCTGTTTTTTATTGTCTACTCTTCTTTGTTCTATGCCCCCATGAAAAAAAAAAAACAACCAGAAAAAAAAAAAACACTGCCCCACTTAGACCCCTCGGGGGATTAGGTGTAGAACTGCTGCTGGGTTGGTGGGAGACATATAATGGTGCTTCAGTCTGTTTTTGAAAGACAGAGCTGAGTCAAAAAGCCAATTTCTTCCCTCAGAGATTAGCTGGACACAGGGTTAAAGATTAGGGGAGTGTTTTTCAACCAGTGTGCTCGTCAGGTGTGCCGTGGAAATTATCTTGGTGAAATTGGATAATTGTTGAGTATTTTTGAAGTGGACATGTTAAGTGCAATTTGAAATAAGAGATATAAAATACAATAAAAAATACATGTTTATTTGATTCATATTAAAGACACTTGGATAAGAATTACTATAAATTTAATATATGCGACTATAGATATCATTTGTTTAAATGTTTGGTTGGTGGTGTGCCTCGTAATTCTTTCAATGAAAACAATGTACCTTGGCTCAAAAAAGGTTGAAAAACACTGGATTAGGGGACGTATCTTGGGTGCCTTTCTTTTTTATGGGTGTGTTCCACTAGGAGGGGATCCCAGGGAAGAACTAGAACTCGCTGTTTATCGCCATATATCATGTCTAGAGCACCTTGGGTGAAGCTGGAGGATATGTAAGGAGAGAAGGATGTTGACCTGTTGCCCTTGCAATCGGATCTCAGTGAATATGTTTATTTCATCGAGCATTGAAACGTTTTAAATGCATAAATATATTATCTAATTTTTATTTGAATATAACTTATAGAACTATTTCTTTTTTCTTTTTTTTAAATTCTTCCTTTGGTCCTCTTTTAATTTTTGTGTTTAGCTAGTATTCACCAGACAGATAGATCCTTTAAATTTTTAAACATGTTAAAACAGGTTTCCTCAAGTTAAAAGAAAAGTTACAAATATTGATTTTAAGGTTTTCTTATTGGTTTATAATAAGTAATATTATATATCATCAGGTTCTTTAGTGAGCAGAGAAATGTTCCCAGAATTAAATTGTGTTTCGCAGCTAATATAAAACCATAACTTACTCTAAGAAACCTAAATTGGCTTGGAATTAAACCACAAGGCTTTTTCAATAAACTTGTTAAAAACAAAGAAAAAGTTGACGCGTCCAAACGTTTATTTTGAAAATTCTGGTACCGGAAATGCTTGCAGAGTGGATTTTTATACTTCCTTGAATTACAGCTAGGCTTGACAAACGCTGCGCAATGAAGTTACTTACTTTACTAAGCGTATTCGTAACACATTTAGTCACAGACTGCATTAACATCGAGGTGAGTTTTCGGTTTTATTAATATCTTTAGGGTTCGTGTTATATTTCTCTATTTTTGCCTTATATTGCCTCCAACGACTCGCTTCCGGTTAACTTGCTCTGCTGTCTTTTTTTAACTACTGAATGAATATTTTTGTTATTTAACACCCAGATCACACTGAAACGATCATTATTCCCTTTTTTTTCCCAGAACACAGCAGGACAGTTCTTCAGCAGCGGTCATACAAACAACTGGGCTGTGCTGGTCAGTTGTTATACAGAAAGCTGTTTGATTTTGCTTATGACTGATGGCAGAAACCACATTTGTGATTAAGCGACCATTTTTTATTTCCCCCCTGGAAAAACAGGTTTGTACCTCCAGGTTCTGGTTCAACTACCGACATGTGGCCAACTCCCTGTCCGTGTACAGGAGCGTGAAGAGGCTGGGCATCCCTGACAGGTGCTGTACACTCTGACAGAAACATCTTAATTAGGCACTTGTACTCTGTGCCAATTTGCTAGTTGATGTCCCTTAATTTCTATAAAAAACATAAATTGTTTTCTTCCAATTTTATATTAAGCTTACTGCAAATGTCAATTATCTTTCTGCTTGGTTGAAATTAAAACTCAATCACCTCATTAATTTCTAATTGCCAAGAAGTTAAACTTGTTACTGATTATAATTGAAATATTTTCACTGATAAAAGCAAAAATAGGATAACTTTATAAGTTTGAAACAAACGTAAATCCTTACTGGGAATCAATATTCCAAATTCCAAATGAAATTCACATGCATTTAAATAAATTGTGTGTGTCAAAGGCCCGGGGATGGTTTTGCATCCTTGGTCTTCAGCGCACGCTTTCCTGGATGTTTTAGACGTCTGCATTAAAACAGATCTATTACAAATCTGTGTTAGAAGAAATATGCATATAATCTGTTCTCTATACTCTACATAAATGTAGCTCCTATTTCTAATAATCAGGTTATTAGCAGGACTGTGGCGAACTTGACTGCGTACTGTGCCGGACGGGACACTTTTTTAAAGTTGCAGGACACCAGCCTTCGATTGTTATCTTTAATTTTTCTAATCTATTGAAGATGAACCAACATTTAATTTAATTAAATTTTTATAAGCTTTCTTGATACAAAGTTAACCGTTATTCCCCAAAAAAAAAATAGAAGAAAAGACTGATGTAATGTATTTTTTAGTACAAGTGACTCAACGTACTAAACTTTACTTTTTACCTAGTAAAGATGTGAATGTTTTTGTGTCTCTGTTGTTGTTTTTGCAGTCATATAGTTCTGATGCTGGCCGACGACATGGCTTGTAACCACAGAAATCCCAAACCGGCCACAGTTTTTAGCCACAAGAACATGGAGCTGAATGTGTACGGGGATGATGTTGAGGTGGATTACCGTGGATATGAGGTATGTTTACCTGCAAAACTGTTCACTAAGACTCAAGTTAGCTCCCTTCTAATCTAAGCTTTTAGCGTAATGTATTAGTAAAAAAGAATGAAATCTCATTAATATGTCATGGAGCTAGAATGTGCGATGCTGCACAGCTGGTAGCGCTCATGCCTTGCAGCAAGAAGTTATTGTGTTTGAATCCTGGTCTGGGGTTTCTCTGCACGGAGTTTGGATGTTCTCCCTGTGCATCCATATTGTCTCCCCGGGTACACCAGACTTGAAATCAGCTTCCTGTTTGTTTTAGGTGACCGTGGAGAACTTCCTGCGAGTCTTGACTGGACGGCTTCCTCCCAGCACTCCTCGCTCCAAACGCCTCTTGTCTGATGACCGAAGCAACATCCTCATATACCTCACTGGTATTTAATCATTTCTGGTCACAGTATGTTTTGAACAAAATACAAACTAAAAGGGGAGCTGTGAGTTTGAAGTTGTACTTTGATACTGACCTAACAAATCCCTTAAACTGATTTCTTTACTCAGTTTTCTTCCCACTTGATCTCCTGTGCTCAGTGAACTGCAGGATAAATCCCATGAAATAAGTTATTTTTCTCTTTGTTTTCTTGAGGCTTGAAATTTGAAAACCTTTTCGAGCTGTGGATGTATCCGCAAACATTGTGCTTTGATGTGAACATCAGAAATCAAAGTAAACTGGAAACTCATAAAATCTGAGGATCCCCTGACTTCCTTTGTTACACTTTTTATATGTAATGACCTGTCGTTTAATTGTTCTCTGCCCTTTTTCAATTTAATTCCCCCTTGTCTTCATTCAATAGATAAAGTGTTCTAACATTTAATAGCTTTGAGGTATCATGCAAATTCAAAGAATTACAACAACGGAGGGGTAATCAGAAATGGCTTAGAGAATGTGGCAGAGATGTTTAATTAATCTTGGGTTTTTTTCACAATTTTTAGCCTTTTAGACTTGATACACTACCGGTATTGTTAGATGTCTTGTCTGCTCTTTCCAAAAAGGTTAAGTTGCAGTTAATTCAGGCTCATAACGACGGCAGAGATGGGTTTGGTATTTAGTGAAATATTCCCTCATATTAGTGCAAAAAACATTGTAATGTCAACAGTTCAGTCAAGAAATATTAGCTTTACGAAGGCTTTACTGTACCAAAACTCTCCTATTGACTTTTATGCTATTCAAGCTCTTGAAGATTTATATTCAGTTTCTTTGGCAGCATTTAAAATTATGTAAAATTGCCAACTTTGGTTTATGTATTAGGTCTTCATCAAGTGATTCAAAAATGAGATTTAGAAGAGATATAAAAGAAAATAATATTTTTAAAGATAAAATGCTAAGCCCTGATGTTAATTTTTTTAATAAGTTGTGAAAAAAATGCTCCTTCAGTCTCTTTTTAAAACAAATTTTCATACATGGAATTGAGAGTTAAACATTTAATTAAAGGTAGCACGTTTCCTCTTAGATCATTAGTGTTGTGGTTGTCTTACGACCGCTTTGCTCATCTACTGGTAAAATGTGTGTTATCGTGAACATTTGAAGCACTTTTCTTTTGCGCTCTGTTTCCAGGCCACGGCGGGAACGGCTTCCTGAAGTTCCAGGACTCGGAGGAAATCAGCAATGTGGAGCTGGCTGATGCTTTTGAGCAAATGTGGCAGAAAAGAAGGTAAACACTGCCGACTAATCCCACCACAAATTAAGAATACATGTATTAATAAATAAAATGCCCAATAGATAAATTACCTGCTTGTCAGTAGATGCAAGAAATTTGGACGAGATTTACTTAATAACTGATCAAAATTAGGATGAAGTGATTTTTCATTTTCAAACTTTAGCTTTTATCCTTATTGTTGTTTTGTTTTTGACTGATGTGTATTCCCATTATTTTTCCCTGCTCTTGTAGTTTTTCATGTTTATTCCCTCTCAAATTGTCTCCACTTACATTTCCCCTTATTGCATTTATTCCCATTTATCTTTTTCTTTCTTTTTTTTCTTGCAATCCTTTTTTCAGTATATTCACCTTTGTGTCTAAACCTGGATTATAAAACACCTCAGCTTTTTACTTATTGACTGAGGGTTAAGTTTCTAGAAAGAGGCCCGGTTTAAAAAAAAAGAGCTGCGAGAAATTAACGTACTAACCTCTCGTGTTTTTCCTAAATAAGTTAGACACTCTGCAGATTTGGTGTTAGATTGGGCTTTTACTCGTATCCTGATATAACGCTTAAGTTTGTTTTATTACTGATTATTACCGCCTTAATGGTAGTGATGAAAAATGCACGTCTTAACACCACAACTGTTCATCTGCTCATTATGCTGGTCACCAGAATCTGCCAGCAAAAGTGGTTTATTTTGGCACTCCAAGCTAATCCATCAAGTGTTCACCGTGTTTAAGTTCAGGACAGTAGGCAGGCCATGTCATCCTCTAGAGGCAGAGTCTGATAAACCCCACTCTGTGGAGTTGAACATTACCGGCCATATAGAATCGCCATTGATTGCTGCATTAAATCTTTCTATATCCACTTTGAGGTTGCAGAACGATGATATGCTTATGAGACATGTGCTCCTCGCCCCTCGCACCATCACACTGCTTTCACCAGAAGCTGTGTGATGAGTGCTGTGTGGATTTATGGGAAAAACCCACAGAATTTACCAAGTACTGGACAATCCAGATTTAAATCTTCTTTTTATAAATGTGTCACATTGATATGACACTCTTTTATAATGAGCATTGTTGGAACAAAAAAAAAAAAAAAAAGTCTTCCATTTTGAGCTAGTAAATAAAGTATGAATAAGAATATGGATGTACACTTTTACTCTCTTATTAGATGTTTGCTTTTATTGTTTTTAAACATATAAATTTGCTTTCCTAAAACAAAAAAACACTACAAAATGATTTCATTTTCAATTTATTTATGTGTGACTGCAAAACATATTAACTTTAACTACACTACAGTAATTAAGTAATAAATCAAAGTAGAAGATACTTTTTCTCCGATTATCTTGTAACAGTTTAAACGCTTTAATGAATCTAGATGATTCAGTTTGGTAATTTGGCTTAATTGTCTCTTGTGGATTTGTAAAGGCGCAAGCTGGAGTTGGAACCAGGCTATTGGGGGGGTGGGTCTTAGACATATTTCAGCTCCTTGAACTATTTTAGTCACATAACACTTTATATACAGCTGCATTATAATCGTCTGCATTATACAGGGCTAACTGTGATCAATGCTTGAGAGCTGGCTCGCGCTGGTCCAATTTACTACGAACTGCTATCTGCAGAATGTGTCCGTGCCTCAGTCAAGCTCAGCTGCAGCAGATTTGATGCTGTTGTGATAATTGCTCTCTTTTAGCTGCTTAATTACTGCCACATTTCAGCTTGATTCCACAAACCCGCTCGATTTAGTCAGCTTGATTTGATTATAAATGTTCAACTTGAATGAGAGGGGGGTTTCTTAGCGGAAAGGAAGAGCAGAAGGATGCAGGGGAAGGAGGTGAAATAGCGTGTGGGCGTGTTGGCGGGCCTGAATGGTGCTGATGCTTTTACTCGGTGGCCATGGTAACTGCAGCGTTTGTGTGATAACAGGTTTTTTTTTTGGGGTTTTTTTAATTTTTTTTATTGGAGCAAATGGACAAGTGTCATGCCAGCTGTGTGCTCTCTGATTTGGGTTTTATTAGAAAATGAGTTTGATCATTTTGTGCGTCTGTCCAGGTACAATGAGCTGCTCTTCATCATCGACACCTGTCAGGGCGCCTCCATGTACGAGAGGTTTTACTCTCCAAACATCATGGCCCTGGCCAGCAGTCAAGTCGGGGAAGACTCCCTGTCGGTGAGTTGTTTTCCCTCATAACGACTCGGAGGGTAAAATTAAATCGTCCCGCAGTTTTGGCCGGTTTTCAATTTCGTAGTCTAATTTAATTCCAAGAGTTACAGCACCTGCCTTGAACTCCTTCTTTTTCCGTAGCTTTGAAAGTAAAAAAAAAGTTATTTTTTGTTAAGTTTTACTGATTATTACTTTACAAACTATTTCTACATTGCAAAACACTGATTTAAAAAAAAATCTTTCTGCTTAATACACAAACACACCTTATCCCTATGATTTCATGTTAACGGATGTAACAGCTGCTTTCATATCATATGCTTTACCTTTCCAAAACAAATTCACTAATTCTCACATTAAAACCACACATTTATTTTAGTGGGATTTTACAGGACAGCCAAACACAAAAGTAGTGCATGATGATGAAAGTGGAAGGAAAATGATGAATGAATTTTAAAATATAGAGTCAAAATAGGGATGCACCGATTCTATGCCAATGTTTGTTCTTTAGTCTGTCTTTGATGCCACGGAAACGTAACTAAACAATCCTAAAAGTCTTTCGGTTCTTCATCATACTATATATTAATGAGTCCAAATTGAATTGGAGAAACGTATAAAACAAAAACAACCTTTTGTTTCTTTTTTGCCAGTGGCTTTTAACGAGCCAAACATTGTCTGAAGGCGATGTTCGGCCGACGCATCGGTGCATCCCTAATTCAAAAATATCAAACGTGGGGCCTTCATTAGTAATAATAGTTTCTGCACCTGATTATTGTAGCCTGGGACACTTGGTAGGAGTTTTTTTTTGACCCCTAATCCTAAATCAACAAGAGTAGATGTATGTCCAACCACCGCCTCCGGATTTTGCCGGCTCTGGCGGCTGGATGCATGCGTCACTCGACTAAATTGCCCAGCAGATTCCTGGGAAATTGCTGCGTCATTTACAATGTGTAACTCGAGTACTGAACGCTTTGATTCTCGAGTGCGTGGAGATGGCGGGCGTGTCCATGGGGAGATATACGTTTGGTGGTGAAAGCACATGTGACACATTTAGAGATGGCACACATGCTGCCAATTTGTGCAAAAATTGTATATTTGGATGATCTGCCTGGACCGCCTTTACTGAAAACTAATACCTCTCAAAACTCATGTGCTTCTGTTTTTGGAGGAATTTTGATACAGTAAATGCTAGATGTGTTGCATCCTTTTAAGAGACATATTCGCATTACAAAGTGTTCATTTCTTTCTGCTCAATTTTTGCTGCGTGCCAGAATTATTTCCTGTCACTGAGTCACATCTGTTTAGATGTTAGACCTCTAGTATATTCTCTGGAGTTTTACCTTGTTAAAAGTTTTGATACCAGAAGAAGTCCAGATGAATCTACCTTTCTGAGAGGTATTAAATGTGTTTCTGGCATGCAGTTTTTAAAGATCCCTCATAAAGAGGCCTAAGATTTAAGATATTAAACATGTGTTCTTTTTTTTTATTGGCAAATAGAAAAATAAACATACAGGGACTTTTTACACAATAGATCATTTTGGTGCACCCACTTATTAGGTTTAGCTAAATACAGCAAGTGGTTTCAACAAGTGACCCATATTCAGTCCTGTTTTTTTTTTTCTTTCTTTTAGCATGTTGAATTCAAGATCATTTAAGTATAATCTGCTTTGTGTCATTAAAGTTGGAGACTTGTGTGCTTTAGGTTTGGTCATTTCGGACTATGTGGCAAATACTTTGGACACCGCTAAGTTAGATTTTGTTAGATTAAGTTAGACTTGGGTTATAAAACATTATCCCAAGCTTTAAACATGTTATAATACAAATATTACTGCTCACTAACTAGTCAAACAGTTTCAGCACTAATTTGTGAATAAATCAAGGGAACCTTGGGGGGGGGGGGGGGGAAATCT